>CM053036.1:36716678-36739178 GCA_028564925.1 Lithobates sylvaticus | reverse complement strand
CATCTCTCTCCACAGTTACTCACCTGTTGATGACCCTGCTCGTCAGTCCTGCCTACTTAAGTCGTCCAGCCCGGAGGAGCTCTGACTTTGCCTTGGTCAACATCACAAGAAACCATCTCCTGCGTTCCTGTTTAAAGACTTGCTTTGCCGACATCCCTTCTGGCTCCAGATCCTGCTTGCTGTTCCTCTACATTGATCCTTGACTTCTGGCTTGGCTGACTATCCCTTTCCGGTTACTGAACTTTGGCTATGTTTTTACTATCTTTTTACTTTTATTATTAAACAAGTGTGATTTAACTGTACTTCTGTCTGATTTCATAGTTTCTGACAATCAGCAAAGATCAACACAGGGTCAATGTAAGGACACAGAGCAAGTAATGTCTTCTATGTGCCCTCTTCACACCATACAAGTGTTGGTGTGCGTTACATAAAAATGTAGCAAGTCTGCTGTTTTATGTAGTATGTGTTACAACACATCACAGCACCTCACCACACACTGTTGTGCATAGAGTTGAATGAAGAGTCATTTTGTGATGCTTCAATAAAGTTACAAAAGAATTAGAAAAAGTTACAACTGACCCTACACAATGCACACATGATATACACAGCTTGGCACATGCAGGCCCTAAAAGTCCTACCAATGCAGTGCAAAAGGACTGCAGGAATCAATCAATGGTGCCAGAGAGCAGACAGAATTCAGAACATTTTTATGGCTTATGCACATGGATGCTGTTGGGCATCCGTAAACTGCCGGAGTATTTCCATATTCGGGAGACACAGCTGTATTCAACAGCTGCCCATAGTAATGAATGGCTGTACATGGGTATCCGCCATATTTGCGTAAACTCGCGCACAAACATAAATCCCTGTGTCCACGGATTTATATGCGTATGCGTTTACTATGGGCAGCTGTACACTGCAACGGTGTCTCCCAGGCACAGAAATTTATGTTGGAAGCCCATGCATGAGGTCAGAACGTCACCCAAAAGGTGAACTCCCGCTGGTTCTCTTCCTTCCCCCAGCCTGTTACTGAGTTAAGCTGTGTACACTCTTGAGGTTTTTTTTTTTTCATTCAACCAGTCAGTGGCAGCCACTCCTTACGGGGCGCAGGGGAACCGCCCCCCGTAATCCATGAGCCCGGCCCCTAACGCATGGATTCCCATGGGTTTTTTTTTTTTTTAGAAGCACATGATTAGAGCCTGAAACTCTAATTGGCTTCAAAAAAGGGTGGGCTTCAGGCACAGAGCACTGGGCTCCGAGCCCATCCAGTGGTGTGACAATATCGAATTAATATTCGCTACTGTCTTCCCGATTCGCCTCCCAGGCTAATCAGGAAGCGGGTCCTGAGACCCATCACTCGATTGGCGGAGATGAGAACGATCCTATTGGCTGCCTAGGAGGAGGAGGCAGGAGATACACGGTGGAAGCCGCCATGTTGCCGAAGAGGAGGAGATGCAGGGGAAGCCACCGCCTGGAGGAAGTGCTGCCTGTGACCTGGATGGGGTAAGTGCGGGGCTGGTGACCGACCAATAGGTGCATTGTTTGCCTCCCCCCCCAAAAAACAGACCACCAGCCAACACTGCAACCAGTGGTGTGGATGCAGGGATCTACCTCACTGGGCTGTTGTGTTCTGACAAGGGGAATCCCCCACCTGAAAACACTAATCAGCGCTGCAGGCATTGGCAACAGCGGCTGATTAAATGCTGGTTTTCCAGCAGGACCATTTGACAGAAGCTGATTTAAAGATTGGCTTCTGTTGAACAAAAAGGGCTACATACAGATCAAAATTGACCTGTTCCTGCTGAACTGGCCAAATTTTGATATGTGGGGGGGAGGGGGGTGTAAGTAGTGATTTTTATCGGTACCCACTTCCACTTCGGCAAACCTTGTCTAGGCGAGGATGACATGCCTTGCCCCGACTCTCCCCTTCTGCAGCCTCTTGAGACAGGACACGTGTCCATGTAAGCTGCAGAACCAGTGACAAGCACTGAGCAAGCTTGCTAATACGCAGTGGGGAGTCGGCTGTGGTTCCTCAGGGCCTGATGGGGAATTCTGGGAGACTAGTTCCCCATCGGGTCCGCTTGCCATTGTGAATGCCTGCGGATGGCAGTGGGCAGATTCAATAGCGGCTATAGAATACACCCGCTGGCTGCAGTCCACTATCAATCACAAGATACCTGATGGTTAACTAGTTTTATAGAGTTCCTCATCACGCTCCACCTTCCTTGAGATCAACAGCAGAAGGCAGTGGGTAGATTCCATATGCGCTATTGGACTGAATAGTAGCTATGGAATCTGTCCACTGTCGTCCGCTGTCAATCACAATTTGAGCATACAGTGCCTTGAAAAAGTATTCATACCCCTTGAAATTCTCCACATTTTGACATGTTACATCCAAAAACATGTATGTGTTTTATGTGATAAACCAACACAAAGTGGCACATGATTGTGAAGTGGAAGGAAAATTATGAATGGTCTTCAAAATTGTTAACAAATAAATATCTGAAAAGTGTGTTGTGCATTTGTATTCAGGCCCCTTTACTCTGATAGCCCTAATTTCATTTAATTAAAATGTTATTGAATCTCAGTATAAATACCACTGTTCTGTGAAGCCCTCAGGAGGTTTGTTAGAAAACCTTAGTGAACAAACAGCATCTTGAAGGCCAAGGAACACACCAGAGAGGTCAGGGATAAAGTTGTAAAGATGTTTAAAGCAGGGTTAGGTTTTTAAAAATATCCCAAGCTTTGAACATCTCACGGAGCTCTGTTCAATCCATCTGAAAATGGAACGAGTATGGCACAATTGCAAACCTACCAAGACATGGCTGTCCACATAAAACGGACAGTCCGGGCAAGGAGAGCATTAATCAGAGAAGTTGCCAAGAGGTAACTCTGGAGGAGCTGCAGAGATCCACAGCTCAGGTGGGAGAATCGGTCCACAGGACAACTATTAGGCTGGGTTCACGCTATTGCGAATTGGATGCGGGTTCCCTGCATTCAATTTGCAATAGCAGGAGATTTTGACTGGCACTCTATGGAGCCGGTTCACATATCTCCGCTTCAGCTCAGCTCCAGTGAAAAATTGCACAGGAACCCTGTACGTCTTTTGGTCTGTTTCAGGTCCAAATTCAGCCCAAAATTTGGGTGGAAATCGGACCTGAAACGGTGACCCCTGCTGTGAGCCGCATGTGAATATAGTGTGACCAAGCCTTAGTCGTGCCCTCCACAAATCTGGCCTTAATGGAAGGGTGGCAAAAAGAAAGCCATTGTTGAAAGTGATAAGAAGTCCAGTTTGCAGTTTGCGAGAAGCCATGTGGAGGACACAGCAAACATGTGGAAGAAGGTGCTCTGGTCAGATAAGACCAAAGCCACCGTGAAACATGGTGGTGGCATCATCATGTTGTGGGGATGCTTTTCTTCAGCAGGAACAGTGAAGCTGGTCAGAGTTGATGGAAATATGGATGGAGCCAAATACAGGGCAATCTTAGAAGACTTGAGACTGGGGTGGAGGTTCACCTTCCAGCAGGACAACTACCCTAAACATACAGTCAGAGCTACAATGGAATGGTTTAGATCAGGGGTCTCCAAACATTCTAAGCAAAGGGCCAGTTTATTGTCCTTCAGACTCCAGGAGGGCTGGACTTTGGCCAGTGGGAGTGGAAATTGTCCTGGTATCAGTGGAAATAAACATCTGGTGTTAGGGGAAGAATACTGCCCCGTCGCTGGTATCAATAGTGCCCCATTAGTGGTGTCAGTGGAAGAAATGGTGCTTCATCGTCAGTGTCAGTGGGCAGAATAGTGTCTCATATCAGTGGGAGGAATAGTGCCCCAAGGGCTGGATAAAGGCAAGCAAAGGGCCACATCTGGCCCTTGGGCCACAGTTTGGGGACCACTGGTTTAGATCAAAGCATATTCATATGCTAGAATGGCCCCGTCAAAGTCCAGACCTAAATCCAATTGATAATCTGTGGCAAGGCTTGAAAATTGCTGTTCACAGACGCTCGCTGTCCAATCTGACAGAGCTTGAGCTATTTTGCAAAGAAGAATGGGCAAAAATGTCACTCTATATGTGCAAAGCTGGTAGAGACATCCCCAAAAAGACTTGCAGCTGTAATTTCAGTGGTTCTACAAAGTATTGACTGGGGGCTGAATACAGAATGCACACCACACTTTAGATATTTATTTGCAACAAATTTGGAAAACCATTTATCGTTTTCCTTCCACTTCACAATTATGTGCCACTTTGTGTTGGTCTATCACATAAAATCCCAATAAAATTGCCAAAATAACGATAGCCAAGGCCTGGAAGAAACATCTCACCTCCTTTCAGATGTTTAAGACGAAAGTAACATGGATCAAGGTCCAAGAACAGATCGTGGCCAAACTCAATGACAAACTGGAGACGTTTCAGAATACATGGGAACCCTGGGCCACTTTCTGTAATATTTCTCTCATTCCTAGAATACAACCTGGTACAATGAACTCCGGACTTACTCTTTAATTATCCTTACCTCTTCCCCACCTTCTCCCCTCTCACACGTTTCTTTTTTTCCCTTATCTGTAACGCCTCCCTTGGTGATGATATATTAGGTCCACCTTGATTGGTAGATAAATTCTTGGCTCGTTTAGATGTTACTATTGGCTCATCGAGAACTTCTAAGATTCTAATTTACTGGTAAAATTGAGTCTTGGTTTGACCCTGATGGGGAATTCTGAAGGTCCCCACTCCGGGGTGTCAGCAAGAGCCCTAACGGGGCACCCGGGAGCCTGGGGTCCCCTGGACTTATCCAGCAATTAGCACTATCATACGCTATGTAGTGTCACATACAGAAATGAGCCTAAAGCCTCATACACACGATCGGACAGTGGACCAACTTTCCCGTGGATTTTTGTCCAAAGGGCGTTGGCCCTCAAGTTGGTATTGCATACACACGGTCGGACTTTTTAGGCAACCAACATGAACGTAGTGACGTTTCAACGTACTGACGACACTTCAAAAGAGGACGTTCGAATACTCCAGCGCCACCTTTGGTCAACTTCTATATTGTTGTCTGATCTTTTGCATTGGTTCTGAGCATGCGTGTTTGTACTGTGGACAAAAGTCCGATGGTTTTGTGTACACACGGTCAGACTTTGGTCCATCAGACTTTTGTTGGCAGAAAGTTGGTCCGTTCGCACAGCCAACAAAAGTCCGATGAAAACTGGAAAAAGTTGGTCCGATGGAGTGTACACACGGTCGGATGTTGGTCCAAACCAGCTAATTTGCATGTTGGTTGTCAAAAAGTCCGATCGTGTGTACGGGCCTTTAGTGTGAACTCATACATCCAAGATTGATGACTGTGAATATAACGTTGCACTCTGTAAACTGATTTTAGTGTAATGTAATACCACATCAACTGTTTGAACACGTGATAACCTGCATGTACTTACATGCCTGTTCTTCTTCTGTTATTACCAAAAACTTTTCAATAAAAATTATTCAAATCAAAAAAATAAATAAAAAATCCCAATAAATACATTTACGTTTTTGGTTGAAACATGACAAAATATGAAAAATGTAAAAGGGGTGTGAATACTTTTTCAAGGCACTGTAGTTCCACCTTAAAATTCAATTAGCGTTATGCAGTCCATGTACAGCAGAGTTCAGGCTGGGAGAGGGAGAAGAAGCACAAGGAGCCAATTGGCTAGTTCATGTGCTAACAAGACCCATGTTAGGAGGAGAGAGCAGAATGACAGAGGGATGAGTGAATTAGTCTGCTGCTTCTCTTTTCACTCTCCAATCACAGGTGAGGGCAAGACCTGCAAGTGTCAGAAAAGACTGTGCTGTTTGGCAGATCTGTGCAAACCTTAGAACTGGACGGACAGAAACACAAATCCTTTGGCAGGTAACAGCTCTGATATCTGTATTCAATCTGTGTATTTGGCTGTTTGCCTGCAGTTCAGCTTTAACTCTGCCCCGTCTTCACACATATACCAACCACATACATCTAGAATAATCTGCATCCCTTTGATCTGAAAGGGTTAAATCCGACGCTCATGAGCCGTGTTGTGTAGGTGAGTCCTTCAGAATCCAGGGACAATTGATGACCCAGGCAATTATATACTTCTGCTTTCAATCAAACAATATAGTAAAAGTGTTTCTCCGTAGCGGCACTGCAGGTGGGAGGACAAGAACGTTTATTTTATCATTTGAACTAACAATGGTTCTCTCTGACTGTCAGCTAATGCAGCTATGAAAATGCAGAATATTGTGTGTGTGGGTGGCAGACTGCTGCAGAGGTGTGTGAGGACCAGATTTCAGCTTCATACAGATCAGAGAATACAGGGAAAGGAGTGTCCCCCTTCAAACCCTTCATACAACCCACTGCCATACTGACTTGCCACTTGCAGGGTGTTGGAACAGTCCTAAAGGCAAACTCTAGCCACAGTTTTGGACAGCGTCTTAAAAAAAAGCAAGACCAACTTTGCTGCAATATTCAGCTTCAATCCAAAGATTTCCCCCATAATGCTTTTTTTTTTTTTCCACTAGATGTCCTCATTCTGATGGCAACCATCATTCAACCAACTTCCTATGAGCCCAGAACGTTCTGGATTCACCCCAGTTTGTGAATGGACAGTGAAAGGAGAAGCAGAGCAGTGATGGGCTCATATCTCTACCATTCTGCTTTTTCTTCCTATCAGCATGCTTCTTGTCAGCACATGAACTGATTGGCTCATTTGTCTACTCCTTCCCAGTGCTACTGATAGGGGGGCCACCAGTCCTCCTGTAGGGGGCCCGGCAACACAGTGGGGCCCAAACAACAGAGGGAATCAGTGCGGTTGGACGGAAAGGCAATTACAGGATGCCCTGTGCGGCTCTCTGCAGCAGCTGAAAACTGTTTTTCTCGCCCTCCCACCGACTGGCAGCTGCTGCAGGGAGAGACACAGACTCAGCTGCCGGCTTCCCTGTCCAGTTAAAAAAATAACAAAATTGTAACCCTGTATTGTTTTAATCCCTTGTAAAAACTCAATAAAATTCTTGGAAAATAAAATTGTAAAAACATAAAATAATAATTTTAAAACAGTTAAACATTCTTTTTAAAAATGATACAAAGTTTTTGTTCAAAAAGTAAAAAATGTTTTTTTTTTAAAAAAGCTTCAATTCACACAGCTTCTCTGTTACCTTTGTGTCCGCTAAGAATGATTGTAGTATATTTTTTTGTGAAAATGTTGTTTTGATATATTTGAGGGGGCCCTGCCAAATAGGTTATACAGGGCACAGTGATTTATAACAGCAGCCCTGCTACTACCTCTCACACTCCAGTCCTGCTGTATAGGGACTGCAAGAGGCTGATACTAGGCCACATCCAGTACTTCGACTGCTGGCATTTAAAAATGTATTTAGTGATGTATTGAAGATTACAGATCAGCACTAATTTGTGTATTTTAAATCTGCCTAAAGTTCAGTCTTAAAATTTTTACTGCTGCCAGTGTTCATTTGGGAGAATTTCCTCACTTCCTGTCTATTTGACAGGTGTCGGATGTTTCCATTATACCAGTGTTGGAAAATAAGGCATGGAAGCCAACTCTAACCTAAACAGTTTTTTTGGCCTTGGATATGGTATCGAAGGGATAGAATATCTTTCAGGTTTTACTGTGGTCTATAATGTATAAAGCTGGCTACTCAGGGTACTCTTGGCAAAATTTCCATTATTGGCTACATATGAAAGACACACCGTCCAAAATGCTACCCGCTTCGGCTTACACAGCCTTCCTCATAGCATATGATGAGCGTGGTCTATGTTCCATCACTTACTGGGTGGTCACAAGAAAGAAGAGCTCTTCCCAATGGGGACAGATAAAAAAAAAAAATTAGAGGTTCTCCTCACTATCCAAAACAAAATAGGGTGCTTTGGCCAAAGTTGGGTTCTTCAAAGTTTTTGGTACTAAAATAGAACATTTATTTATACGTATACGTAGCGGGGACACTTTTGCAATGTGTCCGCTATGTGTAAATTTAGTTTTTTTTTTTTTCTCAGAACAGTAATGGTGTTCTGAGGGTTAATTGTGTAGGTTTAATTTAGGCATCAGTTTGACAGGGTTGTGTTAGGGTTCTGCCTGGTCATGTGTGCGGTGAGGTGCACATGACAGGCTGAGAATCAGGCCTGGTTGGACGTTTTGGGTACCGGCATTCCTCGGAGCCAATCAGTGGGTGCGTTTGGCCCCGCTGAGGAGTCTGGGGAAGGGTACTTAAGATGCTGGAGTCACGTGTTCGTGGTTGGTTCGGCATTAGCTGCCTGTTCATGGATCTGGACCGGGGTAGCCCCGCAAGGGGTCCCGGTCATGGCAGCGTGTGCCGCTCTGCAATATGGTCGGTTTGACTAGCTCCACAGACCTGCTTGGTCTGGGGCAAGGATCCATCTGTTCCCGAGTCTCAGAACCGGCTGGTCCGAGGCGCAGTAACTAAAGGAGTATTGAAGGCGTCCGGGTGCGCTCTCAACTTGGAGGGGCACCGCAGCTCGCATAGGCGACCGGGGGAGGACTCTTCAGAGGAGGGCCAACAAGCTGGCATCCCAAGAAGTGCCTGGTTGCTGGGTTGTTAAGGACACTGACGAATCAACGCTTTCCCAGTACAGCTAAGGAGACAGAGAACGTTCCAGGTACTGAGGAAAGGTTCCTGTTCACGTTGTGTTGAAACTTTCTTCAAGGTCAGAGACTTTGCAAGTTTTGAATTCAAGTGCTGACTGCCATAATCTCTGGCTAGAGGTTTGTTCAGCTTTGATGCGCCCAGCTGCGAGTGGCTACTCTCTGGGTTTGCATTATAGACTTCCTAATAATCCGCAGTTCAAGGTGCCTGAGTTTTCGCCCCTACCCTCTGTTCCCACATAAGACTGTATCTGTTGGATGTTACCCCTGCAAATAAAAAAAAAGGACTTTTATGGTGTCAGCGTCCAAAATCATTGGGTACTAACTCTGGGAACCCCTAGACCTGGAGGAACAAGCCAAGCGGAGGTAACCGATAAGCCCAAAAGTCAAGGCCACCCCATCGAGGGTTATGGCCGCTACATACAGATCGACACAACAAACCTAAATGAGGGATGGAGGTAGAAAAAAAGGGCAACAGTGAGTTCTACATTCATAAGGGGGACTGTCTTTCCAAAAGATGGACAGTTGGGAGCAATGGTATCACCTCTGCAGCTTTAGCAGATGTGACAGTGCCAAACATGTAGTGCCACCACAGTGGATAGGCCATGGTGCCAAACTTGTGTTTTGGGCAGGATTGTCCACATACTACGATTGTTCTGGTCAATTAATCTCAATTCTGTGCTCTAAAACACAGGAAGTGTCCACTCAGGAGGCAAGGCACACAGAATCAAAATGCAAAAAAAAAAAGAAGCAAATTGCAGCCGTATTGTGTGTGAAGTAATTGGGGCTTTCTGAGCTTGCAGCTGGGTGTTTTACGCCTGCTATGAGTAGGCTGTGAATTCATAGAGAAGGAAGTCCTTGCACAGGAGGAAGTATTGAGTGTGCCAGTCCAGCACTTTATTCATCCTAATCTTCCTCTTCTATCTCATTCATGTCATTATTGCTGCTTTATTTTAGGCTCTGGGCAGCCTTGTGCTTTACCAGATTTACTTAAAAAACAATTGTATAGATAAACAAGAGAACACTGAAAGCCATAATTATAGAGCTTTTGCAATTTTTATAACAATGTGAACTGATGTTTGGTAAAAGGACAAGGAGAAATAGAAGAAAGAACGGGAGAATAGGCGAGAGAGGACCAACCAGAGGGACAGAAAGGTATTGCAGAGAGGATCGAGCATAGGGACCAGAAGGAATAGGCAAGAGGACTGGGCAAAGATACGAGGAGGAATAGTAGAGAGAGGACCAACCAGAGGGACAGAAATGTATTGCAGAGAGGATAGAGCAAAGGGACCAGAAGGAATAGGCAAGAGGACTGGGCAAATATACGAGGAGGAATAGGAGAGAGGATCGAGTATTGGAAGCAGGAGGAATAGGAGAGAGGACCAAGCCTTTCTAAAGTGGAATAGACAAGAAGACCGAGCAAAGGGACCAGGAGGAACAGAAGAAAGTACTGAACAAAGAGACCACTAGGAATAGGAGAGAGGGCTGAGCAAAGAAACCAGTGGCAATAGGAGAGAGGACCGAACAAAGGGACAGGGGGAGAATAGGAGAAAGAGAGAGAAATAGGCATAATAGAGATAACCAAGCACAGGGACCAAGAAAAAAAAAGGCTTGAAGACCAAGACAAAGGACCAGGAGCAATAGGAGAGAGGATAAAGCACTGAGACCAGGAAGAATAGGCTAGAGCAGGAGTCTCCAAACTTTCTAAACCAAAACGCCAGTTTACTATCCATTAGATAATATGGGAGCCGGACTATGGCAATTGGCACTAGAAAATGCACCAGAGTCAATGTAAAGAACGCCTTCAGTTTGGTGGTCAGTGGGAGTAAAACAAATATATAGCACCTGTGGTCAGAAGAAGAAAGAAATAGTGTCCCATTATTTGTATTGGTGGGAGGAATGGTGCTCCATCACTGGTGTCAGTGGCAGCAACGGTATCCTATAATTGTTATTAGTAGGAGGATTTGTTGGTCGTTAGTGGGATTCGTTGGTGTTAGTGGGATGAATAGTGCTTGATATCAGTGGGAGGAATAGCGCCACAAGGGCCAGATAAAGGCAAGCAAAGGGCTACTGCTGGCCTGCGGGCCACAGTTTGGAGACCACTGGGCAAGAGAACCAAGCAAAGGATTCAGGAGAAATATGAGGACCAAGCAAGGGTATCAGGAGGAACATCAGAGAGGACCAAGCAAGGGTATCAGGAAGAACATCAGAGAGGAACAAGCAAAATGATCAGGATGAATAGAAGAGAAGACCAAGCAAAGGAACCATGAGAAATAGGAGTGTAGCCCCTAGTTTCTAAAATTGGGGCTATAGTGTAAATTTTGTTTTTGGCTGAGCTGTAAACAGCTCAGATTTGATTGTTTATTTGGTTCTGTTCTAAACTTGGCTTAGTTTGATAGGGCAGGTGAACATATTTAAAATGATATAACTACCTAAATTTTTATATGCCTTTAGGGCATCCCCAATTTTTTTCTACAAAAAACTCTTCAAAAGAATTGATTCGTTATCCCCCTGGCAGGGGACTAATCCCAGAATAGCGAAGGCTTCCCTCCAGGCCCCTAAGGGGGACGGGGGACTGGCCTGCCCGAACTTGCGACACTATTTTATAGCAGCCCAACTTACTTATGTCTATGAATGGTTCCAGGAGGCCCCTACATCCTGCTCTACCTATTTACTGCAGGCACTTGCTGGCCCGGGGACCCCACTTGTAGATATTGTGCTTAGATCTTTACCAAAATGATGCTCCCGTGGTTCCCCGATAGAAATAAGTTGGTTGGCATGGCATGAAGGGAACAAGACAATCTCAAGAAATGGGGGGGGGGGGTCTCACCGAAAACCCCCTATGGCATAACCCCAATCTTCTGGAGCTCATGGGTCACCCCGATGCATTGTGGTGGGCACGGCTGGGCATTACCCACGCCGCCCACATTTTTCTCAATAATGAATTTATCTCTCATGAAGTCTTAAAAGCTAACAGTGGACTATCAAATAAATTCTACTTCAAATATCTTCTCATACGACACGCTGTCCGTGCGCAATTTCATGGTCTGACCCTTGAGCTCGCTGAATCCCCGCTCGAGGCATTGATGTCGTGCCCTGACATTACGAAGCTAGTCACGACCATCCACTCCCAACTGCAGACGGGAGGGTGTTCTCCCTTCCGTGCGGCACAGCGGAGGTGGATGGTCGACATCCCTGGGCTTTCAGAGGAGGGGTGGGAAGAGGCCTCTGAGGCCTGTTTCTTGGATATTGTTGGGTCTAACAACCAATATGTACAGTTCAAATTTATTCATCAACTCCACTACACGCCGGCTCGTCTGGCTCGCATGGGTTATGATTCAGGGGCCTCCTGCCCTAGATGTAATTGCATTAATGCTGGTTATGTACACATGTTTTGGTCCTGCCCGGCCCTCTCGGGGTTCTGGGTGGACCTATTTTCTTTTTTTGAAAACAAGCTATGCCTAGTGACCCCCGGCACTGTTGAGGTGGGGCTCCTGGGCATCCTTAATGACCACATACCCTGAACCCACAAACGGACCCTTGCCCGCTTGATACTCTTTTATGCTAGAAAACTGATATTACTACAATGGAAGAGTGTATCTGCTCCCAATATTCAACTGTTGTATCGTATGATAAACAAGGTCATACCAATCTTTAAACTAATCTATAAAGGAAGGGCCTGTATAAAGAAATTCTACAAGATCTGGCAGCCTTGGCTGGATATAGACAGCTCCTTTTTGAGAGATACCCCTCTGTCTCAGCAGTAAGTGGGTCCCAATTCATCCCCTCTCGTTTTGTAGGGGGGGGGAAGAGATATCTACTATCCTATTGAAGAAGCTGGGGACACAAAATATATCATTAATAAAAGGTAGGGGGGAGTGGGAGGAGTACCCCCCCAGCTGTAATTTTCGGCTGGGGAAATGGATGGATGAGATGGTGAATGGGTATGAGTGTTGTGTGAATGCATGTAAGCACCTAGGCATTACGGAATATTGATAACCAAATGAATCCTGTGGAAATCACAGTCAAAAATCCCGACGCACTTTTTGCATTAGTTTTTTCCTCCGTTGAGGAATTGGGACAATTATGTGACCATGGGGCCACAATCTGTAAGCTGTGTATCGGCTTATCCTCTACTCGTGCTGACAGACGCGAGTAGAGGAGAGCTAATTGGCTGCTCTCCTGCCCGGGGGGGTCGGCACTGATTGAATATCAGTGCAGCCCCCACCCCGGACCACCAGGCATGCCCACCCATGGCAACCAGGTATGCCCACCCATTACCACCAAGTAAGCCCACTAGAGCTCACCAGGGATGGCAATCATTGCTCATTAGGGATGGCACTCTGTGCCCATCAGTGATGCCTGCCAGTGCCTCTGATCAGTGCTGCCTAACAGTACCATCTATCAGTGCCACCCATCAGTGCTGCCTATACGTGCCCTCCAGTGCCACCAATGAGTGCCCATCAGTGCCACCTATCATTGTCCATCAGTGCTGCCTATAAGTGCCACCTCATCAGTGCCAATCAGTACTGCCTTACCAGTGCCCATCAGTGAAGGAGAAAACTGACTTACAAAGTTTTGTAACAGAAACAAAAGAAAAAAAACATTATTTTTTTTAAAATTTGTTTTTTTATTTGTAGCGCAAAAAATAATCAAATACCACCAAGTAAGTAAATACCAAGAAAGCTCTATTTTTGAGAATTTAAAAAAAAAAAAAAAAGTTTGCATGACCACGTAATTGTCATTCAAAATATGAGAGCACTGAAAATTGGTCTGGGCAGGAAGGTGTATAAGTGCCCTGCATTGAAGGGGTTAAAAACACTGAAAAACGCAAAAAAAACCCCCAAAAAAATGGCATTCATGAGCCATAATCTTTTGCTGGAGTATCGTTTTGTTAAAAAAAAAGCTAAAAAAACACAAAAAAAAAAATGCAAAAAAAATGCAAAATTCTTCAGCTAAGGCTACTGGCGTTTTTTATAATGTCCAGTGTTCACAAGGCTTTATAGTGAACGCACATCCTCACAAGAAACATATTCATGAAGTCAGGATTCAGAAATTCTTTTTTTGTTTTTTTTGTTTTTTTTTGTTTTTTTTTAGATTGCGGTAATATTGTGGTCACAGCTACGTGTTTTTCTAAGCAGTGTTTGCAAAATCAGTATTAAGTTTTTCTGCATGGTCAGATATACAGGAAGGGAAGGGGGTGGAGCCACAGAGAGACCCTGAAGTCCATGCAGATGTTTGACCTATGTACCAGCCAATAAGGTGTGAGCAGGACAGGGATACTCTAAACTTATGTCACAGGGTCTCCATTCATTCTGTCTGGCTCTCTTAGAGTGTATAACAGTAAAGCGAAAGGTACCCAGTCAGGCAGAGACCACACACTTAGTCCTTGTTGTTGTAATTAATCTTGTATACTCTTATAGGTTAGTGGTAATTAGTGTTGGGCGAACGGTTCGCCTCAGCATGAGTTTGGGCCGAACATTGGCTGTTCGAAAACAGAATTTGCCCTTGCCCCGCTGAACGTCCTGCAATGCACTGCACGCTGCACAGTGCATTCTGTGCCCTGATTGGGTAAAGTTTTGCCCAATCAGGGCGCAGTAAAAGCAGGTTGTTAAGGAGTGGGGCCAGGAAGCCAGCTGCGGCGTCCTTAGCAACCGATGAGTCATCAGCTGTCAATGGGCTTCCCTGGTGATAGCTGAATAAAAAAAAAAAAGAACAAACATTTGCCGGTAAAAAAATAGCCAAAAAACGTCCATTCCAGACCATGTCAAAGTTAAAAAACAAACCAAAAAAAAAACAACAGCGAGCACCTCCCCCCCTTCCCTGAACCATACCAGACTACTCCAAAAAAAAACAAAAAAAAACGGCGTGGGGTAATCCCCCACTCCAAAATGTAAGAAAAAAAAAAAAAAGGACGGCATGGGGTCGCCCGCCAACCCATTCCAGGCCACGCCAAAATAAAAAAACAGCGCCTTCCCCTCCCCTGAACCATACCAGGCCATATTCCCTTAATATGGGGGGAGCTTTGAGGCAGTCTATGAGGGGACATTTCCCTTAAAGTGGATGTAAACTTTTTTTTTTTTTTTTTTGATGTCATAATTTAGAGAATAAGATTTCCTTTCATTTGAGCTCAGTCTTGCCACACAAATTTACTCGAGGCCTGAGCAATCCTCTTTTATTGTTCAGTTAGAGAAATCTTGACAAAGTCTTGAAAACTTTGTCAAAAACGCCCCCTTGCTGTGAGTGACAGGTGATTTACATATCTCATGCACTAGCCTGAGACAGGCACATCCTGTGTAAAAAGTTCACAATTCACATCCCCCTCCCCTCCCTGTTTTGACTGGATGTTTTTCTCATCATGGGATGCAGTGAACAGTCAGGAGACTATAGACAGACAAGTGATTTAGGGGACATGTATGTAGTCAGAGCTGGGCAGAGTAGAACATCCAGTGATCTGATGATAACCTGTCTCAGGCTAGTGCATGAGATATGTAAATCACCTGTCACTCACAGCAAGGGGGCGTTTTTGACAAAGTTTTCAAGACTTTGTCAAGATTTCTCTAACTGAACAATAAAAGAAGATTGCTCAGGCCTCGAGTAAATCTGTGTGGCAAGACTGGGCTCAAATGAAAGGAAATCTTATTCTCTACATTATGACATCAACAAAAAAAAAATTATAATTTGGGTTTAGATCCACTTTAACTTCACACCCATGTATAATGGTACAGTGCCACCTACTGGATGGAGGGAAACCTGCACCTACCTAAAAGTGTGTAATGGAAGCAAAATGATAATCTTTTTTCCTCCAATGCTCCTGAATTTTTCTGTTATTTGCAAAAATCAGGCTAATACTCATAGATAAAATAATGTATTCCACTTGGCACTTTAAAGAACGCTGGCTCAGATTTAAATAACGATGTGTACTGTATGTTAGATGAATGAAGCTATGGGAAGGCATAGGTTGAACTCCCCCACCCTCTTTGTTGTGGTAATTAGGAATGGATAGAGACAGTTTATTGATATTTATATATTCAAATTAGACATCTGTCAGCTGTGTGCATTTTTGGACATATTCCATAGTCAGTTCATATTTAGCGAACTCATCTCATTGGACAAGATCTAACGTTCTGCACGCATAATGACCGACAAAACTGGCAGATATCAGCTGATTGGAGAGCCATCATCACTGGAGAGATGTTATCACTGTGGACATTGCAGAGAGTTGGGGGGGACTATGGAGTCAGTGTGACATCTGTGTGAGATCAGAACCATCACCAGAACAAAGGAGCAGAACAATGAACCATATCCAGGAGAATGATTGGATTTTCCAGTTATGGAATATTTTTAGGTTGTTATGATTTTTCTATTGTTCACAAAGAATGCATTATGGTGGTATTGGAAGAACATTTGTTCCATCATCTGTGACCAGCCTAAGAGTAAACATTCTGAAATTGGAATTAAACGCCATTCTTAACCAAGGCAAGCTGCTAAGGAAGATTGTGTGATTTCAACTTAAAGGAACACGAATGACAACCTTCTTCTCCAAAAATAATCCATATACAGCCACTGCTTTGTAATCGATTGTAATCGATTTTTCATTAAATCTTTTCTGTGTCTTTCTGCTTCATTGTATTGCTCCCTGTGAGCTCCCGAGCCGCTTTTTTAGTCCCCTCACTTCCATTTGTTTGGAACAAGCAATGCACGTTAGTTGTGTTTATGTGCACTACAAATCCCATAGTGCCTCTCAGGAGTGAGCAAGAGAGGGCGGCTATGTTCCTACATACAGTGGGACCATGGAGAATAAAGATGACCACCCTCTAACACAGTGGTTCTCAACCCTGTCCTCAAGTACCCCCAACAGGCCATGTTTTGGGAATTTCTCTTTGATAAAATAGCCATCCAAAATACCAATCCATTGACTCGGATTTAAAGCACCTGTGCAAGATAAAAGGAAAACCTGCAAACATGGCCTGTTGGGGGTACTTGAGGACAGGGTTGAGAAAACCACTCAAACAAAAAGTCAGATCACAGCAGAAAAATAAAGACATTTGTAGATTTGGAGGCCGAGAGCAATAGAAGAGAATTTTATGAGTTAAGAATACAGTACATACCTGCATAGAATATTTTTTTGGTTTCATGTCTCTTTAACTTCTTGCCGCCCGCGCTATAGCCGAAAGATGGCTGCTGCGCGGGCCTTAATTGCAGGGAGGGTGTCCGTGGACGTCCTCCCTTGCAAGCGCTATCTGCGTGTCCCTGTGATCACAGAGTCTATGAGACTCGGCTGATCACAGATCCGAGTAAGGGGTCAATCCCGGCCCCTTACCACATGATCAGCTGTTAGCCAGTGAGGGGGAAAAAAAAAAAACGATCACCGGCTTCTGTGCCCACCAGTGTCACCTGCCAGTGCCCACTCTGCCACCTACCAGTGCTACCTATCAGTACCCACCAGTGCCTATCGATACCCACCAGTGCCCACAGTGCCACCTATCAATGCCCACCAGTTCTGCCAATCAATGGGACCACCCATTGTTCTCTATGGAGCGGCGGATGTCAGCGGTGCTGTGTCCATGTCTGCTATGCATAGCGGAGCGGACACGGACCTGTCATCTGCCTGCTCAGGGATCAGCGGAGAGAGTGCCCCGCTGAGTACCGATTGATGGCCAGGAACCAGTATTTTCTGAAGGAGGTCAGCAGTGTCAGCCTTCTTGGTACTGGGGTCCTCTAGTCAGTATCTGCCCTGTTCTGGTGCTTCTTATCCAGGACCCCCCACCACCACCCACAACACAGGAGACCACATACCCTATTTAGGGTCCTTCAGTCTTGATCTATCTTTCAGTTCTTCAGATGGATCTAGACTAGACTAAGGCCGGGTTCACACTGATATGACAAACGCTCCGACATTGGGAGCTCATGTCGCATGTCGTGTGAAAATCAATGTTTCTCTATGGGAGCCGTCTTAACTGGTCCGACACAAGTCGGTCGGCCTTTGAAAATGCTCCCTGTACTACTTTGATCCGACTTTGATCCTAATTCAGCCCATTGACTATCATTGAAGTCGGATCCTGCGCCCCCCCCACCCCAAAGCACCTTGTCCCAATGTTGATGAGGACAAGGGCCTCTTCCCGACAACCCTGGCCGTTGGTTGTCGGGGTCTGCGGGCGGGGGGCTCATCAGAATCTGGGAGCCCCCTTTAATGAGGGGGCCCCCAGATCCCGGCCCCTACCCTATGTGAACGAGTATGGAGTACATCAATAAAAAAGTGTCAATAAAAAAAAACACACTAGACAGGTTTTTAAAGTAATTTATTAGGCAAAAACCTATCTAGTGTGTTTTTTTTAATTGACATTTTTTTCCCCCAGGTGAATGGGTAGGGGTACGATACCCCATACTCATTCACATAGGGTGGGGGCCGGGATCTGGGGGCCCCCTTAAAAGGGGGCTCCCAGATTCCGATGAGCCCCCCCGCCCGCAGACTCCGACAACCAACGGCCAGGGTTGTCGGGAAGAGGCCCTTCTCCTCATCAAGGAGCTGCGTGCTCGCATAAGGGTCTGGTATGGATTTTTCGGCATAGGGGGGTTCTACTTAAAATCAATACAAGACCCAAGGGCCGTGTCGCGGTGTGGTTTCCAAAAGGGTCCTGTGTTTTGGGGTCCAGTTCAGGTGTGAATTCGGGCAAAAATTCAGACCTGAATGCCACCTGAACCGGTGAACAGACACACACCAGACCCCGAGCTGAAAACCGAGGCCGCACATATGTTAACCCGGCCTGACTGATGAAGGGGAAGATAGAAGCTGCTGCAAATTCTGCTCCAGTTTTGGTGAATCCCGCCTATTGTATGTCTACGAGCGGGTGAATGATGGATGAATATCAGTTTACATCTGCTTATATCAAAGTCGGTTTGCGTACGCAGAAAAAAAAAAAAAAAACAGAAAAGGTTTGCATCCCTTTCCATTTTTGCATACATAAACAGATGCTGTTCGTTGTCACTTGAATGGGTCACATACTGCCCAAACACAACAGTAAGTATACATTTTGCCATGGCATGTAGACAACCCCATCTGAATACCTCTGCAATGGGCAGTAGGGAGGAACAGTGGCGGGTCTTTTCTTTTGGGGTGGGCAGCGTGTCCAGCAGCTTTCTTCCTTCTCCTCTGGTGTGGATCACGACGGCTTCCGCTGTGCATTCCCCTCCTCCTAGGCATCCAATAGGATCACCTGACCTTTCAAACAATTGGGAAACGGGTATCAGACCCGCGCTTAAAATGATTGGAGGAGAGGCGATTTAGTGTTGGAAAAGGGAATATTCATTTGCTTTTCTAACACACCTGGGTGGACTCCGAGCGCAATGCTCTGCACCACGAGTCCACCCTATTTTGAAGCTCTAATCAGGTGCTTAAAAAAAATGCCCCTGCTGCTGTAATTTACGCGACCGGCGTCCTGAAAGGGGTCGGACGCATGAATAAGGGGTGGCCGCGGCGGCCGTGGAAAGATTCATGCTATGCATGAATCTCTTTTAATCATATAGGGGGTGGTTTGGATAGAGGGGGCGGCACCCGTATGCCCTTAATGGACGGGCCACCCCTGGGGAGGAGGTAAAATAACATTACACATACCGTCTCAAGTATATTACAAATGCCTCCTAAACATGTCAGAAATGCACCAAAACATTTTTAATTCAATATTTCATTCACAAGTGCTGTACTGCGTTTCTTTCAAACACCTCTGTGAACTTAAAGGAGAAATACAGCCAAAGCTTGTTTGACTGTACTGACTGACGTCACAGAGCCGGTCCAGGTTGGGGAAAGATCGCGCATTTCGTTTGATTGGTAAGCTGCTATATATTAAATATTTGGTTAAAAAAAACGCTGCTCCTAGGAGTTCAGCATTTTGCCTACAGAAGCAACTAATGTTATCCTGTGTGTCCATGCATATTATATAGTCTAGAGGCGTTTTTTCAAGCCAGTGTTTTTCATCCTTTTTTTGTTCAAGGCACCCTTTAAAATTAAGCACAATCTCAAGGCACCCTGTTCTTTTAACCCAAATGTTAAAAGTGGTTGTAAACCCTTTACAACCACCTTTTACTACAGAAAAGCCTATAATTAGGCTTACATGTAGCTACACTGGATAGCGCCTAAACCTGCACAGTTTAGGAGATATTCCCTGTATTTGCATGTGCCGACGTCATCGGCAAATGCGCACTTAAAGCAGGATTCCACCCTAAAGTGGAACTTCCGCTTTTCGGAACTCCCCCCCCCCCCTCCGGTGTCACATTTGGCACCTTTCAGGGGGGAGGGGGGGTGCAGATACCTGTTTAAGACAGGTATTTACACCCACTTCCGGGCATAAACTCCCACGGGAGTTTGCGCCACTTCCTGTCCCGGCGCGCTGTCTGCCAGGACACACACGTGTCCCGGCAGACAGCGCTGACGATTCTCATTGCGCTGCGCGACTCGCGCATGCGCAGTAGGGAACCCGGGAAGTGAAGCCGCAAAAGGCGACACTTCCTGATTCTCTCACCGAGAATGGCGCTGGCAGCAGCAGAGAGCCGAGCGATTGATCGGCCTCTGCTGCCGACATCGCTGGACCCTGGGACAGGTAAGTGTCCATTTATTAAAAGTCAGCAGCTGCAGTATTTGTAGCTACCAGCTTTTAAAAAATTTTTTTGCAGGTACAGTCCCACTTTAAACAGACTTAAGCAATGGCACGTACGTGCCGTTGCTTCAGTTAGACTGTGCCATTATCGGCGGCTCCCGCACGGGAGTGATGTCATCGTGGTTCCGGCCAATCATATCGCCCCTAGCCGCGATACCCGGAAGTAACCCCCCCAGGAGTGATGTCTGCCGCCAGAGCGGTGAACGAGGACCTCTGCAGGGGCTTCGATCTCAGGTAAGTAATTTATAATGAGCTAGTATTCTATGCATATGCCTTTGTCTTGCAGGTTTTTTTTTGGGGGATTTTTTTTAGGGTTTACGACCACTTTAAAGGAGACGACTTCTTCCAAAGGAAATACACCTTTTCACATTTGTACTGACTAGAGTTCCAATGTTTCTCTTCTTCCTCACTCAGCTAATGTGACCCCAGTACTGACTGAGGGGACAGTGGAGGGACAAACAAGGATGCTGGGCAAGTGTCCAATACCCTCCTTATCAACAGATGGTGTCAATGGTTGCTAGGACCCTGGCGGCTGGAAGGTTGTAATGGTGCACAATGAAAACCTGTGCCTTTGTGTAACTAAAAGGCAGGCTTCATCAACTCACTGCTTGTATACAAGTGTGGGCAATTTTTAGGCATTTTGCCTAGACACCCCTGAAGAAACCTGAAGGCACCCTGGTTGAAAAAGGTTGTTTTAAGCTCAGCATTTAGATGCAGAAAAAAAAAAAAAAAAACTCTTCTGTTTTTGGAAGCATTTTTCTGGCAGAGAAAAACGCTAAAGAGCCAAGCCAAGAGCACTGGAGCCTTAATACCACTTGAAGGGCACATAGTTAACTAATATGCAGTAACAAGTTTTGTTTTTAGGATAATTTTATTCCCTCATATTTCCCATCCAAGGTCTTTTATTGACTTGTCCACCATGCTGGTAGATCCAAGTTGTGTGGCCCATGGGGAACCACTCGACCACTACTAGAAACTCTCCAAGCCGACCCCAAAGTCTTCTGTGCATGCATGTACAAATCCTATTGATTTCTATGAAGAGGCCGTCCAATGGTAGGTCTCAAGACAGATGGCCTTCTCATAGGAATGAACAGTATTTTGTTGGTGCACACACAGAAGACTTTGAGACCAAATTCAAAAGTATCGAGCGGCAACTGTGCAGTTCCGAGTAGGCCACATAGTGCAGATCTGCCAGGATCATGGACAGGTAAATGTAAAATCTTGTGAAAGTTAACATTTATTGTTTTGCCTTTCCAGCACCCACAGACATGGACAGAAATGGGAGTCTACTTTACAATAATCTAAAGTGGACCTCAAGTAAAAAAAAAAAAGAAAAAAAAAAAAAACATAAAAAATACATTCATAATTAGATATACACAAGTAACTGCATTGCAATTCATGAATGTGTTTTTGATTTAATACATGAGTTACTCAGTGGGTGGGATATGTATTTCTTTAGAAGATTGATATTTCCAAAGAAGCCAGCTCAGAGTCTTGTGAAATTGTCTTACTTGGTATGGTGGAGTAAGAGGCAGTTGTATGATTCCCTTGTGCAGACAACACTTGGCCTAGTGTAATACCAAGGTACACAGCTGGTGATGAAATCCACCCCATTGCAGCTGCCTAAAAATACACAAAAAAAAAAAACTATATGTAAATCCACATTTATGGCTTCAGAAGTAAAGAAAAATTAAAACAGTATACCAGTGAAATCACATACACCATGCATCCTCCTATTATATTCCAGTATGCTTATTCCAAACATCCTTCTGAAAATTGTCATTGTCTTGGGTTGATATACTTTATATGTCAGCACAAAACAGCTCAAACATCATGAAACATACATTATCCCCACCCCCTAGGAGCCGCCCTAGTAATAATCAGTCCATACAAAAGTTATTCCTTATTCATGGTTATGTCCGCAAAGCAGATTTCTCCAAACTCCAAACAAAGCAGATTTCTCCAAAAAAGTCACTGTCCTTAAGGCTTTAGGGGCCTTAAGGGCTTTAGAGGACAGTAGAAAATGTCCTGGTGTCTGTGGCAGTAAACAATGCGCCATCATTGGTTTTAGTGGGAGGAATAGTGTTCCATTGTTGGTATCAGTGGAAGAAATGGTGCCCAATTGTTGGTGTCAGTGGGATGAATAGTGCCCCATCATTGGTTTCGGTGCAAGAAATAGTGGCCGGTTATTGGTTTTAGTAGGAGACAAAATGCCCATTGC
>CM053036.1:36644178-36711678 GCA_028564925.1 Lithobates sylvaticus | reverse complement strand
AATAATTGTAAAATGGCAAACTCCAGTGGGTGTAACAAGATGTCTGCTTCCCCCCTTCTCAGTGTATCCTTACTGTACAGCAGTGCGGGGTGTAGCAAGATGGCGGCGACTAAAGGTCACTTCCGTTACACATTCTGACGGCTCGCTTAATCTGATGAATGATATGGTCAAGTTAAGCATGCGCAGTGCGAAATTTCTCAGCGGAACATCACTTCCGTAGCCAAATGTGATGGGTCGCCGAACGTGACGAAACACCTTCATAGTTTCAGAGTCAACTCCACTTAAAGAGCCAGCTGTAGGACACTAATAATCTTTTTGTGTCTGTTAAAGTGGCATGCTCACCACCATTGTTAGGAGACTCTTCCTACTGGCCACAAATGTAAGGGGCAATTTTCACACTGACCTCTAATAAATTGGTTTTCGCAGAGGATCCTTAAGACCTGAAGGCTATTTCAAGGGTTCCTCAAGGCGGTCAAGCAAGTAGATGATGACAGAATACTATATAGTGCCCAAAATATAGAGCCTTCAAACTAGTTTGTAATGGTCCTTCCCATGATTTTGGTTCTCTGTTATAAGACCTACTTGACTTGCCTACAGCCAGCACTAACATCCAGACTTTTGTTTTCCAACGGTCATTCTACAGGGCTGGTAAGACACTGACTGGCTGCTGTAGGACAACAAAGACCATTTATATAAAAGATGTGTAGCGCCATAACCCCTGCGGGGCGGCTATGTATTTTCTGGGCTTACCAATTACCTCCTCCCTTGTAGCTCGTCGTTCGTTGTCTAATGGTTCCCAGGGCTAGTACCCAGTAATTTCAGAGGCCAACACTCAAAAGTCCTTTTGAGGATTTTTATTTGCAAAAAGAAACGTTCAAATATAACACAGTCTGTTAGTTGGGAATAGAGGGCATGGGTGATAAAGCTCAGGCACTTCAGAACTGCTGACATCAAACAAATGTCTCTTTAGATAGCCCAGAGAGTAGCCACTCGCAACTGGACTCTTCACCGTTGGATAAACCCTTGTCTGTAGATCTAGCAGCCAACAAGTGATTCAAAGATTAGCACAGTCTCTGCCACAGACTAGGTTGTGAAACTTCAAGTGAACAATATAAAAGTCTCTGCCACAGACTAGGTTTTGAACTTTTCTTATGGTACCTGAATCTTCCAGCCGTTTTGGCGGTACCATAGGAAATGCGGATTCACTAGTGTCCATCCAATCTCAGCTCCCAGGCTCTTACCGAGCAGCCAGCTTCTTGGCCCTCCTCTGAAGAGTCCTCCCCTGGTCACTTGTACGAGTTACTGTGCCTCTCCAATCCTGAGAGGACACCGGGACACTTCAGAATCCTCCTTCAGTTACTGGGCCTCAAACTAACCAGTTCCGAGGCTCGGGAACGGACGGATCCCCATCCCAGACCATGAGGGCCTCTGGGGCTGGTCAGGGTGACCATGCTTATGGGGGGGCAACAAACACTCCTGGGTCCGGGACCCCTCACGGGGCTGGTCCGGACTGGAACCAGGAATCAAAGAGCAAGCTGAACCCTGAACATGTGACTTCAGCATCTTAAATACCCCTTCCCGGAATACACAGTGGGGCCAGACGCGCCCACTGATTGGCTCCGAGAAAGATTGGTACCTAACACGTTCAACCAGACTGCGTTCTCAGCCTGTCACAGGTGCCTCACTTCACCTATGACCAGGCAGAACTCCAGTACAGCCCAGCCAAACTGATGCCAAAGTAAAAACCCTAGAACAATTAACCCCCAGAACTCAGTTACAGTTCTTGAAAAACTAAATTTAGAGAATAGCGCACACTTTAGAAAAGTATTGGCGCTACAGATGCTTTGATAAATAAGGCTGGAAACGTCACATCTTGTTAAGGACAACACAGTTGTTCTCTGACATTTTAATAATTGAGGCTTGGTGTAAGGTAAACCCTTGGGTCAACATTATGGTGGTAAATATGCATGGTACGAATAGCAAGAGTGCTGCTTGGATCTTCTGGTATTTACGGGAGCCAAATGTCTTGTTTATTACACCCATGTGCTGTGGCATGCTGACTGTTAAAGCTACAGTACACATTACTGGTAAGGATCCTACAAATGTGTCCTCACAGTTGGTTCTTTGATGCTCACAGATATCTAATCAAGAAGAAAGAATGGCTGTTCTCTATAGAAAATATTTCCCATCAAGACAATGGTGGCTCTTTGTCTCTAGTACTAGCAAAAAGAACACAAAACAACGTGCCTCTGTTGCCCAAGCTAAATAATTACTGCCTTTGTTTTAGACCCGCTTTTTCTCCTTCTATTTTGGAACAGTATGCTCATATTTTAAAATCCACTTCTACCTTTCGGAGAAATCTTTCCCATTCTGCATATGGTCCTTCTTCCTTCTTGCTTCCTGCCTTGTGCAACTTCTCTCAAGCCAAATTCTTTTCACTGCACTTCCTCACCTTATATTATAGGCTGGGGCCTTAAATTGTTTGTAAACCTTTACCTCTACCCAGTGAAGTGACTGGCCTCAGGTGATACACAGAGGTGAAACAAATCTTCCTACATAAGTTGTACCTGTGTAACTACAACCATCTACAGCCTTGAGGTGATTCAGTTCGCATTTGCAGCGCTGTACAAATCATTCATTAATTCATTCTTTCCCTTACATCCATTCAAAGTCTCTCTGGAAAGCAGGGAATGGAGAGCTTAAGGATGAACTGCAGTCTGCTCACATAACTTGTAATAAACATCTTTGTCATTCCAACCACTTTGCATATTATTTTATATATACTGCGATTCTGTACTTGCCAAATTTGCTGCAGAAATCTCCCTCCACCGAGTCTGGCTGCAACCATTTTAACTGTGGGCAGCTGAAGCTGCTGCCTGTTCACTTCCTGGATTTACAAAGACACACAGAGGCACACCTCCAGCTCATGCTTATGACTCGCCCCCCCACCCCTTCCTGGCAAACTCTCACTGAGAGAGAGTTGTGCACGATGTCATAAGCCTAGGCTCTTTACCAGACAAGAAACAGGAAGTGGGCTGTATAAGGTATTTACTGGCAAAAAAAATTAAAATGTTTTACTATGCAAAGTTAAAACAAGGGCAGAAGATTTAATAGATGGGAAGTTGAAAAAATTACTGAAAGTCCACTTTAAGTTACATCAGTGAGGAGAGCTCTGAAAGCTGATTGGAGGAAAGGGACGCACCCCCCTTCACACAGCACACAGGTACAGAGTTGAGGCTGTCAATCACAGGCGGTGCCCCCCCCGTCCCCATTTTTCTCTTGGCGTCAGGAAAACTCATCAGAAGTGACTCCTACAGATAGCAGAGGAACGAGGCAGCAGACAGAAATTACATTTAGTGCTCTGGATTGAGACAAGTACACACTATAGAGGTACAGTAAACCCCCCTCCATTGCGGGGGTTACGTTCCGGACCCACCCGCGAAAAGTGAAAAACCGCAAAATAGAAAGACCCTATTTAAATACACCCTAGGCATGTTTTGTTAATTTTTTAATAGCATTTAAAGGTCTTTAAACACACTTATGCAACAGAAACACATAAAAAGATAGAGAGAGCGATCAATAGGATTTTTAAAACACAAAAATATTGTCTTAACAGTACAGTATACTGTACAGTAAAAAATAGAGTACATAACCGCAAAATGGCGAAATATTACCACAATATCAGAATAACAGGTCCCAATTAAAATAGCGCGATATACCGGGACCGCAAAAACTGAACCGCGATAGAGCGGGGGTTTATTGTATATGCTTTGTTCATATTTCATGTCTCAGGTTTACAACTACCCCAGCCTCCTGCCACGTTCCAGTCATCTCCGCAGCTTACCAAAGCCATCGGTAGCGGCAGAGACGATCCAATCATTTCCCCTCACAGGTACTAAGTCGAGTGAAGGAATGATGGCCCCCCCCCACTCGACTCAATGACGTTGGATGACTGAAGCAATGTCAAACGTCACTCCCACCCAAGGGCCTTAAAAAAGGGACATTTTTATTTTTTTTATTGAAAAAATAAAAATAAAAAAAATAAGGAATGGCATTTAAGTGTGAATGTTAGATCTAAGGTCTTTTTGACCCCAGATCTCACATTTAAGAGGTCCTGTCATGCTTTTTTTTCTATTACAAGGGATGTTTACATTCCTTGTAATAGAAATAAAAGTGATACAAAAAAAGTTTTTTAAAAAAAGGGACAATGTAAAAATAAAAAAAATAAAAAGTAAAATAAATAAGGAAAAATTTGTTTTTAAAGCGCACAGTCCCACCGAGCTTGCGCGCAGAAGCGAACGCATACGTAAGCCGCGCCTGCATATGTAAACAGTGTTCAAACCCCACATATGAGGTATCGCCATGATTGTTCGAGCGAGAGCAATAATTTTAGCCAAAGATCTCCTCTGTAACTTAAAACCGTTAGAAATTTTTAAACATGGCCTATGGCGACTTAAAAATGTCAAAGTTTGTTGCCGTGCCACGGGCAGGCGCAATTTTGAAGCATGACATGTTGGGTATCAATTTTATTGATGTAAGATTATCTTTCAGAATATGAAAAAAAAAAAGATCACTGAAAGAAAATCCCAAATTTGGGTTTGTTCCCAGAACAGTAATAGAGGGGACATTTTCCAAAAGGAACATTAGCTCTGGTGACAACCAGTGATCTCTTCACTTTCTGGGGATTTCTTCTCACTTCCTGTTTTGGCTATGGGGCAGGAAGTGAAGAAAAATCTCCCCAATAGGACACAGATGGGGGCTCCCTTACTCTATCCAAAATTGTAGCAATATTAATTGTTATATACATTTGGATAACATAAATGTATATAGAATGGGAATCTCTATACCACTTCTAAGTAAGAAACGACTTTATGGAATCACTACATGATTTGCCTTTGAGATGGAGAATGTAGGGGCAGAGGGGCCCAATAATGGTTTTGCCATTAGGCCCCAATACAGTTTCATCCCTGACCCCTCTGTATGTCTATCTTGGTGAAATCATAACTATCTCTCTACTTACTTCCATCTCTTAGACACGAACTTGCATGTACATGTTTGTATATACAATCCATAAAGACAATATAAACCTTCTATAACGAAGTGACGCATCTCTGCCGTAAGAGATACAGGCCACTTAGCATAGAGATCATCTCTGGGGTGATTTTTGTCACTGAAAGATTTAATTACAGTGGAAACTTTTACAAGCAGCATCTTGTGACACAATAAAAGCCCCCCGGTTGAGTTTGTCATAAAAAAAAAAAAAAAAAAAAGAAAATGACAGCGCTGCCGGTGTAATTGGAAGTGTCAATAAATAACGTGACAATGAATGCAGGGAAGAGACATTGATATGTTAATTTGTGATTATCCAGAGATGTAGAGTACGTCATTGCTGGAGCTCACAGTACTGCCAATTGTAGTTGACCGCAGAATTTATGAGTGTGCCTGGATCAAGCAAAAATGTTTGTATAAGGAAATAGAGTAGTAGTATAGTAATTGTTTGGCCTGGTCTGCTCAGAGGTTTCACAGGCTGGGTGTTTGATTGCTTCCCCCTGCCTCTGGAAGAAGCTTCCAGAGCATAAGGCGGGAGATTCTAAAATTACCAGCCTGAATATTTTTCAGATTCCAGCCAATCCCTGGACAGGAGTGTCCAGAAATGTCCTGGAATGGTGATGAATAGTCTGAGACACCGGCGAGCGAGGTTCCTTCTCCCAGGAGGTTTCCAGAGCCCGCTGCCCTCAGGCATCCCATGGACTGTACAGCCACTTTTAGAGGCCTCAGTAATGACGGGGCTGAGGGTCTGGATGGACTTTGCCAGAAGCTGATTGCAGAACCTCACCAGAAAGCATCTGGTCTTGAGAAGTGCTGTCCCACTCACTGGATTTTGTACAAAGGAAGCTGGAAGATGACCCTAAAGTGGTTGTAAATGCTGAAAGTTTTTTACCTTCATGGTAAAAAAAAAAACTTCAGTGTTCAGCTCTCCCTCCAACCCCCCCCCCCCCCCCCTCAATACTGTACTTACCAGAATCCGATCTCAATCCAGCAGTGAGCACAAGAGCAGCAACTCTCTCGGGTCTCTCCTTTCTCATTGGCTGAGACACAGCAGTGGGAGCCTTTGGTTCCTGCTGCTGTCAATCACAGCCTGAGGAGGGAGCAGGGGCGGGGCGAAGGCGGCTCAGGCACAAGCACGCAATAATGCCCCCATAGCAAGTGGCTTGCTATGAGGGCATTAGGCAAGAGGAAGGGGCAGGAGCATTGGCGGGGCACCCAAGAAAAGGAGGCTCAGGGCTGCTCTGTGCAAAACCACTGCTTGTGGTTTGTTATTTATAATAAAAAAAATTAAGAGCTAATATGACTAAGCTAATCCCTTTGATTTTGACTGTAGTGTTTTGGAACTGCCAACCTAGATGCCAAAAAGCTGTGAGGCCTTGGACAGTTCCACACCAGCTATTACTCAGGAAGAAGTTTGCCCTCTGATTACTACGCGTTTTGGAGTATCCCAAGCCCTGATCCCCTCTCCTGTTAAGATTCCTCAAGAAATAAAGGCCAAGAAAAGAGACAGCTTCTAGACTAATTAATTGGAGCCACAGTGTATGGACTGGTGCTTGGTTGACTGGAAGCCAAGGTTGTAATGGTGCACAATAAAAAATGATGGCATTATGTAACAAAAAAGGCAAGTTTGATCCACCTACCGGCTTGTTGACAATTTAGGCCAACTTTTAAGCATTTTGCCAAGGCACCCCTGAACAACCCAAAGACATCCCTAGGGTGCCACGGCACCCTAGCTGAAAAAGGCTACACAATAAAATAAACATTCCCTAGTAAACTAAATTGCAATGCTGCTGGTTCCTACTTTCTCAATGCTGCTTTCCTGAACTTCTGGTCTTCACATCAAAGAGTTAACAGTGGACAGTGCAGTCTCAATCCAGCTTGGAGAAGGGAAGAGAGAGGACCAGGGGAGTGCCTTGCCACCCTAGGCTATGTGGCTGTGGGTTTCTATTGATGTACACAGTGTAGGTAGACACAACTCTAGTCCTTGAATGCAAGGGTGTCCACTGGCATGGCACCAGCATACACAGGAACACAAGGAAGAATTTGAAGATAAACTGCAAACTCAGTACTTGATTAAAATGAGCTTCTGAAAGTGCTTAAGCAAAGCACATTATCACATTACTATACATACAGCATAGACACATAACTTATAGCAATGCACATATATGGTCACATAAGGTCATTTGGGGTAGATTATTGCCCAACTGAAGTGAGAATTGCTTAAACAAAACATGGAGAATAGAAATGAAAGGTAATTGTTTGTCTTGAACCCTAAACTCTTTGCTCCTTCCACGAACTTCCTGATTTAAAGTGATTGTAAAGGATCGTTTTAAAATTTTTTTTTTAAATAATAAACATATCATACTTACCTCCACTGTGCAGCTCTTTTTGCAGAGTGGCCCTGAACATAGTCTTCTGGGGTCCCCAGGTGGCTCTCGCGAGTCCAGCATTTGCTATCACAGACACAAATTCCAGACTCAGCCCTGCCCCCCTGGCGCCCGCGTCATTGGATTTGACAGCAGTGGGAGCCAATGGCTGTGCTGCTATCAATCTATTCAATCAAGAGCCGGGACCCCGTGGAGAGAGGGACAGTGCGGGGGCTGGGGGGCCAGTGACTGCCAGGTGTTTTTTCACCTTAATGCATAGGATGCATTAAGGTGAAAAAACACAAGGGTTTACAACCCCTTTAAGCCATGTCTCTGGACTTCCTGTTTGCCAGATTATTGTGCTTTCTCCAGCCAGTATCTTGCTCCTGTCTTCCCTGATGCTGTCCATATTGTGCCAATACTCGGTATCGACCTTTGGCTTGTTCCTCGACTATGCTTCTGCCTGATCCCAACTTGCAACTACTCGTTACTGACCTTTAGCTTGTTTATTGACTATGCTTCTGTTTGATCCCTACCTGCTTATCCTCTACTGAACCCTGGCTTGCTCACCTTCTGGTGGGGCGATCCTGAGGACCACGACCTGGTACTAACATGCAGCAAAAGACATCTCCATCATCAGGAGCTCTGGTGAACACCGGTTAGTACCTAGGATGCCACATCTCAGGTGAGTCGGCGTCATCTGCCAGGGTGACTGCCTGGGTACGTATCCTGCTGGTCAGTGGTAGTTCCGCTACTGATATAGCAACTGGTCTTCGAGCCTGACCCCTGATTGTGACACCATTGCTGCTCAGAAAATGCTGTGAAATTGTTCCTCCATGGGGAGAGTTCAATACTGCCTCTAATATAGATCTGGGAAGTCACCGTTTTCTCCATCAGTTTTATCCTGTGTTGAGACCTGATGAGGGGGGAATGGTTTTCCCCCGAAATGCATTGGATAATTTTGTAGAACGTTTTACTAACAATTAAAATGATCTTGAATTTGTTTATCTGGTTTTGGTCTGGCACTTCTTTCTGTATTTCTTTGGTTAAAGGTCATTCTGTACCTGTGTTGTTGCTGGTGCTTACACATTGTTGAGGATTACATCTCTCAGCCAAATGCACTAGGCAGCAATGGCAGACCATATGGCCCATTTACCTTCTATGCACAAATGTCTACATGCATACACCGTAAAATATAGTCAGAGCAGGGATGCAATTTTTATTTTTTTTATTGGTTTACGCATCTAAATGCTGCAGACCAAAACAGAGCTGTGTGAAAGGGCGCATAGCATACATTACTACTGCGTCTCGATCTCTATAAACTAGGGATTTGATCACATAATTTTGTACGCCTCTGTTCTTGGTCCTTGCACGCTCTTATTGCAGCGAATCAGAAGAATAGAAAAAACAATCCGGCTCCTTTATATTTTTTGTTGTTTATGTTAGATGTAACCTGTGCCATAATTCCAGGTTTTATAGATGAATGTTATGCAAGGACGCACGATACAATAAAATGTTATACGAGCGCTCGCTGGCGTTTTACTGAAACCAATACTCAATACCCGGACTGTAAAACAAGCAGCCTGACGTACAGCAGGTTCCCTGGTCAGAACGTCCTCGTACCAGCCCCCCCCCTCCTCCACCACCGGATGCCTATTATGTATTTGTGATCCACGTTATCTCTTTATCTCTCTCAGGTTGTCACGTCATGTTCCCCGCCACGTATCATTAATAGCAGATGGTGCTAAAACATTTCACTGCCAAAAAACCTTCCGTCTACAGTCAGAAGCTGGAAGAGTTGGAAAAAAAAAAATCACATAAATGTAGGTGAGACTGCGGCTCAGTGAACAAGGATTACATGGTATCGGGCCACAGTTCCCACCAAAGATTCTGCCAGAATCCACCTTTTTGTCAGGTTTGATAATCATGCCCCTAAAGCATTTGCCTTAATCTAGGAGGGCTCATTCTTACCATAAGACACATAAAAATGCATTGAAAATGTATGTGCATTGACACCTGTGTTTTAATGTCAGAAATGCATTGCATTTAAATGTGCACTCAACTGTTTTTTTTTATCTTATTTATTTTTTTACGGGTTGCATCAAGGGTCAAAATGTTACAAAAAAAAAAAAAAAAAAAAGTACTATTATAGGCACATAGCATTAACACATTGCTGCATTTTTTTTTTTTTTTTTTTTTCCTGGCATTTCCCTTTTTTTCTTGTCAAATTTGTTTATTGATTTTTAACAATTAGTATACATAGGTACATATGGTGGCAGCAAAAGAAAAGATCACATATATGGTAATAATATTAAAGTGGTTGTAAACCCTTTACAACCACTTTATACTACAGGCAAGACTATAATTAGGCTTACCTGTAGCTACACTGGACATCTCCTAAACCTGCACGGTTTAGGAGCTATCCCTGTATTTGCATGTGCCAACGTCATCGGCACATGCGCACTTAAGCAAACTGAAGCAATGGCACGTACGCGGTGTTGCTTCAGTTGTACTGTGCCATTACCGGTGGCGCATGCCGCGGCTCTGGCCAATCACAGCGCCGGAGCTGCGATACCCAGAAGTAACCCCCCCCATGGGGAGATGTCGGCCGCTGGAGTGGTGAACGAGGACAGCTGCAGGGGCTTAGATCTCAGGTAAGTAATTCATAATGAGCTAGTATGCTATGCATACTAGCTCATTATGCCTTTGTCTTGCAGGTTTTTTCTTTTTTTTTAGGATTTAAAACGGTTTACAACCACTTTAAGTTGTAGTTCCAACATAAACTAAAACAATTTTAGCATGGACCTAACTACTCGAAAGATTGCATCATATTGTATAAGGCTGGATTCACACCTATGCATTTTTAGTGCTTTTTGCATTTTGCACTACAGTCCATTTACCATGGTTTCCTATGGAACACGTTCTGTTGTGCAAATCTGCAAAATGCAAAAAGCACTAAAAATGCATAGGTGTGAATCCAGCCTAAGAGAGGATAAAACCAACTTAGACCAGGTTAATATAAGATGACCTCAGATTAAAAAAAAAAAAAAAAAAGTCTTATTTATCAAGGAGTATCGTTTTTAAATAATAATAAAAATAATAAAAATAATTTTTTATTATATAATTAAATCTACATATTGGAACTATGTACAATTGGTATAATGATAACCAAGGAAATAAAAGTTCTGCTACCAGAACTATATAAAGAGTAAATTGAAAGAAGAGAGAGAATAGGGGGAAAAAGTTGGGGAGAAAGAAGATAAAAGAAAAAGTAATCTTAGGTAGGAGAAAAAATAGAGATAGGGAAGAAATAGGGAAGAAATGAGAGGTAGTAGGGGTCCCCGGGGTAGTACATGGTAATAAGGCATTTTCCTTTTTTTTAAAACACCAGAGTTAATTAAAGATGGTTCTTAAAATAAATATATAAGCTTTCATTTAAGTTGTTTAATTTATTACATTAACTAAATATTTTTATTTCCTGTGAATTAGGTAAATATGAAATATTTTATTTATGTTAAATCTAAATTTATTCCTTTTTTAAATGAAACCGCACAAGTAAAAAAAGTATACACAGATTCAACCAGTAGGCAAAGTTACAAAAAAAAAAAAAACCCAGGTATAACATATCTTAAATCAGCATAAATCCAAAGTACAGTTTGAACTTGTAAAAGGTTCTGATATACAGCACAGATAACTTTTGTGAATATGTTATAATGTCAATAAATGCAATCGTATAACGTGAACAGGGCAATAAGAAAACAATGCATTATATTATGTCATTTTACTTTTTCTAATTAAAAAAAAATTTGTCCCTTTAAAGAGGAAGTAAACCCTGAAGGGTTTTACTTCCTCTTTATTTCCCTGCAAAGGTAAAGCATAATGGGATACTATGGATCGCATTACCAGCCCATTATTTGTCACTTACCTGAAAGCGAAGCCTGCGATGTCACCTCTGTCCCCACTAGCAGCGAGCGTCCATCTTCACCCCTCTTCCTTTCCGGGACTGCGAACTCCGGCCCTGTGACTGGCTGGAGTCGCGTGGGAGTCGCCAGTCACGGCATGACCCCTTTAGAACCGGCATGATCTGCCCTTTCTAAAGTGTGCATGTGCCATAGACATCCGCGCACGGCTTTATTGTAAAGATCTCCTAAACCGTGGAGATTTAGGAGATATTTTCAGCACCTACAGGTAAGCCCTAATATAGGCCTACCTGTAGGTAAAAGTGGTTGTACAGGGTGTACAACCACTTTAAGCCCATTGGGCAAAAGTGACATCGGACTGCCTATAAAAGTGGTCCAGACACAAATCCAGTGCCGAGACCACTTTAATGTAAAAGAGGATCGGGGGTCATGGAAGCTAGCTGCTGCCATAATACTGGTATATAACGTCAAAGTACCGACCTATAATAAATATATATATATATATATATATATATGTAGCACTGGCATTTTTGCCTACTAATACAATGTTAATGCAATGTAAGCTTATGGACAGTGCTATTCTTTAGCATTTGGCGCCATCTAGCTGCCAATAACAGGAAATGGACTTTAATTATTTTCCTTTCTACAGCATTAACAGGATAACAGGAAGTGACTGTTTACATTTTTGCTATGACCTACCTACCCAGAATGCCAAGTGACCTACCCATGATCACCCTGTACTGAACTGCATGCTGGGTAGGCTATAAAAGAGCCCGCGTGGCCATTTTCTCGTCGCTTCTGGACGCATGGCCTGCCTGTAAAGACCTGTGAGGAGGTCTCCAGAGAGCGCAGCCTACAGCCACCGCGGAGTGGAACAACCACCGACTCTGTCTTATATCTGATCGCTGGAGAGACTGTGACCGAATCGGAGAGGATCCAGAGACACCTGTCGGAGCCATCAGAGGGACCAAGTTCCTCTTGCAGAGCGGAGCGTTGTGACGGAGTCGGACGGCTAGAAGCAAGACAGAGTGCACCGGAGCAGAGCTGTTCCATTTTTCAGATCCAGTTTGGTGAGAGGGCTGTTGCCCACACTTTCTTACGCACTTGCACATATTTAGACTTTAACACAGTGTTGCTGGGACCTGTAGTCCCACGGAAGAGAACCAAAGTAAAGACTGAGTTTAAGCAGGCCTCAAGCCTATTCATCACAACACTATTAGCGCTGTGCTATTCCAAAGCAATTACACCAAAGGGAATTACAAGTGGATTACTGTTGGATTACAATTGTTACAAACACAAATAGCTAGCAGAAGACAGAAGACTAAAGAGACTGCATCTGTTAGTGCAAGTCCTTGCATCCTATTAAAGTAGGGGGAGCTCCCTTGTAGTTGTGTTGTATCATATTTATCATTCGCATTTCTTTATTCACCAGAGTGAGCTGGAAGTGGGGAGGTGCCCAGAGTAAGGCGTAGTCCCTCTGAGCCCCAGTCCCAATTGGAGCCACATTCTAAGATAACTGTACAGGTACAATCGGTTGTGTATACTTACTGTACTGTTACATTATGTTTATGTGACAGTGCAACTGTTGTAATTACTATTTTACACTACCCAATACAAGTTCCAGTAAAAATACGTTCTTGGTTAAGTACAGTTGGTGTGGAGTGTTGTTCCTTTTCCAGCAGGTGGAGCCTCGGATACCCAGGTAATAGCAAAGGTTTACTGTTATTATATTGTGGGGTTATCCTTCACCATTAGCTTCACACCAACATTGCACCACAGCTATGTCAAGGGGAACGAGCCCAGTCAGTGGGGGTTTAATAGAGTACAGGCCCAATCAAATGCAGCAACTCCTTCGGGGATCAGTGCTAAACACACACATATACATATACATACATACATACATACATACATACATACATACATACATATATATATATATATATATATATATAATATATATTATATACACATACATACACACACACATATTATATATATATATATATATATATATATATATATATATATATATATATATATATATATATATATATATATACACACACACACACACATACACACACACAGGCCCCCCCAGGAAAACTCTGTACAGTGAAGCATGATGCCATACATATAGAAAAAACGGATTTAGGGCTACATGCACTTTAAAATAATACCTGGTGATCCTGTCATGAAGGTCCGTTTTCACGCTTCCTGTTAAAGGGTGACAACAGTTTGCCTATTGTGCTCATGTGTTGTCACTCCGTCCCTTGCAAATTATGGAGACTAGCGGGCAATGATTTAGCCTAGTTAGGGCCTAGATCCATACCTCCCAACATTTTGAGATAGGAATGAGGGACACCTACTAGCAAAACGTATGTAGGCATAGGACATGCCCCCTGCCACACCCTCTTAAAGGAGAATTAACCCCCAAAAAAAGGTTAATTAAATCCACAAGGACTTTTTTTTACCACTACTATTCCTTTATATTGGCTTTTAAAATTTACAAATGCAGCAATTTATAATTTGGATGAAAGGTTTAGCACTGGGAAACACTTTTTGAAAGATATATAGACCAGACCAAAATGAGGGACAAATGAGGAGGACAGAGGGACATTGCTGCAAATCAGGGACAGTCCCTCGAAATCAGGGACAGCTGGGAGCTATTCTAGATGTACTTTGAAGAAAGTGCACCAACCTTGTTCTATTAACAATTTACAACTGGTAAAAGGTAGTTGTGGAATAATGAAGTACCGGCATACCAGATGAAGCCTAATCACATAGACTTCTACATCGTTTTCCGGCAGCTCCGCTCATTAGAGCCGTGTCCCATCCACTGCTGACTGATTTTCAAGTTAGCAGAGAAGATGGCCCCTCTTGTCATAACAGCTTATTCCGTGTAGTCGCTCTGCAGGTGCACAAGCAGGGGGCAAGAGGTAAGATCGCAACGTCAAGACAGCCACAGGAAGTCATTTAATAACTAAACACTTTAGTTTCAGCCAAATTTCTCTACCCTGAGCCGGTCTAGCTTAGTCACACTACACTTTCCAGGTTGTGAACATAAAAGGACACCCCATAGGGGGCTTGAAATTTGACCAAGTCCTGCGTACTCACTGTCCAATCAGCAGGTGGGGGTGTGTTCCTGACCAAACTTAGTTGCTTCTGCAGTGGAGCTCAAGGGCCTGGGGCTCAATTCACTAAAGCATATTGCATGCGGTATTTGGGTCACGTGACACATTTTCTGCATGCGGTACTGAAAATGTCAGTTCACTATCCCTTCCAGGGACGGCCCGTCCATTGTGGGCGAACAGGAGCCAACCCCCCCCCCCCCCCCCCCTATCCATCCCCCACCGCCCTCCCTATCCACGCGCTCGACCCCCTTCAGGATGCCAGGCGCATGAATTACAGCGGCGGGGGTCTTTTTTTAAGCACCTGATTAGAGCCAGAGGCTCTAATAGGCTGCAAAATACGGTGGGCTTGGGACGCAGAGCATTGCATCTGGAGCCCACCTAGTTGTGTTGCAACAGCGAACGAATATTTCAGCTAATCAGGTGACAGGTAACAGACCCAAGCACCTGATTGGCGGAGACGTGGTTTAGTGGTAGGAAAGCGAATATTAATTCGCTTTTCTAACACAGCTGAGTGACCTGTGAGCGCCTAAGGCTCTAATCAGGTGCTTCAAAAACACCCCCCCGCCGCTGTAATTCAGGTGCCCTGCGCCCGAAAATGGGCCGGGCGCCTGAATAGGGGGTGGCAGCGCCGGCAATAGATAGATTCATGCAATGCATGAATCCATCTATTGGTGATAGAGGGGGTGGCAGGAGGGAGGGGGCGGCGCCACTGCTTTCGGTTATGGGTGACAACGCTCTGTTCCTCTCTCCAAATTGTGCTCTTGCGTTGTCATCCTGTCATAAAGGCTTCTGATGGAAACTACTATAGCAGGCATAGTCCAGTGTTGTCACCATCAGGAAACTCGCCCCAAGAAATGCCATGCTGCCATCGCTGGAGTACAGGTAGACAAAAAGTGGCTGCAAATAAAACTACAGGAGAACAGCAGCACAGAGATGTAACAATGAGTAAAAAAGGTGAAAAAGTGTATTTTATTATTATTATTTTTACATTTTGTTTGTTAACCTCTTGCCACATAGCGCATATGTCTGGCAGAAAGGGGGGTGGGCCTTAGTGCACATTAATATAGAACAGCTCCCAGTCTTTTTATGATAGGAAGCTGGCAGGATGGGCTCCCACTCATGTGACCACTGTGACAGCCAATCGCAGTGATCATGTGATCAGAAAGTCCGCCCGGCCTCCAGTGTTGACTCACTTAAAGGGCATTACAGTAAGGGATGGGAAGGAGTTAACGCGGAACTAAACCCTCCTATCCCCTTCAGCCAAGTAAGCTGCCATCTTGGCCTCTGTTTGATCTGCAACTGCCACGGTGCTGCACATGTGACCAGTTATGACACCAGCCATTGGATGGTTTGACAGTTTGGTTAAAAGCACAAGCAAATGTTTCGGGAATGTAACTTTTTTGAAACTGGTAAAATTAAATCAATGGGTTTAGTTCCGATTTAAAGTGGCAAATGTTTATTATACTGAAGACTTTAGCACACAAAACGTCATTCAGTTAGGATTTACATTAAAGCGGAAGTTTACCTATAACAATTTGATAAAAAATATAATGTTCTTTAGCAAGAAACATAAATTCCACATTAATAATTATGCTACCAAAATGAGTATGTGCTATAATTTGCCTCCCTGAACAGCAGTAAATCATAAAGGGAAATTAAACCCATAAAAAAAAACTGTTAGGGCTCTTTTACACGGACGTGTCCGTGTACGGAGCCCGCTCTGCACAGCGGGGGAATCGCTCAGTCGATCCCCCGCTGAGCAGGAGGATGACAGGTCTGTCTCTGCACTCTGTGCAGGGACGGACCTGTCAGAGCGCCGCTCTCCCCTATGGGGGATCGGATGACAACGGACCGTAGAGTCCGTCGTCACCCGATCCGATGACAGATGGAAAAATAGGGTTTTCCTCCGTCACACTTTTTCGGATCGGAGCGGGTCGGATGTCAGCGGACATGTCACCGCTGATATCCGTCCCTCCATAGGGGTCTATAAAGGGTCCATTCAGGTCTGCCTAAAAAACTGACAGGCGGACCTGAACGGACCGCCCGTGTGAAAGGGGCCTTACATTGCTGGAACTGCTGTCACATTTTCTTGTGTCGTCAACCAAACTGTCAAGCCATCAAATGGCTGGTGTCATAACTGATCACATGAGCAGCGCCATGGCAGTTGCAGATCAAACAGAAGCTGCTTCCTTGGCTGTAAAGGATAGGAGGGTTTAATTCCGCTGTAAGGCTGCCAGCAGATCGGCCTCTACAAACTCGGCAGTGCCTAAAAACGGAGAGCAAACTGAGCATGTGCAGAGCAGGGTGAGACAGTGTATTACTGGATTTTAGACAGTATAGACACTTATTTTTAATGATTTAAATATCTATACCCATAGGCATGTGGACAGGGTGCCTGGGCACACCCTAATCACATTGTGTGCTGTGGATGCTCCCTGTTTAGACCCGTGATATTTTACCAAAGCCCCCCTACTGGGGCTCCAAAAAAAAAAAAATTGAAAAAAACAAATAAAAAAAAATTAAATTATTAAAAATAATTAAAAAAAATTTAAAATAAAATAAAAAAAATTTAAAAATAATAAAAATAAAAAAAATTTAAAAAATAAAAATTGTTACAAATAATAATAATAATAAAAATGTTAAATAATTAAAAGAATACAATTTAAAAAAATAAAAACGGACACCGGCAGTATATATACACCTACACACGTATACGTGTTGGGGTGCACACCCTAATTCAATAGGCTGCGCACACCTATGTCTATACCTCCTAAAGGGGCCAGCCTGAATAGCTCTAACAGGACTTAATTTTCTCACTAAAGTGCCACTTTAAAGTAGAACTCCAGCCAGAATAAACATTTTCAGCAGTCTTACGTAATGCCAGGTTATTTGCACAACTTTATCAGCTTTCTTTTGACACAATAGGGATAAAAAATTTTTGCAGAAGGGAGTTTAAAGCGGAAGTAAACCCATCGATTTAACAGTCTAAAAAAAAAAAAAAAGGCATGCTGTGAATGCTAACTGCACATTGGCTGTGCTCTCAACCAGTCAAACCATCCAATGGCTGGTGTCATAACGGATCACATGTGCAGCACTGTGGCAGTTGAAGATTAAACAGAGGCAAAGATGGCAGCTTCCTTGGCTGAAAACGATAGGGGGGTTTACTTCCACTTTAACAAGACTCGTGGCCACTCATTAAAATTAGAAGAAAAGAGGTTTAACCTAAACTACGTAGAGGGTTCTTTACTGTAAGAGCGGCAAGGATGTGGAATTCCCTTCCACAGGCGGTGGTCTCAGCGGGGGGCATCAATAGTTTCAAGAAACCATTAGATAAGCACCTGAACGACCGCAACATACAGGGATATACAATGTAATACTGACATATAATCACACACATAGGTTGGACTTGATAGACTTGTGTCTTTTTTCAACCTCACCTACTATGTAACTATGAATAAAGGAATGTTGTAGGGAGGATATTTAGTGCAGGTTTGTCTACAGTTCATAGAGAGCCAGCTGGGTGCACAGAACCTGACATTACTCAGGATTATTGCTGGATGTAATGCTGACTGCAGGGCTCCAGGAAAGGTGGCATTATCATGGTGGCCTTGCTCCTTATCAGCACTGTCCTCAGTGTCCTATGTATATTATACAAGATGTATAAACAGCTGATATCATGTAGAAGGTCTCATCCTGAGAGATCTCCTCTAAAGAAATACTTCCCATATCCTCTGTAATAATCACAGCAGACTCTCTACCTTCTACCATATGGAAAGCAGGTCGCAGATGGATCCGAGCTGTATACCCACCATATTGCTGGAATGAAATATTCATTCATTGAAATTGATTAATCACTCAATTCACATTTCCCTTAAGGGCTGCTTCATGCCACACGGCACAGCAATGCACAGCATATTACACGTGTGCTACCGTGCAGTATTAATGTGTGCATGATGAATTGCAGGGTGTTGCAACTCGCTGTACTGCCATAAAATAACACCTGTGTCGTTTCATTGCAACTTAAACAAATGCATTGGTGTAATCAGGCCCAATAGTAGGGTGGTCAGACGTCCATGGTTTTTGGGGACAGTCCCCTATTTGAGGAAGCAGTTTCGATCTGCAAACTGTCCACAATTTGATCCCTGCTTTTAAAATATTGTAACAGGTTTTAAGATCTTATTTGCAGATATAACTTGATTAACGCTCCCCACCTTATGGTGCTTGGTTCTGGCCACTGTCATTTACATTGATTAAATGTGTGCCTGTGAGAAAAGTAGGCATGGCTGGGAACAAAGATAAAAGCATTCACCAATTATCACTGCACTCCTCATTACTACTGACCTCTGTAAAATACTTACTACTGACCTCTGCACTGTGCATTACCCTACTACTGACCTCTACACTGTGCATTACCCACTACTACACTCTGTGCTACTACGGACCTCTACACTATGCATTATCTACTACTGCACTCTGTGCTACTACTGACATCTATGTTACTTACTACTGACCTCTACACTGTGAATTATCTACTACTGCACTCTGTGCTACTACTGACCTCTTCACTGTGCATTATCTACTATTCCATTCTGTGCTACTACTGAACTCTACACTGTGCATTATCCAATACTGCGCTCTGTGCTACTACTGACCTCTTTGTTACTTACTGACCTCTACACTGTGCATTAACTACTACTGCACTCTGCGCTACTACTGACCTCTGCACTGTGCATTACCTACTACTACACTCTGTGCTACTACTGACCTCTATGTTACTTACTACTGACCTCTACACTGTGCATTACCTACTACTGCACTCTGCGCTACTACTGAACTCTGTAGTACCCACTAATGACCTCTTGCGCTGTATGTTACTTAATACTGCACCCTGCCCTACTTACCTTTTTCCTCTGAGTTAATGACTATTGACCTCTCAACTCCGTTAACTACTGACATCTGCACTGCTTACTACTGATCCCTGCACTCTACATTACTTAATTCTGACCTCTAAGTTAGTTACTATTGACCTCTGCGTTAATGACTACTGACCAATCAACTACATTACCTGCTAATAACTTCTGCACTCTGCATTGCTTACTACTGACCCCCGATTCTGCACCATTTACTGTTGACCTCTAAACCCCCATGTTGTTACACAGTACTGACCTCTGCTGTCAGGAAGATTGAGTACACCGAGTTGCCGGCTTTATTTGCTGTGGATACCAATGCTTCATCGGCCCGGGGGGGGGGGGGGGGCAGCAAGCAAACCTGAGACATCTACCCCCCAGTCGCTTCAGCCAACCACCCCCACACCAACCCCCGCCCCGGTCGCTCGCCGTTTGTTCGGCAGTTACTCCATCCAGGTCGCCTACATCTCCTTCGTGTCCCGGTGGTCGCTGCTTCTCCTCCTGGCCAATCGGGTCTCCGGACTCCCAGCCAAACGGTTCTTAGCATGCCCGGCCAATCGGGTCCCAGACCTGATTGGCCGGGAGGAGAAACAGGAAGATATTAGTGAATATTAATTTGCTAATGTCACACAACTGGGTCGGCTCAGGGCGCAGTGCTCTGCCCCCCGAGCCCACCCTTTTTTGAAGCCAATTACAGCCCCAGGCCGGGCGCATGGATTAGGGTAGCAGCGCCCCTGTGCCCCTTATGGATGGGCCGTTACTGGTGGATATTCTACAACTAAGCTTTATCACAGAGTGAGCCCAGGCAGTACAGTGGCAGGAACAGAGACTGCATTCTGAGCTGTGCATTGGTCCCATGTGGATGTACAAGCAGTCATGTGCATGAGGATCAGTGAAGATCAGTGCACTTGTCCACCTGCCATTCCTTTTAAAAGGCTAGCTTTACCACCTGTGTCTCCCAGGCAGGTAAACATGGCCCCCTGCATGGGTGTACAGGTGTGCAGGTGTGTTGCGCCCATGCAAATGTGGCCAAATAGTAATATAATTTTATATATATATATATATATATATATATATATATATATATATATATATATATATATATACACACACACACACACACACACACATACATATATATATATACACAGTATATATCTGGAGGTTTAAAAAACAAATCAATTTCTGTATTGCATGGTTTCTGCTCTGTCTCCCATCGTGGTCGGCTCTGCTTACATGATGTGAACTGTATCTGACATGCGTTGCCTCGATAAGAATTTTTGGAACAAAACACATAGAGATACAGCTGACACCAAGACATGGCGACTTCAGGGCGGATGGCACTCTATGTAAACCCAATGTTTGTACACTGTGGGGCCTAGACATGATGGAAGCTGATCACAGCACCATTGTATATTTAGGAAGGCAGCAAACTGATATCAGATAGAAGACACAAATCCCTGATCCTATTTATTATAGAGGATGAGAACTGTTTGTATCACCCCATAGCAGCCAATGATATTCTAACTTTTGATTTCTAGCTGTTGTTGTTGTTATCGGTGGTGACTGAGAAAAGCATTGAAACCGATGGATAAGCATGACAGCCAGGGATAAAAATTACTTGAAAGGTGAGGTGAGCAACGGCGGCCATGAAAAGTTGACTTTAACCCCTTCCCACCCAGCCAACGTGAACGGCCTTCATAGGAAACAATGTATTTTCAGATGACATGCAAATCTATGCCTTTTGGATCACCTCAGATTCGCATCAGTGTGAACCAGGCCTAAATATGTGAAATAAAAGGATGTTTTTATTCTTTAAAGAATCTGTCTGGCAGTGAATAGTAATTACTGTTTTGTCTGAATGCATGCTGTGATGTAGCGACTGTAACAGAGTATATTATATAGTGATTACATTGTAACAATACAACTTCACACTCACAGCAAACATTATTTCAGTTATCCTGGAAGCTGCAAAGGATACAAAGTTTCAGCTCAGTAATGTCAATGTGAAACAGGAAGCGCCGTTACTGACATGAGCTCTAGGAGAGAAACTATGAAAATAGAATTTGCCCAAGACCCCTTTCACACTGAGGCGGTTTTCAGGCATTTTAGCACTAGAAATAGCCTCTAAATAATGCTTAAAAACCGCCTCCCATTTATTTCAGTGCGTCTTTTTCACAGTGGGGCGCTGCGCTTGCGGGACGTTAGGAAAAGTCTTGCAAGCAGCATCTTTGGGGCAGTTCGGGAGCGCTGTAGTTTGCTACTTGCTGTGCTGCCCTTTGCAGACCCCAGCAGTCAGTAATGGATGCATCCTTTTGTAAAGAGGCTAAAATGAACGTAATCTAGCAGTTTTATGTAGTGTGTCTCCAGTCTCCCTCTATATCTTTTAGGGCTCATTTACACTTGCTTCGGCTTCAACAAGGCTTTAAAAGCAGAGGTCCACCGAAAAAAATTTTTTTTAAAAGTCAGCAGCTACAAATACTGCAGCTGCTGACTTTTAAAATAAGGACACTTACCTGTCCAGGGTGCCCGTGATGTCGGCACCCGAGGCCGAACCGTCCCTCGGTCCTCGGGTGCTGCCGCTGCCAACTTCGGTAAGGGAATCAGGAATTGAAGCCTTGCGGCTTCACTTCCTGGTTCCCTACTGCGCATGATGTGAGTTGCGCTGCGCAATCCGAATGGTCCCTGCTGTCTCTGGGACCTGTGTGTCTCCCAGCAGACAGCGGGGGGGGGGGGGAGTGGCGTAGACCCCCCGCGGGAGTCTATGCCCGGAAGTGGGTGCAAATACCTGTATTATACAGGTATCTGCACCCCCCTCCCCCCTAAAAGGTGCCAAATTTGACACTGGAGGAGGGGAGGGTTCCGAAAAGCAGAAGTTCCAATTTTGTGTGGAACTCAGCTTTAAACTTCAGACACGCTTTGTTAAAGCTCTCTGAATGCCAGTCAAAGCTCCTGTCACTAAATAAAATGGTTAGCTTACAGTCCTGTTTACACCTGCTTTTGCTTTGCTTTAATGTAGCTTCAGTGGTGCTTCAAAAGCATCTTCAAAGCCTCCATAGAAGTCTATGACAAAGCTTGCTTGAAGCCTCATCAAAGCCCCATCAAATTCCCACGAAGCCCCACCAAAGCCTCATCGAAGGACCAACAAAAGCAGGTGTAAACAGAACTGTAAGCTAATCATTTTATTTAGTGACAGGAGCTTTGACTGGCATTCAGAGAGCTTCAACAAAGCGTGTCCATGTTTTGAAGCAAGTGTAAACTAGCCCTAATGCCGCATACACACGAGCGGTTTTGCCGTCGGAATAAACTCTGAAGGTTTCTCTGACGGAATTCCGCTCAAGCGGTCTTGCCTACACACGGTCACACCAAACTCTGACCATCTAGAACGCGGTGACGTACAACGCGTACGAGGGGACTAGAAAAAGTAAGTGCAATAGCCAGTAGCCAATAGCTTCCGTCTCGTACTTGCTTCAGAGCATGCGCCGTTTTTGGTACGTCGGAACAGCATACAGACGAGCGGTTTTCCCGATAGGAATTGGTTCCGTTGGAAAAAGTTAGAACATGTTCTATTTCTAGGTCTGTTAGAATTTGCGACGTAAAAAGTCCGATGGAGCATACACACGATCGGAATATACGATGAAAAGCTCCCGTCTGACTTTTTCTGTTGGAAATTCCGCTCGTGTGTACACGGCATTAGTGTGTCTTTAGTCTCCAATCACCCGTTTGAATGTCTGCAGTCTCTGATCATCTCCTCTATTATGTATGACGTTTCTGACAGTCTTCTGCCATACATTGAATATTATGTGCCGCCCTTTGGAGTCGTCAGGGGCCACAGCTGAGGCACCCCACACCTTGTAAGTTAACAACCATCACTATAGAGAATTCACTCCAGTTCATAGTAAGGACCCAGTGATCTCCTGCATTGGTGACAGCAGAAATGCTCCGGCATGTCCCACAAAGAATGTTTACATGTAGTTTAGGCTTAATATACATGGGGCGTTTCAAAACCTCCCCTGAACGATTTAACTTGACAGATAGTAACTGAAAAACGCCCATTCTGCCACGTTTACATGTCGCGTTTGCGTTTAGGAGCGTTTTTTTTTTTTTTTTTTTTTAATAGTCAAAAATGTGTGTTCCAGCTCTTACCATGGCGTGACTTCAGGTTTGCTGACCATTTACGTATTTTTATGGTGAAACAGAAGCACTTACAACTGTAGACAAAGTGAAAGAGGAAGGAACAGGGACTTTTACCCGCTAAGCTGTTTTACACGCCTAACAAAACTATTTACACTTCTGTTTTTTGTGCGGTTTTCTTAAAAACGTACAAACAGCGACATCAAATGTCCACACAGCCTAACAAGGATTTGCATTTTTTTTTTTCAAGTAATATTTATTGAATTTTATGAGAGAAAAATACAAAGACAATACGGAACAAACAATTGCATATGTTGGTATACATCAGTGAATTAGAATTTCTGAGGATTTTATTTTTTTTAATTATAGGCTAGAATTAAAAGATGTTGTTTGGTACCACATCTACTTTATTAGTCTGACTTGGGGTGCTAAAAGTTCGAACCGGTCCTTATTACTTACTGCATACAACATGAATACACTAATAGAGCTTTGATTGGAGCCTCTAAATGAGTGTATAGAACTGGTTTTGGAGAGGGGAGGGAAAGAGAAATAAGGAGAGAAGAAGAGGTAAGAGGCAGAAAGAAGGGGGCAGAAGAGGAGAGGGGAAAAGAGAAGAAAGGGAAGGACCGATGGAAGAAAAAAGAGAGGAGATGAAAGGGTGGGAAGAGAAAAAAATAGAGAAGAAAGAGAAAAATGGTAGGGAGAAAGAAGAAGGGAGGGGAGGACAAGAAAGGGGAGGAGAGAAAAGGAGAACAGAAGGAAGAAAAGTGAGAAGAGGAGAGGAGAGAACGGAAGAGAGGAGAGGGGAGAGAGGAGGACTGGAGATCAAGGTGAGAGGAGAAGGGTGGTGAGAGGAGGAGGAGTTGAGATGAGAGAGAAGAAGTGGAGAAAAGAGGAGAGAGGAGGAGTGGGAAAAAAAAGAGAAGAGAGGAGGAGGAGGGTGGAGAGTGAAGGAGTGGCGAGGAGTCCGCCCCCCCTTCCTGACGATTTTAGTATATAAAGTTTAAAAACTGTCACTTCCAGCCCCTCTCTTGTATCCAGCCATAATGCACTGTGTAAGTATTTTTTTTAAAACGAAGCCTGTAAATACCCGTTTTACAGGCCGGTCACGTGACTCCCGGTGGCTCTCCTACTCCGATCCAGGGCTACAGCGAAAGGGGCTGTGTGGACAGCACGGTGGTCATGTGACCGCCCCAGCTGACGTCAGAGGGAGATCTCGGCCCCTCCTGCTGTAGTCCTGGATCGGAGTAGAAGAGCGGCCAGGAGTCACGTGACCGGCCTTAAGATATATGAAATAAAAGGTATTTACATGCTTAGTTTTCAGCAAACACTTACACTCTGCAAGGACAGTTGCTCCAGAGCTTAGTAAATGAGGTAAAACTTCACTTTGCAAAAGAATACCCAATCACGTGCAAGGAAAATGGGAAAAAAAAAAAAAAAAAAAAAACTGCTTTTTTGCTTGCACATGATTGGATGATGGAAACCAGCTGAGCTTCTGCTCATTTACTAAGCTCTGGAGCAACTGCTCTTACAAAGTGCAACTGTTCCATTTGCCTTTAGTAAATCAACCCCTATGTGTTATTGCTGCATACAAGAGAGGGGCTGACAGTGAATCACTTCTTTGGGTTGTTGGTGGGGTTTAGGGCTGGGGAGTGCAAGGAGGAAACCCTTTTTGGGGTGAAGCTCTGCTTAAAGGAGATTGTACAGTTTATGGTCACCTTTAGATACAGCTCCCTACAAGTTGTGTCCCTTATTTCAAGTTCTGATTCTCCAATGTGAATGCAAAGAAAACATTCAGAAGCCAAAGTATAATCTGATCAGATAGGTGACGGTAGATCAGAGCCCACTTAACCCCCGGCTGTGTCTATTACACGTGTGAGATGAAGGTCACAGCGACAAGACAGACACAAGATGTCCAGATCAGAATATTAAACTGCTAGCGAGTACGTATGCCTCATATTAATGAAGCCCCTCACCGGAACAAAGTAATTACACTGGGAAATCTTCATTTTAATTATAATTTGGAAAAAGGCATGTGCTTGGAGTTGGCTGTCTATCAATGTCTCAGTGACTTTTATTGTATTCTGAACCTTATAAATTTCTATCTATAGTAATAATTGATGTTTTCCTCGTCTCTTTTCCGTGGTTAGCACTTTGTGGTTTTGGCATGAGAATGTTGCCTAGTGCTGGATCAGGTAATTATACTCACGAGGGTCTCAAAGGGGTTAAATATTGTTGGGAAATAGATTATATCTTTTTATTGTTCTATCTGATTATATGTGGTCTTTCCTGGATCCACCTTTCCCCCATAATGACATCATCACTGGATCTCTGTGCTTCTGCATGCAATGCATTCAGTTGAAGGCTGGTGGGAACGGCCAGCACGGGTGCTGTACACAGCATCCCGAAAACATCACAGCACCCTGCCTCAGTACTTCTTCCAGCACTTGGCCTTTATGCAAGCAGTGGGCTGGAGGCAGGAGGACCTATGCAAACATCAAAGTGCCTTGATGGGCATTTTGCATCCAGACCACTGTACTCAATGCCCACATGTGATGCTGAGCCTTTATGATTGAAAGACTTGAAATCAACTTAAAGCGGAGCTCCACCCAAATTGGGAAGCTCTGCTTGCTATCTGCCTCCCCCTCCGCTGCCACATTTGGCGGGGGGGTACTGGGTTTTGTACCAGAAGGTTATCCTCCCCTCCTCCTTCCCCTGCCGCCAGCCCGTTCAAAAAGTGCAGGCAGCTTCACGCATGCGCAGTAAGGAACCAGCTGTGGAGCTGCAAGTTTTTACTGCCAGTTTCCATTAGCCAAAATGGTGGCCAGCCCCGAGAGCCAATTGAAAAATCAGCTTGGGTTAGGACACCAGTGGATTCGTGGACTGGTAAGTGTTCTAATATAAAAAAAAGAAAAAGTAGCTGCTGACTTTTCATTTTTTCTGAAGGAACCTGGAGCTCCACTTTAATGAAAGGGGCAGTCAAGCTTTGGGAGGAAAAATATGTTGGATGTCCTTCAGCCAGGAAATAAGGCAGGTTTTGTCTGACTTGCTGCAACTTCCAATGTACAGTGGAACCTTGGATTACGAGCATAATCCGCTCCAGGTGAATGCTTGTAATCCAAAGCGCTCGCATATCAAAGCAAGTTTCCCCATAGAAGTCAATGGAAATGAAAGATAATTCTTTACGCATTGACTTCAATTACATGCAATACCGCATGTGGCCAGAGGTGGGGGGTGCCAGAGAGCCTCAGAAATACTCAGGGACTCAGGGACAGCTCGGCTGAACTCTAAAAGGCTCAGAAACACTCGGAAAGAAAAGAGACCCACTATTCACAGAAAACAGCTGTTAACAGTCACCACATCCCAGTTATATAGAAAGAAGAAAAAAAAACCTTGGGAATGGGATTTTGAAAGTGACTGGAAACAGTGGAGTATATACTCGTGAACGGAGTATATCCGAGTGTTTCTGAGTATTTCATAGCGATTCTGAGTATTTCCGAACAGCTCCAAACCTTTTCGAGTGTCCCCGGCGCCCCTGCACCTCTGGCCAAATTTGGTACTACACACCCCATTAGCTTGAATTCTCGTTTTGTAAGACAACACTCGCAAACCGAGTCAGAATTTAAAAAAAAAAAAAAAAAAAGTTGCTCACCTTTCAAAACTCTCGTTAACCGCGTTACTCATAAACCAAGGTTTCACTGTACACTGTGAAAAGCTCAAAGTGTGCAGTCAAATCAGAATAAGAAAATATCAATGCAGAAGAGGAGCCTGTACAACTAACTAGACTGAAGGGAAGGAAGTTCAGATTTAAAGGTGCTGTAAAGGCAGAAGGTTTTTCATCTTAATGCATTCTGTGCATCAAGATAAAAAGTCTTCGGTGTACAGCAGCCACCCCCCCCCCCAGCTCCCCTAATACTTACCTGTGCCCCATCTCTGTCGAGCGATGTCATGAATGTCTCTGCAGTCCGAGACGCTCCCTCCGCCTTTGGCTCCCGCTACTGTCAATCAAAATAAGTCAGCCAATCAGGAGAGAGAGGAGGCGGGGTGGGCCGCAGCTCCACGTCAATGGACACAGGAGCTGTAAATCAGCTCTAGTGCCCCCATAGCAAGCAGCTTGCTGTGGGGGCACTTAACAGGAGGGAGGAGCCATGAGCACTGAAGAGGGACCCAAGAAGAGGAGGATCCAGTCTGCTCTGTGCAAATCCACTGCAACAGGGCAGGTAAGTATAACATGTTTGTTATTTTTATAGAAAAAAAAACAAAACAAGACTTTACAATCACTTTAAGTGCTCAGATCAAGATAGGCTAGATGTTCTGGATTCTGCAAACAACTGGAACTTGTCTTCTTTTTGGGGATCTTCTGGATTTTTAGTTTCAGTGCCGTGTTGAGAATAATGCTCTGGGCTCCCGGCAGTGAAAACTAAAGCAAAGAGCTCAGTAGTAGAGGACAATGAGGACAATACGGGTGATAACCAGGAACCCGGAGCTTTAAGAAGCCCCAAAAATGTAGGCATTCTGGATCAGTGGTCCAAAAACATCCTTCACAAAGATGGAAAATAAGGTCAGACTGGAAAAATATTGCAATTACATGGTTAAGATGATATCTTCGGCTGAATTACAATTATAATACTTTCTCTTATTCATTCAATATGGCGATGGGCAGTGACCCCCAGGGATCAATTCATCTTTCTGTAACCTCATTGGTGCCATATCATTATAGCTCTTTGCAATGCACTACCGTATATACTCGAGTATAAGCCGACCCGAATATAAGCCGAGGCACCTAATATTACCACAAAACACTGGGAAAACTTAAAGATATAGAATTTAAGATAAGGACATTAGATTGTAAGCTCCTTGATGGCAAGGGCTGAAATACATGTATAATATACAGTATATGTAAAGTACTGTGTAAATACAACACAATTATGTTTGCTTTCAAGTAGACATGTGCGATTTGGTTCTTAACCACTTCAATACAGGGCTTTTAAACACCCTTCCTTACCAGAGCACTTTTTGCGATTCGGCACTGCGTCGCTTTAACTAACAATTGCGCGGTCGTGCGACGTTACACCCAAACAAAATTGACGTCCTTTTTTTCCCACAAATAGAGCTTTCTTTTGGTGGTATTTGATCACCTCTGCGGTTTTTATTTTTTGCGCTATAAACAAAAGAAGAGCGACAATTTTGAAAAAAAACACAATATTTTTTACTTTTTGCTATAATAAATATCCCATTTTTAAAAAAAAAAAAATGATTTTTTTCCTCAGTTTAGGCCGATACGTATTCTTCTACATATTTTTGGTAAAAAAAAAATTGCAATAAGCGTATATTGATCGGTTTGCGCAAAAGTTATAGCGTCTACAAAATAGGGGATAGATTTATTGAATTTTTTACTAGTAACGGCGGCGATCTGCGATTTTTTTTTTTCGTGACTGCGACATTGCGGCGGACACTTCGGACACTTTTGACACATTTTTGGAACCATTCACATTTACACAGCGATCGTTGCTATAAAATTGCAATGATTACTGTGTAAATGTGACTGGCAGGGAAGGGGTTAACACTAGGGGGGGCGCTGCAGGGGTTAATGTGTTCCTTATAGGAGTGATTCTAACTGTGGGGGGAGGGGACTCAAGGGGAGGAGACCGATCGGTGTTCCTCCGTACTGGGATCACATGATCGGTCTCCTCTCCGCTGACAGGACGTGGAGCTGTGTGTTTACACACACAGCTCCACGGTCCCGCACGGTCCCGTTGTTTTAACGGGCAATCGCGGGTCCCCGGCGGACATCGCGGCCGTCGGGCACTCGCACCGGGTCCCGAGCGATGCCGCGGGCGCGCCCCCCAGGCGGCCGGGAATGCGAGGACGTCATATGACGCCCACCCAGGATGGGAGATCCACCTTGTGGGCGTCATATGACTATAAGGCAGTATTGAAGTGGTTAACTAATGGATTTTCGTACAAATTTGTTAGTATTCATACATTCGGATCAATTCGAACATTCGAATAGCTGAAAGAACGAAAATACGAAAATTACGACTAAGCAAAATAACAAACCCACGAAAATAAAGAACTTACGAACGGACAAATTTACGAAAATACGAAACTCTGAAAAAGTAAAAGAACGAAAATGACATCTATAATGAATGATTTACATTTCGTATTTTCAGTCCTTTGCCTGTTCATAATTTCGTATGTTCATAATTTAGTTTCTTCATCTGTCCGTAATTTCGTTTAAGTCTATCCTAATATGTAGGTTTGTAATTTCGTATGTTCGTAATTTCATGTTCTCGGATCGTTCTTTCGAATGGGGAGTGTATTAGTGAGTTATGTATCTTACTTATTATCTTAAGCCAATCAGCTTACTGTATATACTCGAGTATAAGCCGACCCGAATGTAAGTGGAAAAGATGGTCAAAAATGCCCATTTGCAGCCTCACTGTGCCCATTTGCAGCCATAGGTCCCCCGAACTTCAAACTTGGCCGTTAGGGGTTCCTAAATGCCCCATAGCTGCAGCCAAAAGCCGAAATGACATTGCTGCAGATAGACACAGTTGACCGACTTTGGTGTGCAAACCCAGTGCAACTAGCACTACGACATATCCAAAGTTAGGGTTCCTAGCACCAAGTGGCCCCGAAATACGGGGCCCCAAAATCGGTTTGGAAAATGTCAAGCACTTTTCTGCAGCAGAGAATGACAATTTTCCGAACCGGAAAATGTCATTTTCTGCATCAGAAAAATGCTCGACTCGAGTATAAGCCAAGGGGGGAATTTTCAGCACAAAAAAAAATGTGCTGAAAAACTCGGCTTATACTCGAGTATATACGGTAAGTCCTATAGACAGGGAATCCACAGTCAGCTTATTTTCTGCACAGGATCATGGTAGGACTGTCAGGCTTTCCCTTGGCTCTTAGTACAAGCGGTGCTTGCCAGGGACAGGATACACCTGGCTGTCGCTTTACAGTAACGGATATAGACCGTACTCGGAGTCAGGGTCATTTTTAATCCAAGCTTAGGATCAGCTCCAAGATTTCCTTCTTTCATATGATCTCAGGTGTTTCCAGCATCGGCAAATGTGAAACAAACTGTATTTAAATTTTGTTATTACTGCACTACAAAGGATTCACTTCAGGGCTTGTATCATAAGCTCAAATATTTGACTACAATGGAACTCAGTTGGAGATTTATCAAGTTACCGATCGGATCAGGAGGTCTGTCTAGCACAAAACCACTAGATGTTCAGCCAGCAAAGAGTTTACTCTGCTTTTGTGTGATTGCGACCAAACATCGTGCAAACAACCGTATTAGCTTTATTATTTTACTTGAAACACCTTTCTACACACACCTAAGAAGTGATAAGAAGTACGTTTTATATGACATTGGGGTGGATTTACTAAAAAGGAGTGCAAAATCTGGTGCAGCTGTACATGGTATCCAATCAGCTCACTACTGTTTACCTATAAAATAAGGAAAAAACTGCGCTACCCTAGTGAAAAATGGATCAAAGCAGCTAACATACAAAACAAACAAAGTCAGAAAATAGAAGTATAAAAAATGTAGCGCTAAAATAAACCCACTGTGTAAAGGTGAGTAACATGTAAACCAAAAAAACAGGACGTGTATACAAATAAACACGATATAGAGTAAATATCAACATTAATGTGACATATGTAATATGTACCAGTGAAAACTCAATATAAAGTAAATTAATATGATATAAAGTCCAAATCAAGTGAAGCGCTGATGCCAGCGGATCCTTAAAAATGACTCAAGAACGGGAAGAGACTGGATGGGGATGACTTAAACAGCTTGACGGATGATATAGAGTGATTAGGTACTCTTACCGATACGGCATTTGTATCGTGTAGACTTGTGCGCTAAACCTCTTGCACTGATGGGTACCGGATCGGGCAGGTGGGAACCAGAAGGCAGACACCACGACCGATAAACCTCGCATGGTCAAGTTGTGAAATCCCAAGACAGTCCACTCAATACGATCCCAAAGACCAGGGAAAAAGAGAAAATGGAAGCGACTCCAATGGTGCAGGTCAAAAAAATGTAAAAATGCATTCACATTTGCATGTGACAATAAAATCTCGAGAATAAAAAGAAAAAGGGTCAGCAATGTGAGAAGTATGAGACGGCTGGGCCGACGCGTTTCGACACAAATCGGTCTTCTATGCCCCAGTAGAAGACCGATTTGTGTCGAAACGCGTCAGGCCAGCTGTCTCCTACTTCTCACATTGCTGACCCTTTTCTTTTTATTCTCGAGATTTTATTGTCACATGCAAATGTGAATAAATGTAAAAAAAAATTTGACCTGCACCATTGGAGTCGCTTCCATTTTCTTTTTCCCTGGTCTTTGGGATCGTATTGAGTGGACTGTCTTGGGATTTCACAACTTGACCATGCAAGGTTTATCGGTCGTGGTGTCTGCCGTTTGGTTCCTACCTGTCGTGGTGTCTGCCTTATGGTTCCCGCCTGCCCGATCCGGTACCCATCAGTGCAAGAGGTTTAGCGCACAAGCCTACACGATACAAATGCCGTATGGCAGCTGTATCCAACCTTTGTGGTAAGAGTACCTAATCACTCTATATCATCCGTCAAGCTGTTTAAGTCATCCCCATCCAGTCTCTTCCCGTACTTGAGTCATTTTTAAGGATCCGCTGGCATCAGCGCTTCACTTGATTCAGACTTTATATCATATTAATTTACTTTATATTGAGTTTTCACTGGTACATATTACATATGTCATATTATTGTTGATATTTACTCTATATCGTGTTTATTTGTATACACGCCCTGGTTTTTTGGTTTACATGTTTCTCACCTTTACACAGTGGGTTTATTTTAGCGCTACATTTTTTATACTTACACTACTGTTTACCGCTGTTGATTTGTGTCTCCTTATTTTTGTTTATTATTTTCTCTCATTTATGTTTCTTCTTGTGAATTTAGTTCTATAAAATATTTTTTTTATTTTTCATTGAAGTTGTTTCACTGATTAAGCACTTCAGGCCCGGAAGAATTGGCTGCCCAATGACCAAGCCATTTTTTGTGCGATTCGGCACTGCGTCAATTTAACTGACAATTGCGCGGTCATGCAGCGTTGCACCCAAACAAAATTGATGCCCTTTTTTTCCCACAAATAGAGCTTTCTTTTGGTGGTATTTGATCATCTGTGCGTTTTTTATTTTTTGCACTATAAACAAAAAAGAGCGTAAATTTTGAAAAAAAAACACAATATTTTGTACTTTTTACTGTAAATATATAGCCCCAATTTTTTTTTTTTTTAAAAAGCAAATTTTTTCCTCAGTTTAGGCCAATATGTATTCTTCTACATTTTTTTTTTTTATTACCAAAAATAATCTTAAAAAGCGTATATTGATTGGTTTGCGTAAAAGTTATAGTGTTTCTCCAAAATAGGGGATAGATTTATGGAATTTTTATTATTATTCTTTTTTACTAGTAATGGCGGTCAATTTCTAAGGACTACATATCCCATGGTACCTTGCTGCATGCAAGCTGCGATTCCTGTACTGACTTTGCCTTCTAAATCTCCTCTCAGCATCTCTGTAGTTCAGAAGGCAAGATCTGTGAAATACAGGGGCGGCTGGGTTTTTTTTTGTTTGGGGGGTGGACGAACCCCCCTGCGGCAACTCAAACCTCCCCCGCTGTCTGCCGGTCGGTCCACCGGCACTTACTCCTTCTAGGCGCAGGGCATCCGAGGAGCAGCGGTGTGGATCAGGCATCCGAGGAGCAGCGGTTGGGATCGGGCATCCGAGGAGCAGCGGTGTGGATCGGGCATCCGAGGAGCAGTGGTTGGGATCGGGCATTTAGGCATCAGCCAGTGGCTCTTCTTCTCCTCGCTTCCGCTATGCATCTCCTTACTTGGCCAGTGTTACAGGTGGGCAGGAACCTCAAAGTCTATAGGAATGTATATGTAGATGGTCTCAGATAGTGTTCCTCTTCCACTGTGCCAAACCAAGAATGGAACTGACCCTGGGGAACCCAGTAATACTTTGGCCTTGCTGCTCACTTCAGATTAGGGCTGAAACAACTAATTGATTAATCGACAATTAATCGATTATGAAATTAATCGATTATGAAATTAATCGATTATGAAAATGGTAAATCGATTAATCGGCCAGTAATATAATGGGGGTAAAAAAAAAAAAAAAAAAAAAAAAAAATGAGCCCTTTATAGTACAAAAAGAGCAAATAATCACTAGTACTGTAAATATTACTTTCACAGTTCTACGGTAAAAAAAAAAATTAAACCCTTACAGTAGTGATTATATGCTTTTTTTGTACTATAAAGGGCTAATTTTAGTTATTTTTTAACCCCATTATGTTACTAAACGTCTTAGACCTGGTTCACATCTATGTGTTTTTTGGTGCTTTTTGCAGAAACGTACTACAGTTCATTACATGGTTTCCTATGGGACAAGTTCACATCTATGCTTTTTTCAGCTGCTGCGTATTTGATAGGGGCAGAGAATTTTTTTTTACGCAAAACTTTTTTTTGGTTCAATATACTTCAATGGAGAAGCTGCAGAAAAGCATGTAATGTGTTTTTGCAGCAATTTGTGTTTTTTATTCTGCCCAAAAAACAGTATATCTCTTCTAATAGTGTATACAATATATCTTCTCTAATAGTATATACAGTATATCTCCTCCAATAGTGTATACAGTATATCTCTTCTGTCTGTTATTCTCAGAGTGGATTTGATATTTTGCTCCCTAACCATATAGTTGGTTGTTTATATTTACCACTGCATAGAGATATTTAAGAATAAATTGCCTTTTTTTTTTTAAACTTTACATATTAACTAAATTATACACCACACTTTTTTTTAAGGTTATTAGCCGATTAATCGAAACAATAATCGGCCAACTAATCGATTATGAAAATAATCATTAGTTGCAGCCCTACTTCAGATTGGGGAATCCTTAGACCAAAGACCACAACATTGTAGTCAACACTGAAGAAGAGGGCACTGCTCTTAAAACACGCAAGTTACACACTTCGTGATGGGCATCATTTCTACATTAGGGCTGCCTTGATTTTTGGCTTGCAGTTGTTTACTTTTGTGAGTATTGTGGATTTTTACCCAATGAACGGTTTCACGGCGCGCCCCCTATTTTTGTCTTCGTTACAGTTTACACACAATTACACCATCCACTAGTGGTATTTATACTCACTGAACGTATTACTGTGGTAAGATGAAGAATCCCAGGCAGGTCTACAACCAGATTATGGGAAGATGGTTTATAAAGTCTAGGGAAGGAGGAACATGGGAACCTAAACAATGAGATGAATCATCCCGGCTGGACAGACAATCTCTGTAAACTATTGGGAAACGCTTTGACGCAGAGGATGTCAGACCTGGACCGGGGGATGGGGGGGCGTCTGATTCAGAGGACACGGTATTTGACCTATTTGCCTTGAATGAAGCTTAGTGATTCTGTTAAGATCCAGGAGGAGCCCATTCCCCCACTAATGAATCTTCTGCTTGACCTACAAAGGTAATAGTAATAGGAACAGACAGATGTCCTACCGGGTCCTCTCCATCTTGTCCAGCACAAGCTGCTCCAACTCAATACCCTTAAAGCCCAAATCTACATTTATAGAAAACAAAAAAAAGTAACAAAATCTGGATAATAAAAAAAAAAAAGAAGAAGAGCAGCCCTGGCTGTAATATTCCATCCCCCCATAGTTGGGATACATTGAAAAGCTAATGGGGTTGATTTACTAAAGGGAAAAAGAGCTTAAAGAGCAGAAGCTCTGCTGACTTCCATCATCTACAAGGAAAAATGCAGATTTTTTTTTATTTTCCTTACATGCGATCACTTTGCAAAGTGAAGCTTTGCCTCATTTACTAAGCTCTGGGGCAACTGCTGCAGAGGACAACAGCACTTTGCAAATTGCACACTCTATTTTCCTATCAACCCCATTATGTCCCTTTTCCAGTTACCACTTCCTGACCGGCTCACGTACATATACATCAGCAGGTTGGCAGCCCTGTGCAAAACGACGTACAGGTACGTCGGCTCCTTTAACCACTTCCCGACCGACTCACGTACATATACATCAGCAGGTTGGGAGCCCTGCGCAAAACGACGTACAGGTATGTTGGCTCATTTAACCACTTCCCGACAGGCTCACGTACATATACATCAGCAGGTTGGCAGCTCTGCGCAAAACGACATACAGGTACGTCAGCTCCTTTAAGAGTCTTAGCAGGGGCAAATCCTGCTGCACGACAGGGGACCTGATTCGCATGGACGGCGGTCGCAATGACCGCCGGCCACGAGAGACCGAACGGGGATGTGTGTGTGTGTGTGTGTAAACACACACATCCCCGTTCGGTCAGGAGAGGAGAGACAGTTTTTGTGTTCCTTTTAGTTAGGAACAGTGATATGTCTCCTCCTCTAGTCACTCCCATCCCCCCACAGTTAGAAAATACACTGAGGGAACACATTTAACCCCTTGATCGCCCCCTAGTGTTTAACCCCTTCCCTGCCAGTGACATTTACACAGTAATCAGTGGCTATTTTTTTTTAGCTCTGATCACTGTATGAATGTCAATGGTCCCAAAAAAAGTGTCCGATTTGTTGGATGCAATGTCGCAGTCCTGATAAACATCACAGATCACCACCATTACTAGTAAAAAAAAAAAAATTTTTAATTAAATAATATACAAAAAAAATTCCATAAATCCATCCCCTATTTTGTAGGCACTATAACTTTTGTGCAAACCAATCAATATACACAAGATTGTCAAATCAAAGTGCAAAAAGTGTTTATAGTGCAAAAAATAAAAACCGCAGAGGTGATCAAATTTCTTCATCAGTTTAGGCCGATATGTATACGTCTACATATTTTTGGTAAAAAAAATAAATAAATAAAAAAAAAAAAATCACTTATGCCCCGTACGCACGGTCCTAAAATCCGACCACAAAATCCATCGGATTTTTTCCGACGGATTTTGTCCGACACCGGTGTTGCATACACACGGTCGGACAAAGTTGTCGGAAAATCTGATCATTCCGAACGTGGTGACGTTTGTTGCCTACGACGGGACTACGTAGAGGCTAGTAGCCAATAGCTTTGGTCTTGTAATGTGATCTGAGCATGCGTGGCACATTGTCCGACGGAATTCGCTACACACGATCGGAAAAAGTCCGATAGGACTTTGTCGGAAAATTTGAGAGCAGGAGATAAAAAACTTTGTCCGTCGGAAAATCCGATGGAAAATGTCCGATGGAGCCTACACACGGTCGGAATTTCTGACAACATTGTCCGATGGGACATTTTGCGTCGGAAAATCCGACCGTGTGTATGGGGCTTAAGAGTATATTGATTGGTGTGCGCAAAAGTTATAGTGTCTATAAAATAGGAAATAGATTTATGCCATTTTTATATATATATATATATATATATATATATATATATATATATATATATATATATTATATATATATATATATATATATATACACACACACACATACATACATACATATATACATACACATATACACACATTTTTTTTTTTTTTTTACTAGTAATGTCGGGGCCCTCCTCCATTGTCCCGTCACATCCGCCACACAATATTCAGTGTAAGCTCAGTGGATGGTGATGAAGCTTACACAGGGTGGATGATGTAGACAAAAAGCGTCTCACCTGCCTGCAAGCACGTTTCTACACTGTGGCAGCTTAGTGTGCAATCTCAACATTCCTTGGTGCCGGACTGATTAAACTCCCATATACATGTGCAGGTGACAGGTAGTGCACGCTCAAGGAAGGAGAAGGTGGGGAGAGAAGATTGATTCAAAAATAGATATTATATTGAATAATTGATTGATTGATGGACAGATAGATCGATTGGTAGATAATAGAAAGATAGAAACATGGGGTGATTTACTAAAACTGGAGAGTGCAATCAGCTTCTAACTTCAGCTTGTTCAATGAAGCTTTGAAAAAAAAAAAAAAAAAAAAAGAAGAGACAGTTGGCGGTTCTAGGTTGGAGTAGTAATTGGCTCTCTATGAACAGAATCTCCTTTATGAATCCCATAGGACTTAGAGAGAAGTTTGGAATTATCGGGGAGCCTACAGTCAGTATGTTTCTTCCAGAACCATCTGTTCTTTTATATAAGAAGATATTCGGACACAGTCTCCACTCCCGCCTGCAGATTGAATAGAGCAGTACACAGTCCAGTGCGCTGGAGACGGCGGATCATATGGTTATTCAGCTGTACCGAGCCGTGCTCATGTGTCACTTCCTATTACAGCCAGGCCTCCGAATACATAGTTAGCAAAATGAATGATCAGGATTTTGCGCATGAGGATAAATGCTAAGGCTCCGGCCGCGCACAGGTCCCCTCGGGCTGCCGCTGGGTAACAGAGACCCATTTTAGCAGATCCAGCAATGTCATGTGATATTTGTCAGCCGTAGACTTACTAGCCAATATCCAGTTAACAAAAAAAAAAAAAAAAAGAGACACAGATGCTTATATTTAAAAAGGAATATTACCATAATATTTGCTATAATACAAGGGGTGCAGTCATTTTGTATCAAAACTGTATTTGGAATAAAAAAAAAAAAAAAATCTATAAAAAAAAAATTAATTTTTTTTTACATTTATATATATATATATATATATATATATATATATATATATATATATAAAAATCTATATATAAACATACAAGGGATGCAGTCATTTTGAATCTGGAAATTTGTATCATATGTAATTCTTAAAAAAAAAATGTTTTTTTAATAAAATTACATAATCTCTCTCACACACACACACACGGGATGCAGTCATTTTGCATCAGAATTGTATTTGGAATTGTGTATCTTATGTCATTCTTAAAAAAAAAATAAAAAAAAATTACATAATTATATTTATAAAAAAAAAAAAATATCTATATATACATACATACAAGTGATGCAGTCATTTTGTATCAGAATTGTATTTGGAATTGTGTATCTTATGTCATTCTTAAAAAAAAAATAAAAAAAAATTACATAATTATATTTATAAAAAAAAAAAAATATCTATATATACATACATACAAGGGATGCAGTCATTTTGTATCAGAATTGTATTTGAAATGTTGTATCATGTGTATGTTAATATGTAAATCTTAAAAAAAAAAAAAAAAAAAGAAAAAGTTTACACACACACATTAAAAAAAAAAATGTTTTGTATATATACACACACACACACACACGCGTAAAGTTTGGGGGTTATAGCTCCATGGGATCATGTGCAAAGAAAACCGTTTAAATTTAAACAAAAAGATGTTTATTTTTCTTCAGGCAAAACACAAAGAAAAATTGCTTCCAGCAGCAAAACAAAAGATACAAACACAAAAGTCTGCTTGTCTTCAGCACAAAAACAGCATAAACAAAATGGAACAAAATACTCAGTTCATAGAGGGGACTTTACCCCGGGGTTCGCACATTCCCAGTCTTCCTATCTGGCAGCTTCCAAACAGGCATCTCTCTCCACTCCTACTCACACACCATCACACCTAATACTGATTCCTGTGGCTCTTAACCCTGTGGGGACTGGAGTCCCTGTAGTCAGAAGTGGAAGCCTTAAAAAAAAAAAAAAAAAAAAATGCCATAAATCTATACCATAGTTTGTAGACGCAATAACTTTAGCGCAAACCAATCAATATACGCTTATTGGGATTTTTTTTTCCAAAAATATGTAGAAGAATACATATTGGCCTAAACTGATGAAGAAAATGTTTTATTTATTTGAATATTTATTATAGGAAAAAGCCTGTGACTGGACAGTGGAATGAGAAGCAGCACAGTGATCAGCACATTCCAACTTACTAGAAGGATTCCCTGCCAATGCTTCAGTCACATTGCTTTGGGTGCAGGCATCTCACAGCTCCCAACAATTTCTAATAATCATAAATGAGGGTGGGTACAGACAACACATGATTCTGGGGGTCTGGTTCAGTGGATTAGCACATTTTTTACATTTTTTAAAGATCAAAGCGGAGCTCCACCCTAAAGTGGAACTTCCGCTCATCGGAACCCTCCTCCCCCTCCGGTGCCAAAATTGGCACCTTTATACCTTTCTGTATCATACAGGTATCTGCACCCACTTCCGGGCATAGATATCCGCAGAATCTGTGGGTATTTACGCCACTTCCTGCGGGCCCCCGCTGTTTGCTGGTAAAAAACACACGGATCCCAAAGACAGTAGGGACCGTCCTTATTGCACAGCGCGACTGGCGCATGCGCAGTAGGGAACCGGGAAGTGAAGCCGCAAGGCTTCACTTCCTGATTCCCATACCGAAGATGGCGATCGACAGATCGGCTTTGGGTGCCGACATCGCAGACGCGCTGGAGGGGTAAGTGTCCATATTTTAAAAGCCAGCAGCTGCAAAAAAAACTTTAAGACCATTGCTTTGTGTAACATAATATAGCAGGTGCTCCAAGAAACTGACAGTCTGCCGTGAGCCCCACTGTCACCAGCAGAGACCCCCATACAGGGCTGCTGATCAGACAGTGCAGCCAGCCCTCCTGTACTGGGCCCGGGCCCAATCGGTTTAAAAGGGTGGCCCGGGCACCTGTTAAGCAGGAGGCCCGGCTGTATGTCTTATTGCAGACACCAATCCTCTTCTGCCTCCCCCTGTAGTGCTGCCAGGTTTTCCTCTTTCCCCCTCCGGCTGCACTGCAGGGGGAACGGTTCAAGCACATGCACGACTTCCAACTACTGTCCGGGCCCCCCCATGTGCCCCTTTCCCCCCACACAGTGCTGCTGGCTTCCCTTCTCCTCACCCACCGGCACCCGCTGTGGGTGGGCACACAGGGGATGATTCAAGATTTGTGAGCTAGGGAGGGGGCCGGTAAAAATGTAATTTACTGGCCACTTCCTTTCCTGAATGAACACAGTGAGTAATCGGTATAAACCACTGCTGTGTCCATTCATCACTGAAGCATAGTAAACGGCGTTTACTATGCTTCTGTCTGTGAATGAGCAGGAAGCCTCGGAGCGCTTCCTATTCATTCATCTGTACAGCTGAGGCTACAGAGAAAGGGACTGATAAATCTATGTCCTCGTGACTTTTAGCCAGGGGAACGGGCCATGTCAGGCTGTATTGGTGCCCCCGTGATTCCTAACAGCACCCCTCATCTCACAAGTAACTGGCTGGGATTAACATAGCTCCCAACTGTCCCCGATTTTGAGGGACTGTCCCTGATTTGGAGCAGTGTCCCTCTGTCCCTCATTTTGGTCTGATCTATATAGTTGGATATAAAATGCACTTTTTATCTTTCAAAAGGTGTTTTCCAGCGCTAAACCTTTCATCTGATTTCTAAATTGTATTTGTAAATTCCAACAGCCAATATAAAGGAATAGTAGTGGTAAAAAAAAGCACTTGTGGGTTTAACCAATCTTGTTTTTTGTACAATTCTCCTTTAAGGGGGCGTGGCAAGGGGTGTGTCCTATGCCTGCATACATTTGCTGATAGGTGTCCCTCATTCCCATCTCAAAAAGTTGGGAGGTGTGGATTAATGCTAGAAACTTTGTAAAACAGGAACAATAAATGGAATTTGTGTGCAACATCTGAGGTTACTGCAGTGCAAAAACTCAATTCCTCTGCCTGGGATTGTTCAGACCTGTCTGCAGGAAGGGGTCAGTGCCAGCACACTAACAGAGACCCCCGTCAGCAAGGTGCATTGTGGGTAGCTTGCTGCTTCCAGGGATTATCGCACAGAAATCCATCCTCTGCATGGAACGCTGGCCTTGATTGGCACTGTTATCTTTTGTATTGTTTTCCCTAAATAATCTTGTTGGGGCACGACTGTTTATATCAGAGTGAACACGCTGCATGAACAGCTCGAGTGGATCAGAGTTTCTGATCAGAAATGTTCCACTCTTCCCAAAATGGCATTTTAATGATTTCCCTTTCCATAGGCTCCCCTACCAACATAGATCTTGGGGGCAGTGTGCTCCCATATACGATGAACGCATGACTATTGTATTCCGAGGACTAATACATATTGTATAATGATAGGAATCTTGTATAAGAATTGCTTTTTTTTTATTCATCATGCAGTTATTAATATTTCTTATTTATATGCACACCAAGCTGTTCAACAAAAAATAACAGTAGCAGGGGTTGGGACAACTATAGAATATGGGACATACAACTCATATGGTGTACATATAGTGGGTATAAAAAGAAAAAAAAAAAAAAAAGAAAGAAAATCACCCCCCTTTTAACCACTTGACCTCCAGGAGATTTAACACCCCCCCACTCCGGCCAGGCCATTTTTTGTGATACTTTCAGATAAAGTGCCCTTAGCCTGTTTTCTCTTTAAAAGGTGACCTAAATAATCCCAAACCCCCTCTCCAGAGACCTCGATCCAACAACAACTGCGACCTCTGGGAACTGTTCACATTCCGTGTCTGCATGATGTATCCCCATAGACTTCTATGGACTCCTCTACCTATGGCTATACAGTAGGTGCAGTGTATCTACAGGACAGAAGGGGGCAGTGTATAAATGGGAAAAAAGGGGGAACTGTATCTCCAAAACGAAAGGGGGCAGTGTATGTTCAGGACAGAAGGGGGGCAGTGTATGTTCAGGACAGAAGGGTGGCAGTGTATGTTCAGGACAGAAGGGGGGCAGTGTATGTTCAGGACAGAAGGGGTCAGTGTATGTTCAGGACAGAAGGGGGCAGTGTATCTACGGGACAGAAGGGGGCAGTGTATCTACGGGACAGAAGGGGGCAGTGTATGTTCAGGACAGAAGGGGGCAGTGCATGTTCCGGACAGAAGGGGGCAGTGTATGTTCAGGACAGAAGGGGGCAGTGTATCTACAGGACAGAAGGGGGCAGTGTATCTACAGGACAGGACAGAAGGGGGCAGTGTATCTACAGGACAGGACAGAAGGGGGCAGTGTATCTACAGGACAGGACAGAAGGGGGCAGTGTATCTACAGGACAGGACAGAAGGGGGCAGTGTATCTACAGGACAGGACAGAAGGGGGCAGTGTATCTACAGGACAGGACAGAAGGGGGCAGTGTATCTACAGGACAGGACAGAAGGGGGCAGTGTATCTACGGGACGGGACAGAAGGGGGCAGTGTATCTACGGGACGGGACAGAAGGGGGCAGTGTATCTACGGGACAGAAGGGGGCAGTGTATCTACGGGACAGAAGGGGGCAGTGTATCTACGGGACAGAAGGGGGCAGTGTATCTACGGGACAGAAGGGGGCAGTGCATGTTCCGGACAGAAGGGGGCAGTGTATGTTCAGGACAGAAGGGGGCAGTGTATGTTCAGGACAGAAGGGGGCAGTGTATCTACAGGACAGAAGGGGGCAGTGTATCTACGGGACAGAAGGTGGCAGTGTATCTACGGGACAGAAGGGGGCAGTGTATCTACGGGACAGAAGGGGGCAGTGTATCTACAGGACAGAAGGGGGCAGTGTATCTACAGGACAGAAGGGGGCAGTGTATCTACAGGACAGAAGGGGGCAGTGTATCTACGGGACAGAAGGGGGCAGTGCATGTTCCGGACAGAAGGGGGCAGTGTATGTTCAGGACAGAAGGGGGCAGTGTATCTACAGGACAGAAGGGGGCAGTGTATCTACTGGACAGGACAGAAGGGGGCAGTGTATCTACAGGACAGGACAGAAGGGGGCAGTGTATCTACAGGACAGGACAGAAGGGGGCAGTGTATCTACAGGACAGGACAGAAGGGGGCAGTGTATCTACAGGACAGGACAGAAGGGGGCAGTGTATCTACAGGACAGGACAGAAGGGGGCAGTGTATCTACAGGACAGGACAGAAGGGGGCAGTGTATCTACAGGACAGGACAGAAGGGGGCAGTGTATCTACGGGACAGAAGGGGGCAGTGTATCTACGGGACAGAAGGGGGCAGTGCATGTTCCGGACAGAAGGGGGCAGTGTATGTTCAGGACAGAAGGGGGCAGTGTATCTACAGGACAGAAGGGGGCAGTGTATCTACAGGACAGGACAGAAGGGGGCAGTGTATCTACGGGACAGAAGGGGGCAGTGTATCTACAGGACAGAAGGGGGCAGTGTATCTACAGGACAGAAGGGGGCAGTGTATCTACAGGACAGAAGGGGGCAGTGTATCTACGGGACAGGAGGGGGCAGTGTATCTACGGGACAGAAGGGGGCAGTGTATGTTCCGGACAGAAGGGGGCAGTGTATGTTCAGGACAGAAGGGGGCAGTGTATCTACAGGACAGAAGGGGGCAGTGTATCTACAGGACAGAAGGGGGCAGTGTATCTACAGGACAGAAGGGGGCAGTGTATCTACAGGACAGGACAGGACAGGACAGGACAGGACAGGACAGAAGGGGGCAGTGTATCTACAGGACAGGACAGAAGGGGGCAGTGTATCTACAGGACAGGACAGAAGGGGGCAGTGTATCTACAGGACAGGACAGAAGGGGGCAGTGTATCTACAGGACAGGACAGAAGGGGGCAGTGTATCTACAGGACAGGACAGAAGGGGGCAGTGTATCTACAGGACAGGACAGAAGGGGGCAGTGTATCTACGGGACAGAAGGGGGCAGTGTATCTACGGGACAGAAGGGGGCAGTGCATGTTCCGGACAGAAGGGGGCAGTGTATGTTCAGGACAGAAGGGGGCAGTGTATCTACAGGACAGAAGGGGGCAGTGTATCTACAGGACAGGACAGAAGGGGGCAGTGTATCTACGGGACAGAAGGGGGCAGTGTATCTACAGGACAGAAGGGGGCAGTGTATCTACAGGACAGAAGGGGGCAGTGTATCTACAGGACAGAAGGGGGCAGTGTATCTACAGGACAGAAGGGGGCAGTGTATCTACGGGACAGGAGGTGGCAGTGTATCTACGGGACAGGATGTGGCAGTGTATCTACGGGACAGAAGGGGGCAGTGTATCTACGGGACAGAAGGGGGCAGTGTATCTACGGGACAGAAGGGGGCAGTGTATCTACGGGACAGAAGGGGGCAGTGTATCTACGGGACAGAAGGGGGCAGTGTATCTACGGGACAGAAGGGGGCAGTGTATCTACGGGACAGAAGGGCCAGTGTATCTACGGGACAGAAGGGCCAGTGTATCTACGGGACAGAAGGGCCAGTGTATCTACGGGACAGAAGGGCCAGTGTATCTACGGGACAGATGAGGGCACTGTATTTACAGGACAGCAGGAAGGAAGCCAGGTACCTCAACTTTAGCTGAATGCTGCCAAGGCTGAAAAGCTAGCACTTCAACTGCTTGCTTGGCAGTTTGTCAGATCATCTTGGTCAATGAGCCCTGGTCCATGTGACCAGTTTAAAGTGGTCCAGCAGCTTTCCATATCCTTCAAAGCACCAAGAACCTTTTTCTTTACATGTACATTCGTTTTTAAAACAAAGAGATAAAAAAAGTTGCCTTCCATGGGGCCTACCCCGACTCCAAGCATCCTAGACTGAGGGCCACAGCCTTATATCTACTGATAAGGGTGAACTGTAAAAATAGAAGTTTTTTAACCCAATAGCATTTTCACTAAGGGTTTAAGCTTTGACAAAAAAAAAAAAAAAAACTGGAATCTGATTGGTTGTCCTAACTTGCATCAAACTGATGAATAGAAGTCACAGGTCATTTTCTCTTCTCATTGTTAAATACTACAAGCAATGCTTGGACAGAGGCAAGCGCTTATCTTCAGAAAGGAGATGAAAACATTGTAAGGGTTCACAAAAAGGTAAGAGTGGAAGACGATAGGACCATTAAGAAATTGTTACTTCCTGCCAGGTTATAAAGTCCTATAATACCCGTCTGCTGGCTCCTCCACAAAGCTTCCCCAGCTCACTGCAGGGAGCCATGCGATTATGTAACTCAATTCAGCTTGTTACAGAGAACAAGATTTCGGTCTGTGCTTTCTTATTCCTTCGCTGTGAAGAAGAAGATTGTTATGAAATCTTTAATCTCGATCCCAGGGTCACACAATGGGCAGAACGCTGTCTTACTGTTTTACTTGGCAATTCTATTATTTGTAGCCGAAACAATATCTTGGAGGCATATTAATAAAAAAAATGGTTCAGTGAGAGCGCATTTGATGATTTGATTGAGGACTATTCAGGGAACCGACAACTATTCGAATATAGCTAGGGGAGTAGGCCGGTACAAAGAGTGAATGTGAAGACGGGAAGAACACTTACTGGGAAGTTTGTGTCCCCAGTTTAAAAAGATATCGTCTGGCGGTGCCTCCTGGTAGCCCCTTACTTTATGCTCCATTGGTGCCCTTACACCAACCTTTCTCAACCCCCAGGGTTCCACCAGAGATTGCCAGGGGTTTCTTGAGCAATTTCGCAATTTCTGCCTTTAAGACAAGCATCTACGGACAACAATGATTTACTGACACTTACTGATCTACTGACACCATCTACACCAAAGCATCTGACACCATCTACACCAGGGGTGTCCAAACTTTTTTCAAAGAGGGCCAGATTTGATGAAGTGAACATGCGTGAGGGCCAACCATTTTGCCTGACATTCTTTGAACCATTAAAATTCGGTTTGCGTTTTAGTTTGAGCACTAATACACTGTCCAACAAGAATTATCTTGCCTTTGTGGCTGTGTGTAAAGAGATGAGCTCTGGCGTGTTATTTGGATATACCATATTTATCGGCGTATAACACGCACTTTAAGAGGGAAGTTTCAGGAAAAAAAAAAAAAAAACTTAAATTTTAAATAAAGAACTATGAAGCAAAATAAGGGTCAGTGTGCATCTGCAGCCCTACCATTGCCATGAATGCAGCACCACCATTGCCAGGAATGCAGCACCACCATTGCCAGGAATGCAGCGCCCAGTATTGCCAGGAATGCAGCGCCCAGTATTGCCAGGAATGCAGCGCCCAGTATTGCCAGGAATGCAGCGCCCAGTATTGCCAGGAATGCAGCGCCCAGTATAGCCAGGAATGCAGCGCCCAGTATAGCCAGGAATGCAGCACCCCCTATTGCCAGGAATGCAGCCCCCACCATTGCCAAGAATGCAGCACCCCCATTGCCAGGAATGCAGCACCCACCATTGCCAGGAATGCAGCACCCACCATTGCCAGGAATGCAGCACCCACCATTGCCAGGAATGCAGCACCCACCATTGCCAGGAATGCAGCACCCACCATTGCCAGGAATGCAGCACCCACCATTGCCAGGAATGCAGCACCCACCATTGCCAGGAATGCAGCACCCACCATTGCCAGGAATGCAGCCCCCACCATTGCCAGGAATGCAGCCCCCACCATTGCCAGGAATGCAGCACCCCCATCATTGCCAGGGATGCAGCACCCCCATCATTGCCAGGAATGCAGCACCCACAATTGCCAGGAAAGCAGCACCCACCATTGCAATCAGTGCAGCCTGACTGATGCCCATCCATCTGCAGCCTTGGATGGGGACAGGGAGGGGGCGGCACGAGCGCCAAAAGATTAGATACAGTAAAAACTCCTGTTTTCTCAGCGGCCTCTTTAATAGAAAGTCCCGCCTTCTTTGATGGACAGAACAGTCATCCAATGGCAGTGCCAGAGACGGGACTTCCTATTACAGAGGCTGCCATGTAAACAGGAAATACTCCTGTGTGTATGGCACTTGTCCTGCCTCCTCCCTGTCCCCTCTAAGGCAGGCAGAATATATATATATATATATATATATATATATATATATATATATATATATATATATATATATATATATATATATATATATATATATATATATATATATATATATATATATATATATATACTATATACTATATACTATATACTATATCTTTTGTGGCCCCGGCGCTGGGAGATATAAGACAAGATATATATGTCCAGATAACCAGGCGGGCCTTTCAAAACCAGAACGCTGGCCACAATTGGCCCGCGGGCCAGACTTTGGACATGCCTGATCTACACCAAAGCATCTACCGACGCCATCTACACCAAAGCATCTACCGCCGCCATCTACACCAAAGCATCTACCGACGCCATCTACACCAAAGCATCTACCGACGCCATCTACACCAAAGAATCTACCGACGCCATCTACACCAAAGAATCTACCGACGCCATCTACACCAAAGAATCTACCGACGCCATCTACACCAAAGCATCTACCGACGCCATCTACACCAAAGCATCTACCGACGCCATCTACACCAAAGCATCTACCGACGCCATCTACACCAAAGCATCTACCGACGCCATCTACACCAAAGCATCTACCGACGCCATCTACACCAAAGCATCTACCGACGCCATCTACACCAAAGCATCTACCGACGCCATCTACACCAAAGCATCTACCGACGCCATCTACACCAAAGCATCTACCGACGCCATCTACACCAAAGCATCTACCGACGCCATCTACACCAAAGCATCTACCGACGCCATCTACACCAAAGCATCTACCGACGCCATCTACACCAAAGCATCTACCGACGCCATCTACACCAAAGCATCTACCGACGCCATCTACACCAAAGCATCTACCGACGCCATCTACACCAAAGCATCTACCGACGCCATCTACACCAAAGCATCTACCGACGCCATCTACACCAAAGCATCTACCGACGCCATCTACACCAAAGCATCTACCGACGCCATCTACACCAAAGCATCTACCGACGCCATCTACACCAAAGCATCTACTGACACCAATAGCTATAAGGGGGCATGTGTCCCACTGACCACCAGTTTAAGGGAGCTCTGCACCAACCACCAGTGTAAGTGGGCTGGCCATAAGTTCTGCAATTTTCTTTCCTTCAAACAACACAGTCAATGTTGATGGGGGAGTCCCTCCCTTGGAGCTATTGTATTCTGACAGCAGGAGGTTTCCCTGCTGTCAGAATACAATGATCACTGCTGCCAGCTATGGCCAGATCGTACAAAAAAAACAAAAACCCAACAGGTTGACTGTACTGAAGTCAATTGACAGATTGACTTCAGTACAACCAGCCTGCCCATAGATGGATCAAAATTTGTCCGGTTCCTGACGAATTGGCCAAATTTCGATCCATCTATGGCCAGCTTAAAGCAGAGTTCCACCCAAAAATGGAACTTTCGCTTAAAGTGACCCCCTGACATGCCATATTTGGCATGTCATTTTTTTTGGGGGGGGGGAGCAGATATTCTCTTTTTAGAGGCATCCAGCTCCCACTTCCTCCCTGGGCCCCATGGCACCAGAAGGAAGTTCACCTCTCCCCCCTCCCTGCAATCTTCTGGGACACATCACAGGTCCCAGAAGATTGCCCAGCCAATCACAGCACGCAGTGCGGCTTGCACATGCACAGTGCGTGCCCGAAGCCACAGCTGGGCGCCCACAGTAGTGATGCCGGCACCGTGGACAGGAGCGGGGCTTCGTACGCCCGCATCGCTGGATCCGTGAGTGTCTGATTATTAAAAAGGCAGCAGCTACACTTCAAAACATTTTATTTTTTGGCCGAACTGTGCTTTAGGGACTTTTCTACTGACCACCAGTGTAAGGAAGTACAGGACTTTCTACTGACCACCAGTGTAAGGACTTCTGTTAGGGAGTTTTCACAAACATGAAGTTGGCATAATGATTTTTTTATCTATAAAGGGGCATTCTTTCCACTAACCATAAGTTTAAAGTTAAGGCAGAAGGTTTTTTTTTTTCTTTATGCATTCCATGCAAAAAACCTTCTGTGTGCAGCAGCCCCTCTAATACTTACCTGAGCCCCATCTCTATCCAGCTTTGTGCACATCCGGGACTCTCCCTCCTGATTGGCTGAGATACAGCAGTGGCGCCATTGGCTCCCGCTGCTATCAAAGTCAGTTGGCCCATCAGGAGTGAGGGGGCGGGGCTGATCCACGGCTCCGTGTCTGATTGAAGACACGGAGCGGCGGTTCGGCTCGGTTGCTGCCATAGCAAGCTGCTGGCTGTGGGGGCACTCGACAGGGGGGAGGGGCCAGGAGCCCCAGCCAGGGACCCGAGAAACAGAGGATTGGGGCTGCTCTGTGCAAAACCCCTGCACAGAGCAGGTATCTTTAGTCTTTAGTATCACTTTAAAGGAATAAAGTATAGTGTGTACACAACTTTCGACAACCGATTCAGACTTTCCAAACTCCAAAATTTCCAAAAGGGACAAACTCCAAAATTGTTCTCATACATAAACAGAACCAACGTTCATTTAATGTGTACTGTTTTCGTACAAGAAAAATCTGATACGAAAGATTGTGCATAATCAGAAACAATAAAAAATGGGCAAAAAAAAAAAAAGCTTTTGTCATTTGAGAATTTTTGTACAATTAGTACCCCCCTCGGTTCTGCATACTAGCCCATTATGCTTTTACTTTGCAGAGCAAAAAAAGAGAAAGGGTTTACTTCCTCTTTAAGGCGTCGCAGCGCTTTTAACCCCCCTATTTTTTTTTAGCTGGGGTTAAAGGTGCCGCTAAAACGGCGCCCCAGCACCTCAGTGTGAAAGTGCCCTAAAGCAGGTCTGCTTAATAAAAGGACCCCTCCCCCCAAATAGTAAAGCTGGGATCAGAATGACAGTCCTAGAACATACCAAAAATGGCGTGTAGAAATTGTGTCGGTGAAATATAAAGAAAGCAGCTGGAAAAAACACAAAAGAACATATGTGTATAAAACAATAAAAACAAAAACTGCCGCGCTATGGGAACAACAATAAATAAATAAAATGTGATCAGTACATTAAAGTGTTCAAATGGATAATGTGAAGAAAACAATCCTTTGTAGTGTCTCAAAGAGATGCAAAAAGCGGACGATCCAAAGTGCAGCTTCCACCGTGATAAGAAAATCCTTACCAGATGGCTAGACTCCATGTTATAGGAGCCTAGCAAAGCGTGGGTTCAATGCAGCGCGAGGGATCGATCCACCGGATACGTGCCGAGGGATAATGACATCAAACCCGCCGGTTATTCCATCTCTCTCTCATTTGGGATTAAAATGTAAAAGAGGAAAGTTTGCCACATAGTATAAATAAAAACTGAGTGTAACAAGTCCAACAATAGAGTAAAAAATCCTGGATAAAAAGCAATCTGCAGATCACACGGTAGATTAGCGTGGTGTGACTGGGCTCCATCCTACTAGTTTCGTCATAAATGACGTCATCAGTCCTAGAACGTACACCTCTAAAAAAATAAGTGTGATGGCAGCTTCTCTATTTAAGTCATGACAGGTTCCCTTTAAGGCTCCATGCACACTGAAGCTTATAAAAAAAAACGGACGTTTTTGGGGGTTTGGATGTTTTTTTTAACAGCCCATAAACTCCCACCTCTATGTTATCCTATGTGTCCATGCACACATGGACGTTTGTTTTTCTGACCACAAAAAACGCTGATAAACGCTCAAAAACGTGGCTCACCAGCGTTTAACATTTTTGACCCATCCAACGGCCGTTTATGAGTTCCAGTGTGCATGGAGCCTAAAAACGCCATGGTGTGTATGAGCCTATTGAGTAACATGGAGTTGCCTTCTTAACCGCTTCCCAACCGCCTCCTGCACATTTACGTCGGCAGAATGGCACGGCTGGGCAAAAGCACGTACAGGTACCCTTTAATTGCCCAGCCATGGGTCGCGCGCTCGCGCACACCCGGTCGGGAGCTCCGCGGCCGCGGGACCAGCGGACCCAATCGCTGCTGGTGTCCCGCGATCGGGTCACAGAGCTGAAGAACAGGGAGAGGTATGTGTAAACAAACCTCTCCCCGTGCTTCCTACACTGCCTGTCACTGATCTGCTGTTCCCTGTCAACGGGAAAGCTGATCAGTGACGTCAGACGTACAGCCACGCCCCCTACTGTAAAAAAAAAAAAAACAACACACACACACACACACGTCACACTAACTCCTCCCCGCCCCCTAGTGGTTAACTCCTTTACTGGCAGTGTCATTTACATAGGAATCAGTGCATTTAACCACTTCAGCCCCGGACCAATTGGCAGCCAAAGGACCAGGCCCCTTTTTGCGATTCGGCACTGCGTCGATTTAACTGACAATTGCGCGGTCGTGCGACATGGCTCCCAAACAAAATTGGCGTCCTTTTTTTTCCCACAAATAGAGCTTTCTTTTGGTGGTATTTGATCGCCCCTGCGGTTTTTATTTTTTGCGCTATAAACAAAAATAGAGCGACAATTTTGAAAAAAACATTTTTTGCTTTTTGCTATAAGAAATATCCCCAAAAAAATATATAAAAAAAAACATTTTTTTCTCAGTTTAGGCCGATACGTATTCTTCTACATATTTCTGGTAAAAAAAAAAAAAAAAAAATCGCAATTAGCGATTATTGATTGGTTTGCGCAAAAGTTATAGCGTTTACAAAATAGGGGATAGTTTTATAGCATTTTTATTAATATATTTTTTTTTTTTTACTAGTAATGGCGGCGATCAGCGATTTTTTTTGTGACTGCGACATTATGGCGGACACATCGAACATTTTTGACACATTTTTGGGACCATTGTCATTTATACAGCAATCAATGCTATTTAAATGCACTGATTCCTGTATAAATGACAGTTGTAGTGAAAGAGTTAACCACTAGGGGGAGGGGAGGGCTGTGACGTGTGTGTGTTATTTTACATTAGGGGGCGGGGCTGGCGTCTGACGTCATTGATCGGCTTTCCCGATGACCGGGAAAAGCCAATCAATGACAGGCAGTGTAGGAAGAGCGGGGAGAGGTTTGTTTACACAGACCTCTCCCCGTTCTTCAGCTCCGTGACCCGATTGCGGGACACCAGCGGCGATCGGGTTCGCTGGTCCCGTGGCCACGGAGCTCCCTATCGGCCTAAACTGAGGAAAGAAAATGTTTTTTTATATATTTTTTGGGGATATTTATTATAGCAAAAAGTAAAAAATATTGCATTTTTTCAAAATTGACACTCTATTTTTGTTTATAGCGCAAAAAATTTAAAACGCACAGTGATCAAATACCACCAAAAGAAAGCTCCATTTGTGGGGAAAAAAAAAGGACGCCAATTTTGTTTGGGAGCCACGTCGCACGACCGCGCAATTGTCAGTTAAGGTGACGCAGTGCCGAATCGCAAAAAGGGTCCTGGTCCTTTGGCTGCAAATTGGTCCGGGGCTGAAGTGGTTCAGCAGCAAAAAAAAATCTCAAAAAGCCGCTGTAAAAACGTCCGTGTGTATGTGGCCTTAATGTAAACGTTTCATGTCTGTCTGGAAAGTACCAATAAGGCCTTGTTCACATGGCCGCACTTAAGCGTACACCTATGCAAAGGGCCATGGTTTGCCTGCATGGGATTCACAGGTGTTTCATTTTTAATTTTGGGATGTGGTGCCAATTTTAATGGGCGTTTCTCCTCTAGTCGGACCAAATTCAATTTGTTCAATACAGAATAAATATACTAATTTTCCTCATCACTAGCTTCCCCTTAAATCTAATTTCAATCCTCCCATAAATCACAGGGGTCGCTCTCTCTCTCTCTCTCTCTCTCTCTCTCTATCTGTATTCCTTCATGTTTGCTGCGTGTGCTTAGCAGGAAACCGCTTGATTCAATTTTCTTCTATATTAATTGCAGTATACTGTCCGTTCAGCCTATCCCCCCCATCCACACACCTAGCAGGGAGTCATTTATCACATTACGGCTAAGCAATGAATGCCAGTAATAGCCAGCAGCTTGTCGTATACCCAGAATACCAAGGAGTTCACACACTCCATACAGCTGGAAACATCACCTCCATGGGTTTTATGTTTCCTAATAAAAACAAGGCATATAGCAATGTCTGCCCTTTACGATGGGTAAAATTACCTTTTTTTGTGTGGAAGTTTTATTATTTATTACAGGTATTTATTGTGCAAACAATTTAGGCAGCACTTTACATTTCGTACATTCACGTCAGTCCCTGCCCTCAAGTTGCTTACGATCTAAGATCCCTATATCCAGGGCCACCGATAGGGGGGGTACCACTGGGCTGTGAGTAAGTGAGCTATGAATAAGCACTTTTGAAAGTGTGAAACGCGTCAGTTCCTGTGATCCGTTGTTTGCTGTGGCTTGTACTTTTTGGATTATTACTGTAGATCAGGGGTGCCCAACAAGTGGCCCGGGGGCCACATGTGGCCCGCGGAGCCCTCTGATGTGGCCCGCGACCTCCTGCTGGGATAGAATAGAAAGAATACTGTTATTAAAGGTCAGATTATTACTACAATTACAGTGTACATATGGGAATACATTTTTGCAGTGGTTACCTGGCTGCTTTCAAACTTACTGAAAGTGCACTACACCTGCAGAATATAATAGTCTATTGCAAACTGCAGGAAAGCCAAAAGGTACACTGAGTTGCACATGTGGTGCGGGTAAACCGCAGCGCATCAGTGTGAAAGCCGCCTTGGACCCCTTTCACACGGTCAGTCTGACCAATTGGACCCTCCATTCACCTCTAAGTAGTGGCAGACATAAACCAACTTGTGTTCTACCTCCAATACGATCTGCTAAAAAGTATTGTGGGCTGCGTCCGTGTCCGCTCTGCAAACCCAGAGCGGACACGGACATGCCATCCACCCGCTCCGCTTATTGTGGCCCGCGACCAAGTCACTTAAGTGGCCCTCACCCTTCAAAAGGTTGGGCACCCCTGCTGTAGATACTCGAGTATAAGCCGACCCGAATACAAGCCGAGGCACCTAATTTTACCACAAAAAAAAAAAAATGGGAAAAATGGGAAAACTTACTGACTCAAGTATAAGCCTAGGGTGAGAAATGCGCAGCTACTGTAAGTGGAAAAGACAGTCAACAATGCCCATTTGCAGCCTCACTGTGCCCATTTGCAGCCATAGGTCCCCCGAACTTCAAACTCGGTAGTTAAGAGTTCCTAGATGCCCCCTAGCTGCAGCTAAAATTTGGGGTTTCTGGACACAAAGGGCAATGACATTGCTGCAGATGGACACAGTTAACCGACTTTGGGGCCCCATATATAGTGCTAGGAACCCCAAATTTGCAAACCCAGTGGAACTAGTACTACAACATATCCAAAGCTGGGGTTCCTAGCACTAAGTGGCCCGGGGCCCCAAAGTCGGTTCGGAAAACGTCAAGCACTTTTCTGCAGCAGAGAATGACATTTTCCGAACCGACTTTGGGACCCCATAGCTTTGGATACGTTTTAGTGCTAGTTTCACTGGGTTTGCACACCAAATTTGGGGTTCCTAGCACTAAGTGGCCCCGAGATATGAGAAAGTCGGGTCGGAAAATGCATTTTCTGCAGCAGAAAAATGCTTGACTCCTGTATAAGCCGAGGGGGGCATTTTCAGCACAAAAGAATGTGCTAAAAAACATAGCTTATACTCGAGTATTTACGATAAATTAAAATGAGAATCAGATAAAATAAAAAAAATATATATGCTTTATGCAGAGGGATCAGCCTGATATCCTCAGCATTATTATTGCACATATTGGATAATATCCATTGATAAAAAAAAAATGGATAGTAGAATCAGCCTGGGACCTGAACATAAGTTGTAAGCGGGGCATGTTAATGAATAGCCCGTACACGGTCAATATTAAAACTATTTATGTCTGGCTTACCATATGTAAAACGCAGGATTCCCCGAGCCAGAGAGGGCAAACCATTGACAGACATGGATTGCTTTCCAAGTGACCTAATTCCAGTACAATTCCCCTTGGGGTGGAAAGCAGGCACTAGGAATGAGGACAAGACTCCCAGGATATAGGAAAAATGAGCACTTTTGTAAACAGGATTTATTTCACATGATCGCTGTGTCCTTTTCCCACAGCTTCATTATTTCACCCAATCACTCTTATGTATGGCTCAGTATTAAGCAGTGCCAAGAAAATATGAAAAAAAAATATTCGATCCATAAGTGTCTTCAATGACATACTTTTATTTACATACCCCGTGCTGTTTTAAATAAATGGTCCATATAGTAATGCATCACCCTCTAGTTAGGTAGGTGCTACAGTGAGGATTTTTTTGTTGGCAGAGTAGGTAAATTTAGGCAGGCCTAGCTGCTTGCTAGGCCTGTTTGTTTTCATTCTGGTTTGGCAGTAGCTCAGGGTAGCAGCTGGTGACTCATAGGCTGCATCACTTCACTGTCACCTCCCTTTTCCTTCTAGAAAGTGCTAAAAGGAGAGGAGGGGAAGAGAGGTGGGGCTGTCTGGTGTGTCGTAACCACTTCACATCCCGCATATAGTCATATGATGTCCGCAGGAGGGATCTCCCATCCTGGGCGGAGCGTCATATGACATCCTGGGTTTCCCGGCCGTCTGGGGGGGGGGGCGCCCCTGCTGCATCACTCAGGACCCGATGCGCGTGCCCGGCGGCCGTGATGTCTGCCGGGCACCCGCAATTGCCCGTTAACCGAGCAGGACCGTGGATCTGTGTGTGTAAACACACAGATCAACGTCCTGTCAGGTGAGAGGAGACCGATCGTGTGTTCCCAGTACAGAGGAACACCGATTGGTCTCCTCCCCTTGTGAGTCCCCGCCCCCTACAGTTAGAATCACTCCCTAGGACACAGTTAACACTTTGATCGCCCCCTAGTGTTAACCCCTTCCCTGCCAGTGACATTTATACAGTAAATCAAGGCATTTGTATAGCACTGATCGCTGTATAAATGCCAATGGTCCCAAAATGGTGTCAAAAGTGTCAGATTTTTTGCTTTAACCACTTAACCCCCCGGAAGGATTTGCCCCCTTCCTGACCAGGCCATTTTTTACGATACGGCACTGCGTCGCTTTAACTTACAATTGTGCGGTCGTGCGACGTTGTACCCAAAACAAAATTGATTTCCTTTTTTTTTTTATTTTTTTTTTTTTTTTTTTTTTTTTTTGATTTCCTTTTTTTTTCCCGCCACAATGTCACCGTTGCGATAAAAAAATAAATAAATAAATAAAAAATACAAAATCGCAGATCACTGCCATTACTAGTAAAGAAAAATGCCATAAAACTATCCCCCATTTTGTAGACACTATAACTTTTGCGCAAACCAATAAATATACGCTTATTTTTTTTACCAAAAATATGTAGAAGAATACATACGGCCTAAACTGAGGAAACTTTTTTTTTTTTTTAAATTGGGACATTCTAGAAAAAAGTGTTTTTCTTTTAAACTTGTCGCTCTTCTTTTGTTTTATAGCACAAAAAATAAAAAACGCAGAGGTGATGCAATACCACCAAAAGAAAGCTCTATTTGTGGGGAAAAAAATGCTAAAAATGTAATTTGGGTACAGTGTTGCAAGACCACGCAATTGTCATTCAAACTGCGACAGCGCTGAAAAATGAAAATTGGCTTGGGCAGGAAGGGGGTGAAAATGCCCTGTATTGAAGTGGTTAAGGAGCCTTGACCAATCCCCAACTTGGATTGGCAGGCCTCCTTAAATACCTGGGGTCAGCCCAGCTGGGGAGGAGTTGTCTGGTGAAAGAGCTGGAGTGAGAGAGTGTGGAGGCTGTTGGGGCCCACGGGGAGCTCCCCAGTCTGAACAGCAGGAGAGAACACTTCTAATGCTGTGTACACACGGCCGGACTTTGACAGCAAAGGTCCAACGGAACGAATCCGTCAGACAATTCGATCGTGTGTGGGCTTCATGGGACCTTTGCTGTCGAAAGAAAATCTGAAGAACTTTATATTTAGAACATGTTTCAAATCTTTTCAACGGCCTCGAGTCCGGTCGAAAAATCCGTTTGTCTGTATGCTAGTCCGACGGATGAAAACCGACGGTAGGGCAGCTATTGGCTACTGGCTATGAACTTCCTTATTCTAGTCCGGTCATATGTCATCACGGTCGAATCCGTCGGACTTTGGTGTGATTGTGTGTAGACAAGTTCGATTCGACGGAAGTCGGTCGAAACTCCGTTGAAAAGTCAGATGGAATTCAGTCCGTCGAAAAGTCCGGTCGTGTGTACACGGCATAAGAATCACCAGGGAGCACTACTGCTCACAGCCAGGAGGGCTGGTGAGTGAGCACAATTGGGAGGACTGGGGAGGCACGCCTGAGAGAACTGGGAGATTGCAGTTTGAGATGGGTGCAGAACCAGGGGTCAGAATCTTCAGGATTTCCGATCAGTAAAGCAGTGTGGGATAATGTAAAGCAGTAACTTCAATCATGTAAAGTATTTGTGAGCTCCTTCCCTGGGAATGTACTTCCAGCGGCAGTCACTTAGCAATGATATCTGGCTGGAGGCCTATGTAAATGCAACTCTATTGAACTGAACTGTTCCGTGGGACTACCGGCAATGCTATGTGATCAGTCTAATTGTGAAAAAAGTGCCGTATAAGACTTCTGGGCAACAGCCCTCTCACCACACCAGGCCTAAAAAGCTGGACGCCTCCGCTCCACAAGATCTCAGTCTGTTTGCTACGGCCACGCCGTCACGCTGCTCCATTTCACCAGATGACCAGGAGTCCTCAGTTACCTCCATCAAGGGTCTCTGGATCCTTCCCGATCTGACCACACTGCTGCCCCAGCACGCTGTGGTGTAAAGTTCTCCTCTGGCTCCAAATTCGTTCTGCCCCGAGCAGGCCGTGGTGCTCTTTGGATGCACACCCACAGATCCCTGTGGGCAAGCCACATGTCCCGGCAAGAAGAGAAAGAAGATGGCCATGTGTGGCCTTTTATTACCTACCCAGCATGCAGTTCAGCCACTCAGTGTTCAGGGGTAAGTGAGTGGGCATTATGGGTAGGCGAGTCCTTTTCTCCAAAAAAAAAAAACAAAAACGATTAAGTCACTTCCTGTTAGGCTTTCCCAATGCCCTTGAAATCAGAAATAAACAAAGTCTCTTTTACGTTTATACCACTAGAGGGAGCCAAATACCAATTTATAGCATTGTCCATTAGTTAGCATTACATAGCATTAGAAGCCAAAAATACCAGCGCTACATAAGAAATAATCAGAACTTAAAGGAATATCCAGGGATCCGATTCTGGGACTATGCAAATGCCTTTGGGGGTCATGAAGGATTTTTTTTTTTTTGTTACAGCATATTTAAAGATATATTTTTTTGAGGATATCCAGGGAAATGAAAGCACTGCTCCAGGTAGGACCACGATACTGAATTCAGTGATCCTCATGCCAGTTGCAAGCGCAGCTCGCAGCCGAGGACATAATATAAAACAAAGAGTATGGCCACACATTAAAGCGGTGTTCCGGCCGAAATTATACTTTTAAAATAAAAATACCCCTATAATAATACACAAGCTTAATGTATTCTAGTAAAGTTAGTCTGTAAACTAATGTCTGTTTTGTTAGTTTATAGCAGTAGTTTGTTGTTTTATAAACTTACAGCAGGCCGTGGCCATCTTAAGTGTGGGCATCTGAAGCCAGACTGTACTTCTTCCTGGATCTCATCCTTGCAGATCTCGTACATGCTCAGTGCAGCATAAGCAGTGTAATAGGTTTCAGGTCAGGTTTCCATAGCAACGGCAGTGTCAGAGGAAGTTGCCGCCCCTTCCCAGGAGGCATTGCAAACAGGAAATGATGCGATGGGCCACGGCCAGGAAGGAGGAAGTGAAAAATGAATACAGCAGATATACAGTCGGTGCTGAGAAAAATAAAAAAATATCCAATTCGTTTACAGTGCACAGTTTAGCGAGGGATGCTGAAGAGTTGTAAAAGTGGGTGGAACTCCAATTTAAAAGTAGGAAAGTCCAAAAAACTGAGCTTCATTGAAGTAAAATCCACAAAGGACACAGTGACAGGGACTGGAAGAAATTAACAAAACAATTCTACTTCACTCTGGGGGGGCTGAGCCACTCCGTTTGGTGATTTGCAGGGGGTGGAGCTGAGACTTAATAAATATAATCCTTGGCTTGCTTTGCTAAGTTGTGAGCGTACATCATTCATCTAGAATGGAGGACACTGACAGAACCAAGATCCATCCAGACAAAAAAAAAAAAAAAGATTACAGGCGATTACAATTACTCGATGATCTTTTTTTTTGGCTGGAGTGGTCCTTTAAGCTCATTTCTTACTGCAGTTCATTTAACAAGCAATTGTCATTAAGCCAATTATCCCACTGCGCTCCCAAATAGCTTGTGAATCTGTGTCACCGAGATAAGACACAAAGACTTATACGTTAACGGACAGCTAGATCTTTTTCCCCTTTTCTTATGAACTGAGCAATTTCAGTTTGTAAAAACATCAGACGATTAAGTCTAACCTTGTAACAATTTTAGAAAAGGTCAAAACATTCTGAGATGTCTTCAAGCAGCTGCAGATTGTATGGAAAAGCCAAGAACACGAAGGCAGAGATGATGTTGTTAGAGAATGCGGCTGCCTGACCCACAATGACCTAAAGTGGATTTTGCAAGCCAATTACTGCTTAATATTTCTTCCCATCAATGGGAAAGCATGTGGAGCACACCTTGGTGCTCCCATGTTTACACAGCAAGTTTTACAGTTCACTATAAAAGCTGAAACTCTACACAAAACCGTTATATGTGCAACTAATATTTTGCAGGCATATGGTTCAAGGCATGATTAAACAATTATACCAAACAGTTTAATGCGAAAAATCTACACAAAGAGGACTGGGCACAGTAACAAGTCACAGGGTGGTCTTACTGCCTCAACAAGGTTCCTCATAAGCAGGAATTTTAATGAAGACAGATGTTTCCAGATTTTTCCGTATAAGCTCTCCTGCAGAAGCACAAAGAAACAGGCAACGATGGGTCCCAAAAATGTCACGGTCAGTCAGATGAAAGATGCATCATACCAACTTCCCTCCAAAATCAAAAGATGTCCAATAGCACCATCAGGTCAGACCTGGCAGAAACCAGTTGGTCCCTGATACACCCATCTACTGTCCAAAGTCTGGTCTGAAGTGGTCTTCATGGAAGTCTTGTGGCTTAAAAGCCTTACTTCAAACAAGGAGAAATAGGCAAGTGTACAAAAAAACAAGACCTGGTCTGTGGAAAAAAGGCAGCAGATGTAGTGGACTGATGAGTCCACACGTGGGAAAATACTTGGCTGTAACAGAAAGCAGTTTGTTTACCAAAAGCCTGGAGAGCGGTACAAGGGCAACAGTGAAGCATTATGAAGGATCCTTGCAAGTTTGGGGCTGCATTTCCTAACATGGATTTTAAGATTTGGTCTGAAAACTAAAAAGAACAGGCAGATATCTAATCATCATGCAATACCATCAATTATGCCTCGTTTCCACTGAGCGGATCGGTATGGTACGCTATTTCCAGTGTTTCCATTATAAAAGCGGCCCATACAACCGAACCATACCGCACCATTTAGGGTCCTGCTTCAGATGTGGGGCCATAAAAAATGGAACGGTTCGGTTAGGGGGGAGCTACGATACATTCCACTGACTGGCGGACAGAAAAACGTCTGACAATCAGTGTGAGGCCACGCTAGGCATTTTTTCAAACCCCGTATGGACCCTGGTGGTCCGACTTGCAGTGGAAATGCTCACCTGAATAGGCCGTAAAGTAGAACAAGTTAGCCCATGGGACTTTAAATGAGTTGTTCATATAGATCATAACGTATAAGTAATTTGGTAAAGATTTTATTAGAGTTTCACAGACATAGTCACAGACATAGTCATAAAATAGTATATATAAAAACCATCATAAACCATAACTTGACCATAAACAAATATTGTTATAGTGCTAGAAGTACAAAAGTATACATATACAGCTTATATACTCGACGCGTTTCGCAAGCTCTGCTTGCTTCCTCAGGAGTAGATGTATATGTAGGGTATCTAAAACGATAATAAGTATAAATAAGATATGGCATATAAATGGTAATTCGTTCAAAAAGGAGCATATGGCCTCCAAGAGGCACTCCATATTTACATTGTGGTCAGTTGGTCCAATGGACTGATCTCCAGAGGCGAAAGTGGTGAGTGCCTCCACCGGGAGCTGAAGAGGCATGGTTCGCAGCAAGCCACACGGGGGGACAAGTTGAGGGCAGACATGGCGATGAAGGAAAAAGGAAGGATGTGATGTATCCTAAAATGCCCCATGACCACCAGTGTCGTAGCAGCTGAAATGAGAGTATATATGTATCTAAATCAATTAACAAAGTATTTGATGATAATCTGAGAGTATAAATGATATGATGTCACTATGGTAAAGTGAAATCATGACATAGTGGGCATGGATGCAGATAGGGGGGAGTGTGTGGAAAGGAAGTGCAGAGAGTGCAGCAATGTGAGAGGAAAGGAAAGATAGAAAAAGAAAAGAGAGAAAGGGAAAAGAAAAAAGAAGCGAAAAAGAAAAAGAAAAAAGAAGGAAGGAAAGATACCCTATGGCGTGCCTCTTTAACAGAGACAGCGTGACAGGAAAAATGGCAATGAATGTAGATGTAAAAAATAGTAATAACCATGATGGTTGTGTGGATGTAAGGAAGTATAAATGTCTTTGTGCCGTTCGTGTCACAGGCTGAAAATGGAAAGAGAGCAAGACAGGGGTAGAAAATAAAAGAAATGGTAGGGAAAAGGAAGGGCGAAAAAGAAATGAAAAATTGTGTAGATGAAAGAAGTGAATAGTGCTGATAATGGGAAATGTAAATCTCAAATTTGTATGAGCAAGTGCAATAAAGTGAAATTAAATGACATATTAGATGTCAAAAGTGTGCTTACCCCTATATCAAACCTCGAGTGGTGCAACAACCTACAGGGTGGAGGAAAAGCGAGAGTGTTCGCCAGGTCAGGAACCCCCCGACCTATATCCCCGAGTGCGAGCGTTGGACCACGCCCCTAACGCCATGCGTGACGCGGCTATGGTACGTGCCCGCGCAGCGCATATGCGAGCACGTTCAGCCATCGTGATGACGCAATATACACCAGGCGTGGAGCCGCCGCAAATGCGGAAGTCCCACATTGGGTACAATAACATGGCGCCGATGTACTGGTGGCCCCTCCCCATTTCTGGAGAGGGGAGGGGACAGCAGGGAGGGTTAGTATAAACCCCCCCATTGTACATCGCAGCTCCCGGAGGGGACAAACAGACCCACAGTCACCGATGGATAGAGTACACAGGAGCCAACTCCACAAGTAGCCCAGATGACATAGGGAAAATGAATGAATAGAAGCTCATGTAGGAATACCCATGGCAATTGGCAATTAGTATTAGTAATTATGACCACGAGAGTAGTAGACAGACCGAGTGGGCAAGTAGGTGTCTTCCACCTGGTAAATTATGAGAAAGGGGGGGTGGTCTGTATACTATCTCTTAATATGACACAACTCCATCCCTATAATATATATAAAGTAGAACAAGTTAGCCCATGGGACTTTAAATGAGTTGTTCATATAGATCATAACGTATAAGTAATTTGGTAAAGATTTTATTAGAGTTTCACAGACATAGTCACAGACATAGTCATAAAATAGTATATATAAAAACCATCATAAACCATAACTTGACCATAAACAAATATTGTTATAGTGCTAGAAGTACAAAAGTATACATATACAGCTTATATACTCGACGCGTTTCGCAAGCTCTGCTTGCTTCCTCAGGAGTAGATGTATATGTAGGGTATCTAAAACGATAATAAGTATAAATAAGATATGGCATATAAATGGTAATTCGTTCAAAAAGGAGCATATGGCCTCCAAGAGGCACTCCATATTTACATTGTGGTCAGTTGGTCCAATGGACTGATCTCCAGAGGCGAAAGTGGTGAGTGCCTCCACCGGGAGCTGAAGAGGCATGGTTCGCAGCAAGCCACACGGGGGGACAAGTTGAGGGCAGACATGGCGATGAAGGAAAAAGGAAGGATGTGATGTATCCTAAAATGCCCCATGACCACCAGTGTCGTAGCAGCTGAAATGAGAGTATATATGTATCTAAATCAATTAACAAAGTATTTGATGATAATCTGAGAGTATAAATGATATGATGTCACTATGGTAAAGTGAAATCATGACATAGTGGGCATGGATGCAGATAGGGGGGAGTGTGTGGAAAGGAAGTGCAGAGAGTGCAGCAATGTGAGAGGAAAGGAAAGATAGAAAAAGAAAAGAGAGAAAGGGAAAAGAAAAAAGAAGCGAAAAAGAAAAAGAAAAAAGAAGGAAGGAAAGATACCCTATGGCGTGCCTCTTTAACAGAGACAGCGTGACAGGAAAAATGGCAATGAATGTAGATGTAAAAAATAGTAATAACCATGATGGTTGTGTGGATGTAAGGAAGTATAAATGTCTTTGTGCCGTTCGTGTCACAGGCTGAAAATGGAAAGAGAGCAAGACAGGGGTAGAAAATAAAAGAAATGGTAGGGAAAAGGAAGGGCGAAAAAGAAATGAAAATTGTGTAGATGAAAGAAGTGAATAGTGCTGATAATGGGAAATGTAAATCTCAAATTTGTATGAGCAAGTGCAATAAAGTGAAATTAAATGACATATTAGATGTCAAAAGTGTGCTTACCCCTATATCAAACCTCGAGTGGTGCAACAACCTACAGGGTGGAGGAAAAGCGAGAGTGTTCGCCAGGTCAGGAACCCCCCGACCTATATCCCCGAGTGCGAGCGTTGGACCACGCCCCTAACGCCATGCGTGACGCGGCTATGGTACGTGCCCGCGCAGCGCATATGCGAGCACGTTCAGCCATCGTGATGACGCAATATACACCAGGCGTGGAGCCGCCGCAAATGCGGAAGTCCCACATTGGGTACAATAACATGGCGCCGATGTACTGGTGGCCCCTCCCCATTTCTGGAGAGGGGAGGGGACAGCAGGGAGGGTTAGTATAAACCCCCCCATTGTACATCGCAGCTCCCGGAGGGGACAAACAGACCCACAGTCACCGATGGATAGAGTACACAGGAGCCAACTCCACAAGTAGCCCAGATGACATAGGGAAAATGAATGAATAGAAGCTCATGTAGGAATACCCATGGCAATTGGCAATTAGTATTAGTAATTATGACCACGAGAGTAGTAGACAGACCGAGTGGGCAAGTAGGTGTCTTCCACCTGGTAAATTATGAGAAAGGGGGGGTGGTCTGTATACTATCTCTTAATATGACACAACTCCATCCCTATAATATATATAAAGTAGAACAAGTTAGCCCATGGGACTTTAAATGAGTTGTTCATATAGATCATAACGTATAAGTAATTTGGTAAAGATTTTATTAGAGTTTCACAGACATAGTCACAGACATAGTCATAAAATAGTATATATAAAAACCATCATAAACCATAACTTGACCATAAACAAATATTGTTATAGTGCTAGAAGTACAAAAGTATACATATACAGCTTATATACTCGACGCGTTTCGCAAGCTCTGCTTGCTTCCTCAGGAGTAGATGTATATGTAGGGTATCTAAAACGATAATAAGTATAAATAAGATATGGCATATAAATGGTAATTCGTTCAAAAAGGAGCATATGGCCTCCAAGAGGCACTCCATATTTACATTGTGGTCAGTTGGTCCAATGGACTGATCTCCAGAGGCGAAAGTGGTGAGTGCCTCCACCGGGAGCTGAAGAGGCATGGTTCGCAGCAAGCCACACGGGGGGACAAGTTGAGGGCAGACATGGCGATGAAGGAAAAAGGAAGGATGTGATGTATCCTAAAATGCCCCATGACCACCAGTGTCGTAGCAGCTGAAATGAGAGTATATATGTATCTAAATCAATTAACAAAGTATTTGATGATAATCTGAGAGTATAAATGATATGATGTCACTATGGTAAAGTGGAATCATGACATAGTGGGCATGGATGCAGATAGGGGGGAGTGTGTGGAAAGGAAGTGCAGAGAGTGCAGCAATGTGAGAGGAAAGGAAAGATAGAAAAAGAAAAGAGAGAAAGGGAAAAGAAAAAAGAAGCGAAAAAGAAAAAGAAAAAAGAAGGAAGGAAAGATACCCTATGGCGTGCCTCTTTAACAGAGACAGCGTGACAGGAAAAATGGCAATGAATGTAGATGTAAAAAATAGTAATAACCATGATGGTTGTGTGGATGTAAGGAAGTATAAATGTCTTTGTGCCGTTCGTGTCACAGGCTGAAAATGGAAAGAGAGCAAGACAGGGGTAGAAAATAAAAGAAATGGTAGGGAAAAGGAAGGGCGAAAAAGAAATGAAAATTGTGTAGATGAAAGAAGTGAATAGTGCTGATAATGGGAAATGTAAATCTCAAATTTGTATGAGCAAGTGCAATAAAGTGAAATTAAATGACATATTAGATGTCAAAAGTGTGCTTACCCCTATATCAAACCTCGAGTGGTGCAACAACCTACAGGGTGGAGGAAAAGCGAGAGTGTTCGCCAGGTCAGGAACCCCCCGACCTATATCCCCGAGTGCGAGCGTTGGACCACGCCCCTAACGCCATGCGTGACGCGGCTATGGTACGTGCCCGCGCAGCGCATATGCGAGCACGTTCAGCCATCGTGATGACGCAATATACACCAGGCGTGGAGCCGCCGCAAATGCGGAAGTCCCACATTGGGTACAATAACATGGCGCCGATGTACTGGTGGCCCCTCCCCATTTCTGGAGAGGGGAGGGGACAGCAGGGAGGGTTAGTATAAACCCCCCCATTGTACATCGCAGCTCCCGGAGGGGACAAACAGACCCACAGTCACCGATGGATAGAGTACACAGGAGCCAACTCCACAAGTAGCCCAGATGACATAGGGAAAATGAATGAATAGAAGCTCATGTAGGAATACCCATGGCAATTGGCAATTAGTATTAGTAATTATGACCACGAGAGTAGTAGACAGACCGAGTGGGCAAGTAGGTGTCTTCCACCTGGTAAATTATGAGAAAGGGGGGGTGGTCTGTATACTATCTCTTAATATGACACAACTCCATCCCTATAATATATATAAAGTAGAACAAGTTAGCCCATGGGACTTTAAATGAGTTGTTCATATAGATCATAACGTATAAGTAATTTGGTAAAGATTTTATTAGAGTTTCACAGACATAGTCACAGACATAGTCATAAAATAGTATATATAAAAACCATCATAAACCATAACTTGACCATAAACAAATATTGTTATAGTGCTAGAAGTACAAAAGTATACATATACAGCTTATATACTCGACGCGTTTCGCAAGCTCTGCTTGCTTCCTCAGGAGTAGATGTATATGTAGGGTATCTAAAACGATAATAAGTATAAATAAGATATGGCATATAAATGGTAATTCGTTCAAAAAGGAGCATATGGCCTCCAAGAGGCACTCCATATTTACATTGTGGTCAGTTGGTCCAATGGACTGATCTCCAGAGGCGAAAGTGGTGAGTGCCTCCACCGGGAGCTGAAGAGGCATGGTTCGCAGCAAGCCACACGGGGGGACAAGTTGAGGGCAGACATGGCGATGAAGGAAAAAGGAAGGATGTGATGTATCCTAAAATGCCCCATGACCACCAGTGTCGTAGCAGCTGAAATGAGAGTATATATGTATCTAAATCAATTAACAAAGTATTTGATGATAATCTGAGAGTATAAATGATATGATGTCACTATGGTAAAGTGAAATCATGACATAGTGGGCATGGATGCAGATAGGGGGGAGTGTGTGGAAAGGAAGTGCAGAGAGTGCAGCAATGTGAGAGGAAAGGAAAGATAGAAAAAGAAAAGAGAGAAAGGGAAAAGAAAAAAGAAGCGAAAAAGAAAAAGAAAAAAGAAGGAAGGAAAGATACCCTATGGCGTGCCTCTTTAACAGAGACAGCGTGACAGGAAAAATGGCAATGAATGTAGATGTAAAAAATAGTAATAACCATGATGGTTGTGTGGATGTAAGGAAGTATAAATGTCTTTGTGCCGTTCGTGTCACAGGCTGAAAATGGAAAGAGAGCAAGACAGGGGTAGAAAATAAAAGAAATGGTAGGGAAAAGGAAGGGCGAAAAAGAAATGAAAATTGTGTAGATGAAAGAAGTGAATAGTGCTGATAATGGGAAATGTAAATCTCAAATTTGTATGAGCAAGTGCAATAAAGTGAAATTAAATGACATATTAGATGTCAAAAGTGTGCTTACCCCTATATCAAACCTCGAGTGGTGCAACAACCTACAGGGTGGAGGAAAAGCGAGA
>CM053036.1:36264178-36639178 GCA_028564925.1 Lithobates sylvaticus | reverse complement strand
CGTTCCCTTTAAGCAGGATAGCAGGCACTTCTGCTGCAATGCGGGGGGTGACGATGCCGGTGGTCACGATGACCGCTGGCCAGACACGAGAACCAGAAAAGGGACGTGTGTGTGTGTGTGTGTGTGTGTGTGTGTGTGTGTGTGTGTGTAAACACACAAATTCCTGTCATCTCCTCCAGTCACTCCCATCCCCCTACAGTCAGAACACAGTTAACCCCTTGATCGCCCCCTAGTGTTAACCCCTTTCCTGCCAGTGACATTTACACATTAATCAGTGCATTTTTATAGCACTGATCGCTGTATAATTGCCAATGGTCCCAAAAATGTGTCAAAAGTGTCCGATCTGTCCATAATGTCACAGTCCCGATAAAAATAAATAAAAAATCGCTGATCACCTCCATTACTAGTAAAAAAAAAATAAAAAAAAAAAAATGCCATAAATCTTTCCCCTATTTTGTAGTCGCTATAACTTTTGTGCAAACCAATCAATATTACGCTTATTGCGATTTTTATTACCAAAAATATGTAGAAGAATACATATCGACCTAAACTGAGGACAAAATTAGCTTTTTTTTTTTTAAATGGGGATATTTATTATAGTAAAAATTACAAAATATTGTGTTTTCAAAATTTTCGCTTTATTTTTGTTTATAGCACAAAAAATACAAACCACAGAGATGATCAAATACCACCAAAAGAAATCTATATTTGTGGGGAAAAAAAAAAGGACGTCAATTATTTGGGTAAAACGCTGCACGACCGCGCAATTGTCAGTTAAAGCGACGCAGTGCGGAACCGCAAAAAACGGCCCGGTCATTGAGCAGCCAAATCTTTCGGGGCTAAAGTGGTTAATCTCCTCTTCTCAAGAGAGAATAAATTCAGTTCCTCTAATCTTTCCTCATAGCAGAGCTCCTCCATGCCTCTTATCAGTTTGGTTTCTATGCAGTTCATTCCTCTTTTTTTTTTTAACACATTAAAATTATTATTAAAAGTTTAACAAGAACATAGACATGTTAACCAAATTCTTATAACCGCAGGCTTGGTACATATATTTATATGACATAGTTCAATAGTGGTGTGACCAAATAGTACATATCAAAGTATAGTTACAATAAATCTCAAGTAGAGGTTCTTATCCATATAATGTTTCCAGAACTACAGCCGGACATCTGCAACTGGATGTTGTTCAAACCATAAAGAAGAGCAACAAAAGAAGTACTACAGAAAAGACTAATGCCGCGTACACACGGAAGCTCTGATGGTTTTCCCATCGGAATTCCGACGGAATTTCGCTCAAACTGTCTTGCCTACACACGGTCACACCAAATTCCAATGGTCAATAACACTGCGGCATACAACACGTTCGACAGCACTATAAAAAAAGAAGTTTAATGCTTCTGAGCATGCGTCGAATTGTTTCCGAGCATGCGTCGGAATTTTGCGTGTCGGAATTGCATACACAGGATCAGAAAATACGATAGAAAGTTTTCCGTCTGAAAAATTAAGAACAGGTTCTCAATCCAAAGTCAGAAAAAGACCGATGGGCACACACACGGTCGGAAAATCCGCTGAAAAGCTCCCATCGGACTGTTTCCATCGGAAATTCCGACCGTGTGTACGCGACATAAGAGAAGCTTACAAAAATTTCTGTTGTATAAGGGAAATATATCCAACAGGAATCAAAAAATCAAGGATGACAGAATCATATGGGTTAAATATGAACAAAGATCAAACGTTATTACGCCTAGGAAACATATTCAAGCTTATAAGTGGTGATCCACGGTTCCCAGGGAAAGTACAAGCCGGCAACGCGACAGATTCTCCATAGAAAATATTTATTTGAGCACTACAGCAATAACATTATCCAAAAATTCTGACACGTTTCGGCCCTAGGCCTGGATCAAAAGCATGATCCACGGTTCCCACTCCTGTCTAGATTTCGCAACCTTGCTAGTACGAGAAGCAAAGAAATACTCATATGAACATTGCAAGTGGACACTGGATAACCTCTGAGAAGTTGGGGGAAATATCTAGTTTTTCCACTCGCTTAGTATCCAAAAGGCGTGCTGCTGTTAATATATGCACAACAATCGTAGATAATTGTTTGGAAAAAATTGCAGGCCTAATAATGCCACTTGTGGATTAGGAAGAGTGACTATGTTCGTAATGGTAGAAATCAAAATGAAAACTGATTTCCAAAAGCTAATTAAAGACTTACGTTGCCATAGTACATGAAAGAGATTGCCCGTCTTCCCACAACTGCGCCAGGAATCAGGGGAAAATGATGGGTACATACACAATATTGTCAAAAATTTGGGATGACTGCCTTTACATGCACACGAACTTTAATGGCATCTCAGTCTTAGTCCGTAGGGTTCAATATTGATTTTACAGCTATAACAGCTTCAACTCTTCTGGGAAGGCTTTCCACAAGGTTTAGGAGTATTTGAACATTCTTCCAGAAGCGCATTTGTGAGGTCAGGCACTGATGTTGGCTGAGGAGGCCTGGGCTCACAGTCTCAGACCGTGTGTAACACACAGCTCCACGTCCTGTCAGCGGGGAGGAGACCGATCATGTGATCCAGTACAGAGGATCACATGATCGGTCTCCTCCCCTTAAGTCCCCTCCCCCTACAGTTAGAATCACTCCTATTAGGGACACACATTAACCCCTCCAGCGCCCTCTAGTGTTAACCCCTTCCCTGACAGTCACATTTACACAGTAATCATTGCAATTTTATAGCAACGATCGCTGTGTAAATGTGAATGGTTCCAAAAATGTGTCAAAAGTGTCCGAAGTGTCCGCCGCAATGTCGCAGTCACGAAAAAAAAAAAAAAAATCGCAAATCGCCGCCATTACTAGTAAAAAAAAAAAAAAAAAAAAATTCAATAAATCTATCCCCTATTTTGTAGACGCTATAACTTTTGCGCAAACCGATCAATATACGCTTATTGCGATTTTTTTTACCAAAAATATGTAGAAGAATACGTATCGGCCTAAACTGAGGAAAAAAATAGTTTTTTTTTAAAAAAATGGGATATTTATTATAGCAAAAAGTAAAAAATATTGTGTTTTTTTTCAAAATTGTCGCTCTTCTTTTGTTTATAGCGCAAAAAATAAAAACCGCAGGGGCGATCAAATACCACCAAAAGAAAGCTCTATTTGTGGGAAAAAAAGGACGTCAATTTTGTTTGGGTGTAACGTCGCACGACCGCGCAATTGTTAGTTAAAGCGACGCAGTGCCGAATCGCAAAAAGTGCTCTGGTAAGGAAGGGTGTTTAAAAGCCCTGTATTGAAGCGGTTAAAGGCCATTTCCCACTCTTTATCTGCAAACACGTTGCCCGGATCCTTTTCCCAATTTAGCAGGGACAAGGATTTAGCCAAGTTTAGGTGCGATCGCAGGCGGCGCAGAACCGCGATATTCCACCTCTAATCACTAGGGAGTTGTGAAAATACTCCCATACCTTACAATTGAATTATATTTCACCATTTTTAAAAGTCCTCAACAAATGCTTAAGCTGTATCCATTTAAAAATAAATTACGTCTGCAGAGACATCTTTCAGTGTATTATAACCAAGTGCTCCCCAGGAGGCAAGGGAAAGGGAAGGGATTCGAAATTCAAAGACTTGCAGTGGTAGCTCCTCAACTGAGAATGCTCTAGGGAAGGGGTAGGCAACCTTAAAGTGGAAGTAAACCCCCCTATCGTTTTCAGCCAAGGAAGCTGCCATCTTTGCCTCTGTTTAATCTTCAACTGCCACAGTGCTGCACATGTGATCTGTTATGACACCAGCCATTGGATGGTTTGACTGTTTGGTTGAGAGCACAGCCAATGTGCAGTTAGCATTCCTGGCATTTTTTTTAACTGTTAAATCAATGGGTTTACTTCCGCTTTAAAGAGGTGGAGATCTACCCAGGAAATGAAATCACGTACAGGTACGTGATTTCGCGCTGAAGGGCCGCAGTATATATACGTGGGGCAGTCAAGAAGCGGTTAAGGAACAGACCAAACCAACCCCTTGCAATGGTGTACTTAACAGGCCAAAAGGGAGCAGATAAGAGAAGTTGATTGTTAGAGTTTACATACACTTTACACTTTCACTAACGCTCAGCCGGCAAAGCAAAGCAATTTAGCAGATATTAGATTGACCTGGAAATCACCCTTCCAACTACAGCCCTAGATCTGTTCTTTGTCAGTATTTAGACTCAGTCCGCAATAAGGATAAGGATCTTTCTTTTCGGCCATGTGACAGTAATTTCAAACCTCAGAAAATAACTGCCAGTTTTTAGAAAATAACGATCTTCCTCTTGGGGTGTTAGGCAGGAGGACGATTTATCTTTAACCAGTTGTGATCTCAAAGTGTTACTAAACCCACAACAGTAAAATCAGTCTGTATACGCAGTAAAGCATGCTTGTTATACTCACTGTGGAACCTAAGGGGTTAATCCTGTGCATTGTGTAAAAAGCCTGTTTGATCCTGTCTTCTCTGATCCTCCCCTTCTTCCACAAACCTCAAATCAAATTCCTGATAGTACAGAGCCTTGGGGGTACTCAGTTTGGTGTGTATTGCTAGATATTTTTAATTTTTTGCTCAGGAGGGTGCATGTGATCAGCACAGGGCCAATCAGAACTGTCCAGACAGAGGGTCAGGGGTCCTGCAGCCTCATAGGACAATCGGAGGAGAATGAAAACAACTCCTACAAGCTTTAACTAGTGCTCGGCCGGACACTGATGGAAGTCACAAGACTGCTATATCAGTGGCGGCCGATCCATAAGGGGCACAGGGGCGCCGCCCCCAAAGTTGTGACCAATAGGAAACTGATTAAAAGAACGATTTATTTTTAAGTAAATGATAATATGACTAACATTTTAACATCTTAAAAAATGTTAGTCATATTATTAATTTAAAAATAAAATCGTTCTTTGTGTGTGCAAGTGCACTGCAGGGCACTGGACTAATAGAAGTCTATTAGGTCCGTCAATGTTAAACAAGCACGTGATTAGAGCCTGAGGCTTCAATTGGATTGTTTAACATTGTGCTCGGGGCTCAGTGAACCCTCCCACTTTTGACTACAGCGAACCAGAATTCACCAGCACGTCACTTCCGGTTTTGCATCCTGGCCAATCAGGAGGCTGATGATGGAACACAGAAGAAGGTCGCCAGGTATCAGGAGCCGTGACAACCGAGGATGGGCAGGTAAGGACCTGGAGGGGTTTGCGTCCCCCCAAAATTTTTTATCCCCACTGTGCTATATACTGCTGATGAGAAAAGGTATTTAGCAGTTTATATTTGCTAAAATAATTGCATTTCCATGTTCTGTGTACTGTGGGAGACCAGATATAGTGAATGCAGGGTCCTGGGGAGACCAGATATAGTGAATGCAGAGTCCTGGGGAGACCAAATATAGTGAATGCAGAGTCCTGGGGAGACCAGATATAGTGAATGCAGGCTCCTGGGGAGACCAGATATAGTGAATGCAGAGTCCTGGGGAGACCAGATATAGTGAATGCAGGGTCCTGGGGAGACCATATATAGTGAATGCAGGGTCCTGGGGAGACCAGATATAGTGAATGCAGGCTCCTGGGGAGACCAGATATAGTGAATGCAGGCTCCTGGGGAGACCAGATATAGTGAATGCAGGGTCCTGGGGAGACCATATATAGTGAATGCAGGGTCCTGGGGAGACCAGATATAGTGAATGCAGGCTCCTGGGGAGACCAGATATAGTGAATGCAGAGTCCTGGGGAGACCAGATATAGTGAATGCAGAGTCCTGGGGAGACCAGATATAGTGAATGCAGGCTCCTGGGGAGACCAGATATAGTGAACGCAGGCTCCTGGGGAGACCAGATATAGTGAACGCAGGGTCCTGGGGAGACCAGATATAGTGAATGCAGGGTCCTGGGGAGACCAAATATAGTGAATGCAGAGTCCTGGGAGACCAGATATAGTGAATGCAGGCTCCTGGGGAGACCAGATAAAGTGAATGCAGAGTCCTGGGGAGACCAGATAAAGTGAATGCAGAGTCCTGGGGAGACCAGATATAGTGAATGCAGGGTCCTGGGGAGACCATATATAGTGAATGCAGGGTCCTGGGGAGACCAGATATAGTGAATGCAGGCTCCTGGGGAGACCAGATATAGTGAATGCAGGCTCCTGGGGAGACCAGATATAGTGAATGCAGGGTCCTGGGGAGACCATATATAGTGAATGCAGGGTCCTGGGGAGACCAGATATAGTGAATGCAGGCTCCTGGGGAGACCAGATATAGTGAATGCAGAGTCCTGGGGAGACCAGATATAGTGAATGCAGAGTCCTGGGGAGACCAGATATAGTGAATGCAGGCTCCTGGGGAGACCAGATATAGTGAATGCAGGCTCCTGGGGAGACCAGATATAGTGAATGCAGGGTCCTGGTGAGACCAGATATAGTGAGTGCAGGCTCCTGGGGAGACCAGATATAGTGAATGCAGGGTCCTGGGGAGACCATATATAGTGAATGCAGGGTCCTGGGGAGACCAGATATAGTGAATGCAGGCTCCTGGGGAGACCAGATATAGTGAATGCAGAGTCCTGGGGAGACCAGATATAGTGAATGCAGGCTCCTGGGGAGACCAGATATAGTGAATGCAGGCTCCTGGGGAGACCAGATATAGTGAATGCAGGGTCCTGGTGAGACCAGATATAGTGAGTGCAGGCTCCTGGGGAGACCAGATATAGTGAATGCAGGCTCCTGGGGAGACCAGATATAGTGAATGCAGAGTCCTGGGGAGACCAGATATAGTGAGTGCAGGCTCCTGGGGAGACCAGATATAGTGAGTGCAGGGTCCTGGTGAGACCAGATATAGTGAATGCAGGCTCCTGGGGAGACCAGATATAGTGAATGCAGGGTCCTGGTGAGACCAGATATAGTGAATGCAGGCTCCTGGGGAGACCAGATATAGTGAATGCAGGCTCCTGGGGAGACCAGATATAGTGAATGCAGGCTCCTGGGTTTAGTAACACTAAGACTAGATGTGGTGGTAATGACACATGAAGCTATTGTTAAACTATTTATTAAAGAATTCTGGTAAGTGTTCAACACAGTTTAAAGATTTTAAAATATGCACGTATTTATAAAAAAAACAATCAATTAAATTAATTTTCAATCCAACTATTGTTAATCCATAACTTTATTTAATTTTACTGTAATCCTCTATACAGCAGCACCGAGGGGAGGGGCAGTGGTTGGGACCTATTGGGTATCCTGCATTCACATGTGTTGACAATGCAAATGATGATCGAGGAACTGAACAGGGGGATGACCTCATCAGTCTACTGCTTCTCCATCACCAAGATAGATTGATGGATAGATGGATTTTTTTTCTCTACACAATCCAGACTCCTAGCACTAGTCCCGTAGGTCCTGTACACAATCACAAAATAAATCCTCAGCGTCTCTGTTTATAACAATTATTGTTTATAAGAAAACAAGCCGTCCGCAGACTGTAAGGCCCATTATCAGCACTAAACACGTCTGAGTCATGAATTCTCCACGTCCTCCACACTTCACACACTGCTCTATTCATCTGCGGGGCCGACTGCTAAATGTCATTTTCTATTATGGGACAAAGTATCTTCCCACTGACAGAAAAATGGCTGGAATGATTCCATTATTTATTGTGTTTTTTTTTTTCTTTACAAATTCAAAAAGTATAGAAATTACAGATTACACCGATAAGGATGAATTTGCATTTCTCCGCCCGTAATTACATAAAACGTAAGGTGATATTATTAGGCCACGTTGACAGTTGTCAGGCTGGGTTCACACCAATGCATAGCTCCCAACTGTCCCTGATTTCGAGGGACTCTCCCTGATTTGGAGCAATGTCCCTCTGTCCCTCTTTCCTCCTCATTTGTCCCCCATTTTGGTCTGATCTGTATAGATGTGTATAAAATGCACTTTTTATCTATCAAAAAGTGTTTTCCAGCACTAAACCTTTCATCTGATTTCTAAATTGCTGCATTTTTAAATTCCAAAAGCCAATATAAAGGAATAGTAGTGGTAAAAAAAAAAAGCACCAATCTTGTTTTTTGTACAATTCTCTTTTAAGGGGGCGTGTCAAGGAGGTGTGTCCTATGCCTACATACTTTTGCTGATAGGTGTCCCTCATTCCCATCTCAAAAAGTTGGGAGGAATGCCAATGCGAATTGGATGTGGTTTCTCCACATTCAATGCGCAATAGCATGAAATTTTGACCGGCTCTCTATGGAGCAGGTTTACATATCCCCGCAGCTGGTCTGTGCGTCTTTTGGTCCTTTTTAGGTCAGAATTCAGCCCAAAATTCAGGTTGAAATTGGACCTGAAAACGGTGAACCGGGACGCACCAGACCCCTGCATGCGGCTCATATGTGAACCCAGCCTTACATACAAAAAGTATACCTGTGCTTGATTTTAATCAATTTACATTTTAAACAGGTAGCAGAATAATAATGCAGGTACTCTAGAGATGTATTTTTCTATAGAGCCGTGTTGCTTACCAACAAAGCTAGAGCCACGTGTGGCCCTTTGGTATATGCAGGATGGCCTGTGGGCCCTAGTAGTCAGCGCTGATTTCAAAAAGGGTCTGTTATAGGGGTGATCTCTAGCACCTTTGTGTAACATCTCTTTAGTCTAAAGCTGGCCATACATGGATTGAAATTCAGCATCTTCAGCAGGGACCACCAGAATTTTGACCCATGTGTGACGGGAGTCACTGTGGGCAGAGGGTTTGTGGATCCTAGTTTACCTTGGAAAGCTTTGGAATCACCACCAGTCCAGCCCCCCGACCCTCCTATGTGTAAGTTACCCTGTGTCTATTAGGGGCACAGGGTGTGCGGGAACCCCAGTCTGTATATCTCTCTGTGGATTAGCTGTGGGAGGGGTGTATTTCTCCAGCACAGTAGAGTGTGCCCGTGGAGTGCATTTTACTGAGGCCCTGTGCATCTTTGGCTCCATCTCAGGTCTGAATTTAGGCAAAAATTTGGGGCCGATTCGTCCCTGAAATGAAGAACAGGGACGCACCGGACCCCCTGGTGTGAGCCGCTCTGCACAAGTGTGAACCCAGCCTCACTGTAGGGATATGGATGCCTTCCATCTGTTACAAGGCCAACAGGGGTAGTGACAGCGGCAGTGATTTTGACAAGCGAGAGACTGCTAGGCATGGATCACCTAAACGTGTACATCATGAATGGGGGGGGCACGGTTTGGCATCTTTGCCCTTGACACTGGATGACCTTGTCCCGGCACTGCTCCCAAGCATTACTATTTGTCAGTGAGGCTCCTACATAAGTTGTACCCGTTTATCTGCAGTCTTCTCTTCTCTACATCCGTTCAAAGTCCAGAATTTATAAAGCTTGTCAACCCCCTTCACACAGCACACAGGAACAGAGCTGAGGAGGTCAATCAGCTGGAGATCCCGCCCGTCAAATTGTTTTCTCTAAGTGTGAGAAAGCCTTGACAGAAGTGATTCATGCTGATAGAGGAGCAAAGCAGCAGGTAGAAATGACACTTACTGCTCTGGATTGAGACAAGTACACGCTATAGAGGGATACGCTTTGTTCATATTTCATGGCTGAGGTTTACAACCACTTTATTGCAGGGAAATGCGTTAAGCGTTTAGACTTTAGAACGAGAGAGACAGACAGACAGAGAGAGAGAGAGAGAGAGAGAGAGACAGACAGACAGACAGACAGACAGACAGACAGACAGACAGACAGACAGACAGACAGAGAGACAGACAGACAGACAGACAGACAGACAGACAGACAGACAGACAGACAGAGAGACAGAGAGACAGACAGACAGACAGACAGAGAGAACTTACCTGTAGGTAAAATGAATACTAGCTCATTATGCTTTTGCCTTATAGGTTTTTCTTTTTTTTTTTGCGTGTATACAACCGCTTTAAGACTGCTTTCACATTGTACTGCCACCGTCGTCAGCGGTAAAGTGGCGCTATTTTTAGCGCCGCTTTACCGTAGTTTTATCGGCAATATTCGACCCCCCCCCCCCCCGCGCTAGCGGCCGAAAAGGGAATAAATCCCCCTAGGGGTTTCATACTGGAGTGAATGGCGCAGCTGTTTTAGGGCGGTTTGCAGTCGCTATTTTTAACGCTATAGCGCCTGCAAAACGCTCCAGTGTGAAAGGGGTCCAAGTCAGATTGTGTATAATAGAGCTCTAGAAGATAGCTGTACCTCAGAGTTACCAGTCTGCCTTCAGTTTATATAACTCAAAGTCCAACATTTAGCACTTTAAGAGCCAGTAAGAACTTAGTCTTGGTGAAGCAGTGCTGTGCAAGGTGTCAAAAATGTCCCAACCGCGATGCTTCGCATATCGTGGCTGCAGAAAATTAACCGACATGCTGAGTTGATAGGCAGCACCGCCACGTCAAGCTCTGGTATTAAAGTTAATGGGGCTGCCCAGCAATCGTGAACCAAACACTTGGCTCATGGTTGCAGTGCCTTAGCCCCATTATAAACTGCCATACGACAAAGAAAAAAAATAAAAAGAAGAAAAAAAAAACAGGCATTTAGAAGGCAGCAGAGTCCCCTCATGAATGCCTGGCAGTGGCTGTGGATCACTTTTTAGAGCCTTAATGCCTGGGTTTAGTATTACTTTATGCAAAACTGTTATTTTACTGCCTCTAACAGTATCAGATTTGCGTTGTACAGGGATTTCACATCTTTAATCCTGAAAGGGGCAGAAGGAAGCCCCTATCTAGAGACCCTTGTACATGGCAACACAAGAAATGACATACATGTATTCTCTGCAAATAGAACTTCACCATTAGAGTTAATGAACCCATAAATACAAGATGGAAGGGAGGCCAAATGAGATTTTGTTAACTCCAATGCTCATCTAATTAAAACAAACGCACTTCTCTCTACATAATGCATTGCCTGTGTTATGTGCATCATGCATGTCATTTGAATCATAATGAGCAGTGCAATTAAAGTCATTCTGTGTCCTAATGTAAGCAATACAGACAAAAAGTCAGATTTTTATGTAGTTACAGATATTGGAGACTGTCACATGGCAAATAACATAAAAGTAAAATAAATAATAAAATAACAAAAGTAAAAAAAAAAAAAAAAAGGCTGCTTATAGTGAATAAAGTTTTTTTTTTTTTTTTTAAACGTGTTAAAATGGAAACAAACATGTCTTTAGTCCACAGAATAATCTTTTTTCTAGTAGTGTTAGAAAATAACAAAGTTAAAGCGAAGTTCCCCCTGGGGAAAATAAAAATAACATAAAAAAGTCAGCAGCTACAAATACTGTAGCTGCTGACTTTTAATGTAAGGACACTTACCTCGGCATTCTTTGGATCAACTCCCGGGTGCTGCCGCCGCCATTCCTGGTAAGGGAACCAGGCAGGGTGGATAAAAATCAATGATTTTTAAAAGAAAATGAAAATCTGATTTATTTTTATTTAAATCAGATTTTTTTGATTTCACAGTAACCATGAGATAAAACAAAGTTCAGGAATATTCCTTTATCCCATTGTTTTGCAAATCTATGTACATTACAAACTGTATGATTGTTTGAAGAGAATTGCATCTGTACCAGGCTCTTAAAGTGGTTGTAAACCCTTACAAACCACTTTGACCTATAGGTAAGCCTAGATTAAGGCTTACCTGTAGGTCCAATAAATATCTCCTAAACCTACATGGTTTAGGAGATATTTAGAAAAGAAAAGGCATCGCTGTCTACGGCGCATGCGCCGTAGACAGCGGCGCGCAGGCACACTGCGCATGCCGGGTTCACGGCGATATGCCGCTTTCCTGCGCATGTGCGGGAGTGACGTCATCGCCGCTCCAGCGAATGACAGCGCTGGAGCGGCGAGACCCGGAAGTCACTCAGGCGCTTGATGGCGGCGCAGAAGATCGTGGATGAGGACCGCTTCGGGGGCTTCATTTTCAGGTAAGTCATTCATGCCTTGCAGGGTGTCTTTTTTTTTTTTTTTTTAAGAGGCTTTACTTCCTCTTTAAAAACGGAGGTTCACACAAAAATTGAACCTCCGCTTTTCGGAACCCTCCCCCCCTCCGGTGTCACATTTGGCACCTTAAAGGGGGGAGGGGGGGTGCAGATACCCGTCTAAGACAGGTATTTGCACCCACTTCCGGGCATAGACTCCCACGGGAGTCTATGCCTCTTCCTGTCCCGCCGCGCTGTCTGCTGGGGGACACACGGGGCCCAGAGACAGCATGGACCATTTACATTGCGATACGCGACTCGCGCATGCGCAGTAGGGAACCGGGAAGTGAAGCCGCAAGGCTTAATTTCCTGATTCCCATAGCAAAGATTGCGGCGGCAGCATCCGAAGACTGAGGGACGGTTCGGTCTCCGGTGCCGAGATCGCTGGACCCTGTGACAGGTAAGTGTCCTTATTTTAAAAGTCAGCAGCTGCAGTATTTGTAGCTGCTGACTTTTAAAAAAAAAAAAATTTCGCGGGTCTCCAGCTTTAAGTGTGAGGAGGAAGGGCAAGCAGTAAAAATGAAAAAGTGAAACATTCTAAGCAACTTCTAAACCTTGTGATCTTTCTGCACATAGCTTGAAGTGTTTTATTCCTCCCTTGGGGAGCAAACTGGCAGCAGGCCGGAAAAGAGACCCAGTTTGGGAATATTTTAATGAAGTTCCTCTACCTATGGAGCAATGAAACAAAGAGATGCCAGGCCTGGTGGCCCGAAAGAAACATCATGAGAATTCAGTTTAAGTTCTTTTGTTTGTTTGTTTGAGATATTTTGTTTATGCACTTCAGTTACCAAACATTGATGTTTAAGCAAATACAAGAATATGTAATATAAATGTTATTGTTTTAACTAAATATAAGAATTTGAGTAGTTCTCCAACTATGTGGGATTAACCTAAAATCGGTTCTGAGATCGCCGTTTTATTAACCCGACAGCTTATTATTCTAAATAGGAAACCGTCATTTTGTTTGAAAATATTAAAGATTCTAACTTACCAGCAAGAATGAGTCCTTACATTTAAAGAGCACCTGTCATTTCAGATACATCATGGCAGCGCCGGTTAGCGGGCATCCACTCACCTGCTGCCGCCACGTCCCTCACCTTGTGGTGTCACTGCCGCATCACCAGCCGTCCCATTAAAACGAATGGGACTGTCAGTGAGTCGACAGCGAGTCAGAGGAGGAGCCGCCGCGGGACAGAGATGACAGTTGCCCTTTAAAAATTATGATTTAAAGCGAGTTGATTTAAATCAAGCCTTTTTACTAGCGATTTAAATCATGATTTAAATTGTGATTTAAAATCGACTCAATTTAAATCAAATCCACCCTGGAACCAGGCAGGTTACCTACTGCGCTTGCACAAGTCGCGATGCGCATTCTGAATGGTCCCTGCCGTCTTCTGGGACCTGGAGGAGGGGCCGGACATTGCGTAGTTCGCCGCACAAATTTCCCCCGGAAGTGGGAGCAGATATCTGGATTTGACAGGTATCTGCCCCCCACCCCTCCCCCCCTGAAAAAGGTGCCAAATGTGGCACCGGAGGGGAGGGGGGGATCCGATCAGCGGAAGTTCCATTTCTGGGTGGAACTCTGTTTTAACAGCAATATAAATCCTTCTGATGGTGTGTAGGTGGGGTGCAGTGTGATGTGGCGGAATAACACACTCAGTCCCAGTGCACTGAAAGAACTTGTATTGAAGTAAAGCAGAGACAGCTAACAAATAACCTGTTGGGAAGGCAGCCCAACTGGGAACACTCACAGTTCTAACAGCATGTAGAGAGCTGGATGCAGCCGAACTGACAGCGCCTGGAGAGAGGGGAAGAATGCCGCCTGGCTGTCTTGTACCCGAACAGGCGGGTGTCCAGAGAAGTTGCAAGCCCTAAGCTCCCCCCCCCCCCATCAGGGACCTTACCCTGCCACTAGTGCTATCCCCACCAGGCAGGGTACCTGTCACTACTCTACCAACTCTCAAATGCACGCCAAACCTCGGAGTCAGGGCCTTAAAAAGGGCTCTAATTGACCCAAGATGGCCACCAGAGTCCCATGGGGAGGCAGCACCCAATGGGATAACTTCCCCAGTGACCCAGGAAACCACAGAGAAACTCTGCAGCAGAGCGCCTCCTGCCATGGAGAAAGTAGACTGCACCTCCCCTACAAGTGTATCTTAACCCCTTGGCACTGGGTGCTTGCAGCCCTATAGTGGTTTCTGAAAGCAGGTAGGTGGAGGCAGGGTTCCTTTTTTTGGACCATAGGGATGGGATAGGATAAAGTATAATTTATTAAAGTGGTTGTAAAGGCTGACGTTTCTTACCTTCATGCTATGATTGACAGCATCAGGAGCCAATGAATTCCTCTGCTGTCCCTACAGAGGTGTATCTAGTGAAAATGGCGCCTATGGCAAGCACTGAAACTGTGCCCCTGTCAAAACATTTGCGGCCTTACCAGCACCCATAAATGCAGCAACATCCGCACCCATAAATGCGGCCTTACCAGCACCCATAAATGCAGCAACATCAGCACCCATAAATGCAGCAACATCAGCACCCATTAATGCGGCCTTACCAGCACCCATTAATGCGACCTTACCAGCACCCATAAATGCAGTAACATCAGCACCCATAAATGCAGTAACACCAGCACCCATAAATGCGGCCTTACCAGCACCCATAAATGCGGCCTTACCAGCACCCATAAATGCGGCCTTACCAGCACCCATAAATGCAGTAACACCAGCACCCATAAATGCAGTAACACCAGCACCCATAAATGCGGCCTTACCAGCACCCATAAATGCAGCAAAATCAGCACCCATAAATGCGTCCTTACCAGCACCCATAAATGCAACAACATCAGCACCCATAAATGCGTCCTTACCAGCACCCATAAATGCGGCCTTACCAGCACCCATAAATGCAGCAACATCAGCACCCATAAATGCGGCCTTACCAGCACCCATAAATGCTGCGCCAGCACCTCTGACATTGGACAGAGGTAGAGAGGGAGTAGGATCACCAGTGTCCAGGTGTCCTAGGCAGCTGCCTAGTGGTAATGCCGGTGTTCTGTCGAGAAGTACCCCCTAGCGAAAAATGCTGGGACAGAACTGCACGTGCACAGAACGGAGCCTCAGAACAGCTGAGCTTAAGATCAGCTGTTTCGCGTTGCCGAGGCATGTTCATGTAGGTGAGGACGGATATTTACATAAAGGTGGCAGATATTTCAATGATGGCCAGTGCTAGGGGCGGAATTTTTATCGCTGAACAAACAAATCTGGTAAAGAAACCTTTATGTAATATATAAAAATCTGCCCTTCAATTGACTAAACACGCCCGCAGCGTTCAAAATGAATAGCAGATAAAGATTTATTTTGCAAATTTCTTTGGCCATCTATACAAATTCCACCCCCAGCACTGCCCATCATTGAAATATCCGCCCCCTTCATGTAAATATCCATCCCTCACCTACATGAACGTGCCTCGGCCACACGGGACAACAGCTGATCGTAAACTCAGCTGTTCTGCGGCTCCGTGTGGCGCATGCGCAGTTCCACCTGGGCACTATTCGATAGCCGGGCATTTCTCGACAGAGCACCAGCCCTGTCTGCTTGGCACACATGCAGAATCACACATGATGACTTTAAGTCACCACCATGTGCGATTGTGTGTGTCAGGCCCAAGCAGAAGCAAGCAGCCAATCAAATATAGTGCTCAATATGGATTAAATAAATGTGCTTAGCCATAGATATCATAAATAAAGTGTAATAAAGTGATTTGTGCAAAAGCAGGTACTACTTGCACAAATCACTTTATTATACTTTATTTGTGATATCTATGGCTAAGTATATTTATTTAATCCATATTGTTTGAGCACTATATTTGATGCTCAAGATCGTGGTGACTGACTGGTTCTGTAATTGTACCTGCTTCTAGGTTGCAGTGCTAATCCTTCCAGGTGCTGCTGCCTGGGGGTTCCAAATGTTTCTCTTCTCTCTAGTGACGTAGTGTTCTCTCTAGAGTTCTCTTCCTCAGCCTCCAGAGTCCTCATGGTCACGTCACCGACCACGTCACCGTCACGTGACATCACACAGACCCGGGAGACCTCGCTCCGGGGAGAAGCTGAAGCAGCTGCAGAGAGGAGGGTAGTTGGAGCATTAGGCTCCGCCTCCGCATTAGGCCCCGCCTCCGCATTAGGCTCCGCCTCCGTCCGTTTCACTACGGCTACGTAGATGACCCGGGCGAGTCAACCCATCAGCCGTCATGGGATGGGGGAGACTGTCGCTTCCCTCCTCACTTGCTAGTGAAGTGCTGTGCCGGCGCTGCGCTCCAGCAGGCCGGCCGTGGCGCAGGGGACTGCATTAGTGCGGGAGGCGGCCGCGAGAGGATGGGTGGGACTGTTTTATTGTGCAGGGGCGGCTTTTTAGCCGCCCCCCTCCCCATGGCGCCCATGGCACTTGCCCTGGCTGCCATACCCTAGATACGCCACTGTGTCCCTAAGCCAATGAGGAGCGAAAGAGCGGAGAGAGTCTTCACTTGTGCACAATGCTTGATCTAGATCGGGCTCAGGTGAGTATAAGGGGGGCTGGGGGAGGGGGGAGCTGCATGCAGGTTTCTTACCTTAATGCAGTAAGGTAAGAAACCTTCTGCATGCAGCTCCCCCGAACACCCCAGCCCCCCCCCCCCCCTATATTCACCTAAGCCTGATCTTGATCCAGCAATGTGCACAAGAACAAAGTCTCTCTCTGCTCTTTCCCTCCTCATTGGCTCAGAGACAGCAGAGGAAGTCATTGGCTCCTGCTGCTGTCAATCACAGCCAGTGAGAAGGGAGTGGGGGGTGGGAGAGACCACGCACGAGTGCCCCCTATAACAGGCGGCTTGGCTGCGGGGGGACCTGAGAAGAGGCGGATCAAGGCTGCTCTGTGCAAAACCATTGCATAGAGCAGGCAAGTGCTTGTTATTTTAACAAAAATTGAGCATTTACAAATCACTTTAAATATCACTTTAAATATACATACCGGGTAAGGCTGGGTTCAGTTTGATTTGATTTTTTTCCCTGTATATGTTGTTCTGTATTGTGACTTTTTTCTAACATATATATTTGTCAGAGGGAAAAAAATAATAAAAAAAGGAGGGTTTTAGGTTCTTTGTTGACTGAGAGCTCTTCCCAGGGGACAGATGTGCATTAAGAGTGAGATACGAGCACCACCCCCCCTCTCCTGTCACTCGCTCTCTCACATAGATTCACGCATTGCATGAATCTATCTATCTATCTATCTATCTATCTATCTATCTATCTATCTATCTATCTATCTATCTATCTATGGTCGCTGCTGCCGCCCCCTATTCATATGCCCGGCTCCTTATCGGGCACCGGCCATATGAATTACAGTGGCAGGGTTTCTTTGGAAACGCCTGATTAGAGCCATAGGCTCAAATAGGCTTCCTAATTAGAGCCATGGGTTCTAATAGGCTTCCAAAAGGGTAAACAGCGGGCGTACTGCTGTGTGTTACTCACTGGTGTGTTAGAGAACCAAATACATTGCTTCCCTAACACTGACCCGACCTCACAGCCAATCAGGTTGCTCAGGTCTGGTTACCTGTCACCTGATTGGCTGAAACAACAGGCGCCGCTATTGGATGCCTGACGGGAGGAGAGGATGGGAGAAGAAGTGCAGGAGACGCATGAAGAACCCGCTCGTTGCCATCACCCGCTGCGCCCACAAGACAGGGTTAGTGCCGTGCAGAAGGCGAGCGGGCGGGGGGCACACTGTCACACTGGCAGATTTTGGCACACTGGCAGCGTTTGATGGGCACACTGGCAGCGTTTGATGGGCACAGTCGCAGCGTTTGATGGGCACAGTCGCAGCGTTTGATGGGCACAGTCGCAGCGTTTGATGGGCACAGTCGCAGCGTTTGATGGGCACAGTCGCAGCGTTTGATGGGCACAGTCGCAGCGTTTGATGGGCACAGTCGCAGCGTTTGATGGGCACAGTCGCAGCGTTTGATGTTTTTTTTATCAAAAAAAATTCAGTTTGTTTGCGCCCCCCCAAAATATTTTAGCACCAGCCGCCACTGGATACAAGGATTCTATTATAATAGCTTGGTAGATCCAGTAAATCCAGCTCCAGAAACAAATAAAAAACAGAAGGAGAAAATCCGTCTAGCTGGTGTAACGTTTATTACACCATTTAGTTATATAAGATTTCAGGAGTTCACATCAGTTAAAAATGGCAGAATGAGTCACACCGAAGACCAATTATGTGATTTAAAATATCTCTCTCTCTCTCTCATATCTGACATGCTGTATGCCATGCAAGCATAAGTGTACGCAGCCCATTGCATTAGGGTGTGCACGTCAACGCTCAAACACACACACATGCCTCTCTGCAGACTCAGCTGCACTGGACAGCGAATGAGTGGGAAGTACTCTGTGCTGAGCAACTTCCTGTTCATTCACAAACTGAAACATAGTAAACACAGTTCACTATGCTTCAGGTTATGAATGAATACAGTGAGTGTGTTGATTTAGAAAAGGAAGGCGCTGGTAAATGACATTTTTACTAGCCCCTTCCCCCACTCTCCATCCTGAAACATCCTCCACAGCCGCTGGGGGGGGGGAGAGGAGGGAAACCAGCAGCACTGCGGGATGGGGGGCCAACATGGGGGGGGGGAGAGACAGGGCAGTTTGGGGAATCGGCACTACACGTAGTGAGTAGGCTACACCTGGCACACCCCCTGCATGTATCTTAATAAAGAGAAGTACCCTGTGAAATGTTTATCATTTGGTGCATCATAGCATCTTATGCTGCCGCTGACCCCATTTTCTGTTTTGTACTGCAGAAAAGAACAATCTTCATAGTATTCTAAATACATTAGACCCCTTTCACACTAGGGCGTTTTTCATGTGCTTTAGGCCCCTTTCACACTGGGGCGGTGCGGGGCGGCGACGGTAAAGCAGCGCTATATTTAGCGCTGCTTTACCATCGTTTTACCCGCGGTATGCGGCCGCTAGCGGGGTGGTTTTAACCCCCGCTAGCGGCCGCAAAAGGGTTAAAAACCTCCGCAAAGCGCCGCTGCAGCGGCGGTTTGCGGGCGGTATCCCCGCGGTTTCCCATTGATTTCAATGGGAAGGAGCGGTATAGGAGCGGTAAATACACCGCTCCTTCACCGCTCCAAAGATGCTGCTAGCAGGACTTTTGTTGCGGTCCTGCTAGCGCACCGCTCCAGTGTGAAAGCCCGCCGGCTTTCACACTGGAGTGAATGGGGCCGTTTTTTTCAGGCGGTATACAGGCGCTATTTTTAGCGCTGTACCGCCTGAAAACCGCCCCAGTGTGAAAGGGGCCTTAGCGTTAAGAAAAGCGCCTGTAAAGTGCCTGAAAGAAGCTGCAACTGCAATCCCAATGTGAAAGCCCGAGTGCTTTCACACTGAGGCGCTGCGCTGGCAGAGCGCCAAAAAAAAAGTCCTGCAAGCAGCTTCTTTGCAGCGCTTTTGGAGAGGTGAATACACCGCTCCTAAAATGCCCCTTCCCATTGAAATCAATGGGAAGTGCCTGTAAAACGCCTAAAAAGCGACCGCAAAGCGCTTTTGGCATCAGCGCTTTGTGGGAGCTTTTAACCCTTTATTTGGCCACTAGCAGAGGTTAAAAGCGCCCCACTAGCGTTTGAAAAAGCTGATAAAGCGCCACTAGTTTAAGCGGTGCTTTACAAGCATTTTTCGGGCGCTGGCAGTGTGAAAGGGCTCTTAGGCCCCTTTCACACTGGGGCGGTTTTCAGGCGGTACAGCGCTAAAAATAGCGCCTGTATACTGCCTGAAAAAACCGGCCCCATTCACTCCAGTGTGAAAGCCGGAGGGCTTTCACACTGGAGCGGTGCGCTAGCAGGACCGCAACAAAAGTCCTGCTAGCAGCATCTTTGGAGCGGTGTAGGAGCGGTGTATTTACCGCTCCTATACCGCTCGTTCCCATTGAAATCAATGGGAAACCGCGGGGATACCGCCCGCAAACCGCCGCTGCAGCGGCGGTTTGCGGAGGTTTTTAACCCTTTTGCGGCCGCCAGCGGGGGTTAAAACCACCCCGCTAGCGGCCGCATACCGCGGGTAAAACGAAGGTAAAGCAGCGCTAAATATAGCGCTGCTTTACCGTCGCCGCCCCGCACCGCCCCAGTGTGAAAGGGGCCTTAAAGTACTTGGGTTTTTACATTGGGATTTCAGATGAGGCTTCTTTCAAGCGCTTTACAGGCACTTTTTTTTAACGCTAAAGCGCCTGAAAAATGCCTCAGTGTGAAAGGGGTCTTACTGAAGTAGCTTTTGTGCCAGATAGAAACATTTTTGAAAAGGTCCTTATTGTTCTCATCAAAGTAAATATAGCTCCAGGGAGGTGTCTGCTGTGGGCACAGGCATTCACGCTCACCCATTACAAGTGTGCATACACCATGCCACAGAACCCCGGTCGCACTCTGCTTGAGTGCTTCCGTCAGTACACCGCTTCCTCCAGTCCGGACTTTGAGATATCAGATATTACAACCCATATATTGTAACCAAGAACCAGGCGAGACTAGCTCAGTTACAAAACTTCAACATGGAATGATTTATTGTACAAGTATACAGCCTTTTTATACCTTTGAAAAGTATGTCAGTCCCCCACATACACAATAACCCAAAAATTTACCCAAAACATCACACAATGGTTTAGCTAATGAGGTAGGGCTGACCCATGGCCAATCCCATCCACCTGGATGACTCAGATGTCTGACCAGCCTTGCCGACTTCAAGCTAACTGCAGACGATATATATTATCATAAGCATAAACACAGCAAACCTTCCAACAATAGCCGAAGACCTAATTACAATTAACAATACAAACAGTAATCTCCCCCCTCCTCAGCCTAGTAGGCAAAAGACTATAACAGGAGTCCCCAGTAGAAGACTGTCTGGCTTCAGAGGCCAAGGTGACCAGCTCTTTCAATTAACATGCATAGTTCAGAATCAAACAAACCAGCAATAGTCTTTGTATATTTCCTGGGAGATATTGTGGATAAATATTACTGTTCCATTTTAAGTAATCCAAGCCACATTCCTAATGTCCATTATTTTCTTGGTCACCCTGTGCCCCTAATAGACACAGGGTCACTTAGACTTAGGAGGTGCATGGGGAGCTGAAGCAAGGGTTTCCCAACCTCTCCAAGGGATTCTGGGTTCCACCAGCCCCCCCCCCCCCCTGTCCAAAGTGACTCCCGTCACACACTATATTACCAAAAGTATTGGCACGCCTGCCTTTACACGCACGTGAACTTTAATGGCATCCCAGTCTTAGTCCATAATGTTCAATTATTGAGTTGGCCCACCCTTTGTAGCTATAACAGCTTCAACTCTTCTGGGAAGGCTATCCGCAAGGTTTAGGAGTGCGTCTATGGGAATGTTTGACCATTCTTCCAGAAGTGCATTTGTGAGGTCAGGCACGGATGTTGGACAAAAAGGCCTGGCTCGCAGTCTCTGCTCTAATTCATCCCAAAGGTGTTCTACCAGGTTGAGGTCCAGACTCTGTGCAGGCCAGTCAAGTTCCTGCATCTCAAACTTGTTCACCCATGTCTTTATTGGCACTGGTCTGCAGTCATGTTGGAACAGGAAGCATACAATTGGCCAAAATGTCCTGGTATGCTGACGCCTTAAGAGTTCCCTTTAATGCAACTAAGGGGCCAAGCTCAACCCCTGAAAAACAACCCCACACCATAATGCCCCATCCACCAAAATTATTTGGACCAGTGCACAAAGCAAGGTCCATAAAGACATGGATGAGCGAGTGAGGTGGAGGAACTTGACTTAAAAAAGTCCCGATCTTAACATGATAGAACACATTTGGGGTGAATTAGAATCTTAAATTGTACAGGCATACTTAAAGCCCAACTCTGGGAAACTTGAGAATTTCCCCTTGCATTGGGGCTGCATCTGCACTGCAAGGGTTAGCTGCTCATTTAGACTGGGGGCTACAAAAAGCACTTTTACTTACACAATCCTCCATTCCCTCCCCAGAAGGTGCTCTGGCGGTGGACTGTCCCTCAGCATCCTCACTATGGACACTGCATTGGTCTTGATGACTGCAGGACCTTAGACTGTTGGAGTATGGGAGTGAAGATGGCTCAGGGGCTGGTCTAGCAGCTCAGGACCAGGTAAATAAACCTACCTTTCCATGCTCCCTAGACTTAAATGAGCAGTTAACCCTTGCAGTGCCAGCACAGCCTACTCCTGAATTCAAGATAAATGATGCAGGAACAAAAATAAGACTTTGGGTTCTAAGAAGACAGAGCTGAACTTCTTGGGCTGATAAGTTCTGTAAAGCAGCCCTCAAAATTTACACTCGCCTGCTCGCATTTTGCGAGTAAATTTTGAGGGCTGGCGAGGAAGGGCTGTCTGGGAGCAAGGGGGGGGCGAGCACTGCCGGCCGGCGAGTCCCTTTCCCAGTGCTCATGAAGGGGAAGAGAGAGGACAGAGCCGACAGGATGATATGAGTGCAGGGAACATAACTAGCGGCGCCGGCTTTGATTTAAATTGCCGTGTGTTCCCTGCGCTCGCTTTCACACACAGCCCCGCCCCCTGGTCCCAGGGAATTTGATAGACAGATCACCCGTCCAACCCGGGACGAGTGATGTGCATCAAAGTTCCCTGGCCAGGGGGCGGGGCTGTACGGGACGCCGAGCGGCGGGAACACACGGCGATTTAAATCAAAGCTGTTCCAGCATGTCCCTCGGCGCTCATATCATCCGGCCAGCAATGCTCTTCTTCTCTGCTCCCCTTCATTCAGGACACGGGTGAGGCTGCATTGGTGGACACGGGTGAGGCTGCATTGGTGGACACGGGTGAGGCTGCATTGGTGGACACGGGTGAGGCTGCATTGGTGGACACGGGTGAGGCTGCATTGGTGGACACGGGTGAGGCTGCATTGGTGGACACGGGTGAGGCTGCATTGGTGGACACGGGTGAGGCTGCATTGGTGGACACGGGTGAGGCTGCATTGGTGGACACGGGTGAGGCTGCATTGGTGGACACGGGTGAGGCTGCATTGATGAGCATGGATAAAGTTGGTTAATTTGCATAAAACATTTAAGAGCAATTTCATGATATAATTTATGAGGCCGTGTTTAGAGGTGGAATTAGGGGCAGGGCAGGGGTTGGGTGGGGCAACTGGTGGCGAGTAACCCTTGAGGCCTGGCTAGTAGCTTAGGACTTGAAATTTTGAGCCCTGCTGTAAAGTACTGTATGTGGGTTTTCAAAGTCCGCAGCTACAGTAAGCGTAGCTGCCGACTTAAACTTTTTTGAAAAGTGGGTAAAGTTCCTCTAAGTCCTTCTGGAACTGATACTTGGTACGCTTTCATTATTCTTCCAACTTCTCCAAACAGCTTCTGCCCATAAAACCCACCACTTTACATGGGAGGTCCTTGGGACAGTTCTGTGAGAGCTGCAAGAGAGATTCATATACACCTTATTGATACTTACATGAATCTGTTGCATGTTCTGCCATTTGTAGCACTAGCACAAGGCAGATTGCTATCTACCTCTTTATGACTTCCAGAGTCTATCTGGGCTGGAATCTTAGATAAATACATTGCTACATGAACTGGAACACCTGAAAGTGTGTTTACCTGTACACATACACACACATTACCTGTAATTTATTTATTTCAGGTACTTGTATAGTGCCATCAATTTACATATACATTGTACATTAACATCAGTCCCTACCCTCAAGGAGCTTACACTCTAAGGTCCCTAACTCACATTCATACATACTAGGTACAATTTAGACAGAATCCAATTAACCTACCTGCATGTCTTTGGAGTGTGGGAGGAAACCAGAGTACATGGAGGAAACCCACACAGGCACAGTGAGAACATGCAAACTCCAGGCAGGTAGTGTCGGGGTTGGGATTTGATCCAGCAACCCTTCTTACTGCTAGGCGAGAGTGCTACACCACTGTGCTGCTCCAATACAGTATGAGTGTTGCAGACAGTCTACAGGATTGCGCCGCGGGTTGCAGCAACAAATGTCAGTGCCTATGACAGATTCATGTACCTGTTGGAGATAGGTACATTCAATTTTGTTGCATAGAAGCATGGTGGTGGGGTGTCACTGAGATTGCAGTGTCCATAACATGGACACTTCGTCCTTAGCGCATGTTCAGCTCCCAGGCAGTAAAGCATCACTGGTTGCTAGGATGCTGTCGACTACACAGTGTCACTGGTTGCTAGGATGCTGTCGACTGTGTAGCCAACAGCATCCTAGCAACCAGTGATGCGGTTGGCTGCACAGCATCACTGGTTGCTAGGATGCTGTCGGCTACACAGTGTCACTGGTTGCTAGGATGCTGTCGACTGTGTAGCCAACAGCATCCTAGCAACCAGTGATGCGGTTGGCTGCACAGCATCACTGGTTGCTAGGATGCTGTCGGCTACACAGTGTCACTGGTTGCTAGGATGCTGTCGACTGTGTAGCCAACAGCATCCTAGCAACCAGTGATGCTGTGCAGCCAACAACATCCTAGCAACCAGTGATGCTGTGTAGCCGACAGAGTCATTGCAACCACTGATAGGTTGGGGGGGGGGGGGGCTGCTCTAATTTGTCCCACATATTAGAATTCTAAATAAAAATGTTCCAAGGCTTTCTTGAATTAGGCACAGGACTTTTTAAAAAGGACCCTACCACTACAGAAGTGTAGCAAATGCTTTATTGAATCCCCCCTATTAACAGTTACGGATGACTGTGTGACTCATTGGAGCCAGATTCATTTGGCCATTATAACGTCCTGAAACGAGGCTTATCTTTTTCAAAGTACTGTATGCTCTTTTTTAAACCTATAAACCGCCCACGTTTGCCTGCTGTCATCCTCTATTGTTGTGCAGTTCCTGCAGTGGCCATGCAAACTGCTCTGTCACCGCTGTCCCACATTCCAAGGACATGTGACCCATTACCACACTTCCTGGCCCTCTCATAGCGTACAAAACCTAGAATGTACCTTCTACATCACAATCTGTTTATTACAGCCTGCCAATCTACATGTGGGTAAAAGCTACCTTTCACAGCTCAGCCTGACACCCATATTATATTAAGGTAGGGATATACCAAGATATTGTAGGATGGGGGTGAAAGTCTGGGTATCATTGCTGCGGCACATTATATCAGAGGTAGTGGGGCTTTTGTTGGGGCTGAAAAAGATCTCCACCATCTAACCTTGCTGATCTGGTCTTCTCCAATCCGGAACCAGATACATCAATGGGCAAGAAGACAATCCCCAGATGTGTCTCATCTCTGCTTCCTTTCACCACTCTGCATATCACGCATTGCATAGATGAGAAGAAGGAACAGCGGTGGAGCAGATGAGAAGGGGCTTTAGCAGTGGGACAGAAGAGCGGGGGGGGGGGGGGTTCAGTGATGGGGCTGATGAGAAGGGGTTTTAGCAGTGGGACGGAAGAGCGGGGGGGTACAGTGGTGGGGCAGATGAGAAGGGGCTTTAGCAGTGGGACAGAAGAGCAGGGGGGTACAGTAATGGGGCAGATGAGAAGGGGGTTACCGTGGTGGGACAGAAGAGCAGGGGGTACAGCGGTGGAGCAGATGAGAACGGGCTTTAGCAGTGGGACAGAAGAGCGGGGGGGGGGGGGGGGGGTTACAGTGATGGGGCAGATGAGAAGGGGCTTTAGCAGTGGGACCAGAAGAGCGGGGGGGTACAGTGATGGGGAAGATGAGAAGGGGCTTTAGCAGTGGGGCAGAAGAGCGGGGGGGTACAGTGATGGGGAAGATGAGAAGGGGCTTTAGCAGTGGGACAGACGAGCGGGGGGGGGGGTACAGTGATGGGGCAGATGAGAAGGAGCTTTAGCAGTGGGACAGAAGAGCGGGGGGGGGGTACAGTGGTGGGGCAGATGAGAAGGGGCTTTAGCAGTGGGACAGAAGAGCAGGGGGGTACAGTGATGGGGCAGATGAGAAGGGAGTTACCGTGGTGGGACAGAAGAGCAGGGGGTACAGTGATGGGGCAGATGAGAAGGGGCTTTAGCAGTAGGACAGAAGAGCGGGGGGGTACAGTGATGGGGCAGAAGAGCAGGGGGTACAGAAGTGGGGCAGATGAGAAGGGGGTTACAGTGGTGGGACAGAAGAGCAAGGGGTACAGAGGTGGGGCAGATGAGAAGGGGGTTACAGTGGTGGGACAGAAGAGCAAGGGGTACAGAGGTGGGGCAGATGAGAAGGGGTTACCGTGGTGGGAAAGAAGAGCAGGGGGTACAGAGGTGGGGCAGATGTGCTGGAGGACAGTGATCTGAGGTGTGACGATGCATGAATTGGGGCTGATCTGAAGTGTGGAGTTGCAGCAATTGGGACTTATCTGAGTCGTGAGTACAGGATGCCAATTTCTCACTACTATTGAAGTAGTTTACAGCATTTACTTTATAAAAAAAATCCTTTTCGTGATTGAGAGTGTGAAGTTGACATTTTTTGTTATAAAATCGGCACGCTCAATTTCTTTGAAAATATTTTTTTAAACACTGTGCGCAAAATGTAGCATAGCCCTGCCTTAGTGCGTTTGGGGTGCTAGTCAAAATGAGTGGCATCAACACCTAACAATGTAGGGAAAGTCCTTGTCACTTCACGTGAACTGATCTCAAAGACTAAAACACTGTTATCTTTCTTCTGTAAACTACCAATTGCCCCATCTCGAGTAAAGGATATAGACAAAGGCAGACATGTTTGAAGTCCCGCGATAGCCAGTAGACGTGTGTTATTCGCAGGATCAGCAGGTGAAAATAAAAAAAAGGGAAAAAACAACTAAAAAAAAGGAAACAAATGCAGCTACTAAGGACAGGTAAGCTGCAATTTATTAGGTTTGGGGGTTTAAATTGAATTGTTTTGCTAAGAGGCCCCATCACACATAGCACATACCCGCAGCTGAAGGCTGTAACAAACGCACCCACCCAATAAGCACCTCCTGATGCCGAGCATCTCCCTCTCCCTCCTTCTGATAAGCCATGTAACAGAATCCATCTAGTTATTTTTCAACAACCAAGCCCTCATTTCCGTCCTGTGCTGAATTAGCAATGGAAAACATTCAGTCGTGGGAAGCTGTGCGTCCCAGTGACATGAATTCTAAGGGGGAAGAATGTATCGCTCTCTGTGATGAGATGTAGTTGGAATAGAAGGTCACAGAGACCAGATTCATTTATCTACTTCAAGTGCGATCACGAGAGCGGAACCCTGTGATAAATAGAATTCTCTAAAGTTCTGTGTGCAGACATTGGGGCCTTATCTAATATAGAATGATACAATTGGTTCTATTTATCAAAGTGCTAGCAGGAAGGACTGTTCCTGTAACAACCAATCGGATGTTTCATTAATGGAAGAATTTAATACCACCGGCGGGAACCGAGCTTGGTTTGGGGGACCGTTATGCAGCACCTAGTGCCTCAGATGGACCATACAGTATAAATGTAAGAAAAATGGGCAGTGAAAGTGATAAAACCATTAAAGGGTATAATGGATATAAGAATTTATTGCCCATACAGTAGTACATTTATGGGATGCTTGTGTTTATAAAGCCATGCCCTCAGGGCCTTAGCAGACAGTATGTTGTGCTTTGGTGCCTACTCAACCAGCAAAGGAAAATAGTATGGAAAACCTGTCCAAAGACTAGATCTTACCTTTTTCTATGCTGTCCATCCCCTTTTCATTTTGTTTTTTTATTTCCTCTAAAATTTTAGATAGGAAATATCAAAACTAAAAAAAAAAAAAAATTTTCAATATGAAAATGTGGCACCAGCCATTTATAAGGGGGCTGCAGGGAGCACAACTGTGAAAGCATAGATTTAAAAGAACTGTAATTGCATTGATCTTTGGCCATCTCATTGATCCCAAGCAGTTTCAATTCATATGGCATGTCCCAAATCTCAAACCAACTCCCACATCATCTCAAGAACACGTCTCACAGTTTCTGACCATCTTCTAAAGGATGTCCCCAGGATCTGATGATCTTCTATAGCCTTTCCCTTCCCTCTAGTTATCTCCAATTGCATGTACCCAGTCTCTGACCATTTCCTATACCACATCCCCAATCTCTAACCATCTCCTAAACCATGTCCCCAGTCTCTGACCATCTTCTATGAGATGTCCCTGATTGGTTACCATCTCCTGTACATGTCCACAGTTTTTGACCATCTCCTATACCATGTCCCCAGTGTCTGTCCATCTCCTATATGTCACTCATCTCTGACCATTTCCTGTAGGGGGCTGCAGGGAGCACAAATGCAAAAGCATAGATTGTAAATGGATTGTAATTGCATTGATCTCTGGCTGTCTCATTGATCCCTAGCAGTTTCAACTCATATAGCATGTCCCAAATCTCTAACCAACTCCTCTAGCATATCCTCAGTTTTTGACCATCTCCAGAACATGCCAGTTTCTGACCCTCTTCTATACCATGTCTCAGACCAGTACCTATAGCATATCCCTAGTCTCGGACAATCTCCTATACCACATCCATAGTCTGACAATCTTATGTAGAATGTTCCCTGCCCCTGACCATTCTTTGTAGCATGTCCTCATTCTCTGACTATCTCCTCTAGCATGTTCCTGGTCTCTGACCATCCCCAATAGCATGAAAAAATATATATAAAAAAGGATGCTCTCGCGCTATCAGTATATAAAGTGTGAACAAAAAATGTAGCGCTAGGACGTATATACTTTGTGAAAAGTGGTACAATAAATAAATGTGTATATTAAAAATGCATAATAACATTCCCACAGTGAACGTGAGTATTAACAATCATATATCATGAGATGTTAATGTTATAAACCAAAGGAAGACAACATGAACTGGATCGATAATAAACACCAATCCAAAATTAAAGTTCATATATTGTAGACACTGGTAACCCCGGATGAATCCCTCGGATTGGCTCAGGGGCAGGGGAAGCTGAACCCCACAGATAAGGAACGGCTTGTCTGATAAGGAAAAGAAATGAATACTCTTACCAGAGATGTTGGATACAGCTACTGTACGGTATTTGTATCGAGCAGGCTTAAACGCTGGAACTCTTGCATCAGTGGGCACCAGATGGAGCAGGTAGAAACCACAGCAATCAGGAACCAAGCAGCATGCACAGCGACCAGTGGAACAATCGGTATACACAGCAACCTCCAATTAACCAGATGATCCAAAGGGAAGTGATCCCACGAACCGGGGGAAAAAGGAGGAAAAAAAGGGAGGCAACTCCAATAGTGCAGGTCAAAAATATATAATAAAATTTATTCACATTGGTATGTGACAAATCAAACAAAATAGAATAAAAATCTCGAGATGAATATAAAAAATGGGTCGGCAATGTGGAAAGTATGAGACAGCTGGCCCGACGCGTTTCAACACTATCGGTCTTCTACTGGGGCGTATCTTCCCTTTGGATCATCTGGTTAATTGGAGGTTGCTGTGTATACCGATTGTTCCACTGGTCGCTGTGCATGCTGCTTGGTTCCTGATTGCTGTGGTTTCTACCTGCTCCATCTGGTGCCCACTGATGCAAGAGTTCCAGCGTTTAAGCCTGCTCGATACAAATACCGTACAGTAGCTGTATCCAACATCTCTGGTAAGAGTATTCATTTCTTTTCCTTATCAGACAAGCCGTTCCTTATCTGTGGGGTTCAGCTTCCCCTGCCCCGGAGCCAATCCGAGGAATTCATCCGGGGTTACCAGTGTCTACAATATATGAACTTTAATTTTGGATTTGTGTTTATTATCGATCCAGTTCATGTTGTCTTCCTTTGGTTTATAACATTAACATCTCATGATATATGATTGTTAATACTCACGTTCACTGTGGGAATGTTATTATGCATTTTTAATATACACATTTATTTATTGTACCACTTTTCACAAAGTATATACGTCCTAGCGCTACATTTTTTGTTCACATTTCTTTGACTTTGTTTGTTTTGTATGTTAGCTGCTTTTTCACATTGAGTTGTTTTTAACGAAGGTAGCGCAGTGTTTTCCACACTTTCAGTATATAAAGTGCACAAATAACAGCCGCAAACACCGATAAGCTAAATCTGTAGCAGTGACGAGGAATAAATTAAAAAGTGTGTGGTGCTGCGCCATTAAAGATAAATGAATATGAAAGAGTGAAGTAAACTTGCAAGGTGTATGATCATGCAACACAATAAGTGACGTCAAATCTCACAAAAGGACTTGAATAAACACACACGGAGGTATGGCAATCTCTCCCACTAGAAGAAAAATGTGAAAAATATAAAATGGGCGACAGAAAATATATGTAGCGGTGACACTTTTTCAAGGTGTCCGCTAAGTGTAAATTTTATTATTTTTGTCTCTCAGAACAGTAAAGGGGTTCTGAGAACTAATAGGGAAGCTTTGGCATCAGTTTGGCTGGGCTGTGCTGGGATTCTGCCTGGTCATGTGTGCGGTGAGGTACACATGACAGGCTCAGAATCAGGCCTGGTTGGACGTTTGGGTACCGGCATTCCACGGAGCCAATTAGTGGGTGCGTTTGGCCCCGCTGAGGAGTCTGGGAAGGGTACTTAAGATTCTGGAGTCATGTGTTCGGGGTTCGTTAGGCCAGAGCTGCCTGTTCCTGGATCTGGACCGGGGTAGCCCTGCGAGGGGGGAGTGTGTGCCGCCCCATAACCTGGTTGGTTGGACAAGCCCCACAGACCCCCTTGGTCTGGGGCAAGGATCCGTCTGTTCCCCAAATCTCAGGAACCGGCTGGTCCGAGGCGCAGTGACTGAGGGAGGATTCAAGGCATCCGGGTGCGCTCTCAACTTGGGAGGGGCACCGCAGCTCGTGTAAGCGATCGGGGGAGGACTATTCGGAGGAGGGCCAACAAGCTGGCATCCTGAGAAGTACCTGGTTGCTGGGTTGTCAAGGACACTAGAGAATCCACGCTTTCCCAATACTGTCAAGGAGACGGATAACGTTCCAGGTACTGAGGAAAGGCTCCCGTTTTGTTTCGGAGTGCCACTTTGAATCAAGGTTATAGACTGTGCCAATTTCATAATTCAAGCGCTGACTGCCCTAATCTCTGGCTATAGATTTGTTCAGCTTGGAAGCGCCGAGCTGCGAGTGGCTACTCTCTGGGTTGGCGAATAGAGACTTTCGTATATTTAGCAGTTCAAGGTGCCTGAGTTTCCCTCACCCTTGCCCTCTGTTCCCACATGTGACTGTGTCTGTTGGATGTTACCCCTGCAAATAAAAACCTTTCAAAAGGACTTTTATGGTGTCAGCGTGCAAAGTCGTTTGGTACTAACCCTGGGAACCCCTAGACCTGGAGGAACAAGCCAAGCGGAGGTAAATCGGTAAGCCCAAAAGTCAAGGCCGCCCCACTGAGAGTTATGGCCCCTACATATAATAAAGTGCTGGTGATAGAAAAAAAAAATGACTCAATAATTACCGGTAATTCAAGTGATAAGTCCTGAAATCAATCCGATATAAAGAATGATGAACAGATGCTGAGTGATGAAACGTACAAAACAACTAACCAAATGGTGACTAGTGTCTTTTCTTTCAATGCAGTGACACCTCTGTGCTGATTGGCCTCTCACCGTACTGCTGTGAGGTAACAGCATGTGTAGAAAATCTTAGTGAACCTCCAATGGCTTAGGTAGATACTCCCAGAGCTAACCCAGCTGATGGCTCTCTCGGACTGTGGACTCCAGCTCCCGCTAAATGTCCTGATCTCCTGAGACAGGTAACTCCACAGGGTAGATGTTGTGGCTCTTCTAGGCAAATGTTGTAAACTGAAGGTCCACCCCAGACTATATTATATTTTCTGTCACTCATATATTTTTCACATTTTTCTTATAGTTGGAGAGATTGCCATACCTCCGTGTGTGTTTATTCAAGTCCATTTGTGAAATTTGACATCACTTATTGTGTTACATGATCATACACCTTGCAAGTTTACTTCACTCTTTCATATTAATTTATCTTTAATAGCAGGTCTCCAGTCTCTGACCGTCTCCCATACAGGTCTCCAGTCTCTGACCGTCTCCTATAGCATGTCCCCAATCTCTAGCCAATTCCAATACATATCACCAGTCTCTGACCATCCGATATAGCACGTCTCCAGTCTCTGATCATTTCCTATAGCAGTGGTGGTGAACTCTGGCACCCCAAAGGTTTTGGAACTACATTTCCCATGATGCTCGTGCACTCTGCAGTGTAGCTGAGTATGATGGTAAATGTAGTTCCAAAACATCTGGGGTGCCAAGGTTTGCCATCACAGTCCTATAGCATGTCTCCAGTCTCTGACAATCTCCTATAGTATGTCTCCAGCCTCTGAATATCACCTATAGCATGTCCCCAGTCTCTGACCATCTCCTATGGCATGTCCCCAGTCTCTGACCATCTCCTAAAGCAGGATCACAGTCTGTGACCATCTCCTAAATCATGTCCAGTCTTTGACCATCTCCTATAGCATGTCCCTAGTCTCTGCCCATCTCCCAAAGCATGTCATTAGTCGTTAGCCAGTTTCTATATCATGCCCCTTGTCTCTGACCATCTACAAAAGCAGAAGAACAGTCTGACCGTCTACTAAAGCAGGTCCCCAGTCTCTGAACATCTCCTAAAGCAGGTCCATGGTCTCTGACCATATACTAAATGCTTGCATTGCCTGCAGTCTGACAGCATTATAGTCACTGAAAAGGATTTGTTGCCCTTTGGTGTTGTTAAGGGTCACATTTGAGCCCTCCTATATTAAGTAGGTTGACCACCATTTTCTAAAGAGTGCTCCCTTCTGGTGTTTGCCTGTACCTAGCCTTCAGTTGTTAATACTAACAGAATTCATGCAGATATATGAGGCCTTAGGGATGGAAAGTGAAAATCTATATAGTATATGTAGCGCCCTGCTCCTAATGAGCAGACGCTATTGTTTTTTTTTTCAAATTTAGTTGTCTGATGCTGCAGTTGAGCTCAGGCTGATTATTCTAAAAAGTTCTGGCTTCGGTGCCAGTTCAGCTGGGTTGCACTGGTTTCCACTTGACCGTAGGTGTCACTGTCACCACCGGTAAGTGTAGAAACGCAGCAAGCTGGATGTATTGAATGCCACCCCTTGCTCGGAAACAGCCCAGTGGGAGTGTCTCTATTGCTGTGAATTCTGGGAGATGGTATTTAAAAAAGGTACTGAAACCGTTTTTAGCGGTTGCTTTTTTGGGTTCTTCTCTACCCCAACCTCATGGACCTCCTGGCCTGGGGTGTGAATCTTATGTATCCTGTGCCTTGGGGCCGGCTGGCCCGAGGCTATGCAACTGAGAGGGTAGGCCCGAAACAAACAGTCTTTGGGCCTACTGATCCAGGGGTGGTCCTGTGTTGTCTCAACTGCGGTGAGAGACCAAGAAACTGGAGGATCCAGGGGAGGACTTTTCTGGGAGAGGACCGTGCACAAGGCTGGTATCTCTGGAGGAGCCTGGAAACTCAGTTAGAGGACGCAACCCGGGTCAACACCCATACAGTATCGCCCGTTTGGCTGCAAAAGACTGCTACTGTATGGCAGTTCTTTGAATTTCTCAAGAACTCTCAGTAAAGCTTTAATGTAATTGATAAGTCTGTCGCAGAGACTTTGTTGAGCACCCCATCGGCTGCTTGGTCAAGTGAGAGGGGCCTATCGGGTGGCTGCTGGATCCAGTCAGTGGAACTATTGTCCTCTGGATCTGAAGAATACCTCTAACCCGCAATTATCAGGTGCCTGAACTCACCCCTTAACCCTCTGACCTTCTATTGAAATACTTTGCCTTTATTTCAAATAAATAAGCGAAAAAGGACTAAGTGTCGGAATTCACATTCTTTGGGCCACTTTCCACGGGATCCCTAAGACGGAGACGCGAGCAGGTGAGGTAACGGTAAGCTCGAAACAAAACCAGCAGCTCCTTCGGGGGTTAGTGCTACATATAAAAAAAAAAAAAAAAAAAAACACTCCTTCAACTAAAACCCCTTTTTCCCCCCACCTTGTTTATTATACATAAGCTTTACCAGGTTAATGTCATTTCAAGTCATTTTGATATTTTTAAATCTATAGCCTTCATTAAAATAATACCTGGTGATCTTCCCTTAAATGGCTTGCATGGACACTTCCTGTAATAGGGCGACAATGCTCTGTCCCTATCTCCCCATTGTGCCCCTGTGTTGTCACCCTGTTACATGGGCTTCTGAAGTGGCCTTTTCAGCATGCATCACACAGGCATGGTCCACTGTTGTCAACTATCGGAAAACCCTCAGCGAGAAATGCTGGGCAGCCGTTGCTCAAGTGCCTGTAGACAGGAAGTGTCTGCAAAAAGGCTGCATGAGATTAGCAGCACTGAGATGCAACAAAAGGATAAAATAATGTTGAAAATTAAATGTTATTAAAATAAAAATAAAATCAATAGGAGGATGGAAGTGAGTGCTATAGCAAACCAATTGTCATCTAGTTAGGGTTTCCATTGACATTAACAGTACATTTGCACAGCTGTATTACCAAGTCTATAAGCCAGACTGTAAAGAGAAAGGAGGGAGAGGGATTTGGTGGCATAAGAGTGACTGTCCTCCCAAATTGATTGTAAATGCAGCCCTTTGACCAAGCGCACATTGGAAGACTTGGGAGTTGTTTTCTGGGATTCTCAGAAGATGGTCAGCGGCTCGGTTTCCACATGAATGGCAGAGACAGCGCAGCGAGAGAATCTGAAGGGACCTGCAGGAAATATCAGTCACACTAAGTGAACATATTGACCTGCAGCTTCCTCCACCCAGGGCCTGTTCTGCCAAGGAACAGGGGAGAGAGAATTGTCCGTCTCCAACAAGAACCAGCAATCAACCTGACTACACCACAATCCGACCAGTCAGGCCATGGCGAGGTGGGTCATATGGGAGAAAAAAAAAAACTATTATATATTATAAATATTTTCTGAAACATTAAAGTATATATATATATAAAATCTCTGAGATTAAAAAAAAAAATCCAGACGTAGGGGTATATCCATTGTAATTTCTTTATGCCCAATTGGCATACAACACAGATACAGTCAAAAGCCGTTTATCCAATTTGCAGACAACAGTTTCAAGTTTGCTAACCCCAATTGTAGCAAGATATAGCTATGGTTTCCCTAAACGATAAGTGTACTTTCAGAAAACAATAAAAAATGCACTTTAAAAAAAGAGGAACTTTGGTCATTGTTAAAAAAATATTTTAGCAAGTAAGCAGCTACAAAAATTGTCCTCAGAGCCTTAGTAGACTGGACTTTGGTGCTAAGACCGCCTAAAGCCCCATACACACGGTCGGATTTTCCGATGGAAAAAAAATCGGACAATGTTGTCGGAAATTCCGACCGTGTGTAGGCACCATCGGACATTTTCCATCGGATTGTCCGACGGACAAAGTTGTATCTACTGCTCTAAAAATTTTGCGACAACAAAGTCCGATCACACCAATTCCGATCGTGTGTAGCGAATTCCGACGGACAAAGTGCCACGCATGCTCAGATCACATTACAAGACCAAAGCTATTGGCTACTAGCCTCTACGTAGTCCTGTCGTAGGCAACAAACGTCACCACGTTCAGAATGATTGGATTTTCCGACAACTTTGTCCGACCGTGTGTATGCAACACCAGTGTCGGACTAAATCCGTCGGACCAAATCCGATGGATTTGGTGGTCGGATTTTCCGACAGTGTGTACGGGGCTTAAGACTGCAGCCAGCGCTACAGAGGAAGCATTGGCTTATGCGGTTCCTGCTCCCTCCGTATCCGTCTGCTTCCTCTACTGCCAGCACTGGCTCCATGCACACTGATGCTCTGGGAAGGGTGGGGGGGGGGGGGGTCGGCAAACCATTGATCAGGATCTGGGTTTGCCACTCTGCCATCCCAGAGCATGGGCATGTGCTTCCCAGATTTGAGGTTGCAGGGCCACATTAGATGGCTCCATGGGCCACATGTGGCCCGGGGCATGAGTTGGGCACCCCTGTCTTAAGGCATCATTCACACGGGCGCATCGATCCATATGCTCAGTTAAAGCAACCATCTTCAGCCACCTGGGATGTACACATTCGGTGCGGGAACTACAGGCAGCCTGTTGAAATCAATGACAAGCAGCCAGTTGAACGGACTTGCAGAGTCCTACATGAGCATCCCAGAATGCAATTCCAGTAGGCCGATACACCAATCAGTTAGATCGACTTGTGTACAACCAGGGTGCCCATACAAAATGGATTACAATTTGGCCAGCAAGCTTTTTTCTTTAAATAAATACAATTTTGTTTTAGGATTTGTGATGTGATGATAAGCAGTGGCGTCGCTAGGGGGTGGCTTTTGGGGCTATAGCCCCGAATCTGGGGCCCATAGCCCCGAGTCTCTGCAGGGGTCCCCAAGGGGAGGGGAGGCTCTCTGAGGACCCTTATTTCCTGATTTAAGGGGGGAGGCTCTCTGGGGAGATAGATATAGATATACACACACACACACACACACACACACACACACACACACACACACACACACACACACACACACACACACACACACACACACACACACACACACAATATACATGTGTATGTCCGCCCAAGCGTATTACTTTCTTTACTACACTGCTATGGGCTCTAGCCCCAGATCTTTTGTAGACCTAGCAACACCCCTGACGATAAGCAAATGTCTTCCATTTTAAAGGACTTCTCTTAAAATTTTAATTTCAGGTATAGACAGTCTGCTGGACTGAGTCACCCTTTGGCTTTTTCATATGGAAATGAGATAACTGGACATTTCTTATCTCCATTTCCTGGCTGCTTAAGCTGGCCATAGATGGATAGAATTTTTCGAACGGAATTCTGAAAACAAACATTCGAATGTAATCCGTTAAATCTGGTTTTGGAATGAATGGACTTTACAAAAACCACATACACGGATAGAAATTCGTTCAATGAAAAGGTTTCCATCTTGCTCCTACGGTTGAAAAGCAACGTTGGTTTGACCCGACTAATGTTTAGAAAAATGAACAAACTTTCTGAGAACATTCTTTTCCTGAGAATAGTCCTTCAAAATTCGACCCATCTAAGGCCAGCTTTAGACTCAGGGCTGTCCCTGGCGGGTCAGAGGGATGGCCCTCCTCATGCAATCTCCATTCTATATAATATGAACAAAAACTTGAACCAGTGACCAAGTAATCGTGTAATGCAGGTGTTGGCCCTTTGGGACTCCCCATCAGAGTTGAGAGACATGAACCTATGAGAGACATGAACAATTGGTAGATTAGGTCAGCCATAGATGGTAGGATTTTTTTTTCCTGCAACCAACAGACAGTGTTATACACTGGGGGGAGAACCTCTGGGGGACTCTAGAATGGAAAAGGACCTGGGGGTCCTAGTAGATGATAGGCTCAGCAATGGCATGCAATGCCAAGCTGCTGCTAACAAAGCAAACAGAATATTGGCAATCATTAAAAAGGGGTTCAACTCCAGAGATAAAATGATAATTCTCCCGCTGTACAAGACTCTGGTCCGGCCGCACCTGGAGTATGCTGTCCAGTTCTGGGCACCAGTCCTCAGGAAGGATGTACTGGAAAGGGAGCGAGTACAAAGAAGGGCAACAAAGCTAATAAAGGGTCTGGAGGATATTAGTTGGGCGGCACAGTGGTGTAGTGGTTAGCACTCTCACCTAGCAGTAAGAAGGGTCGCTGGTTCGAATCCCAACCACGACACTTCCTGCCTGGAGTTTGCATGTTCTCCCTGTGCCTGTGTGGGTTTCCTCCGGGTACTCCGGTTTCCTCCCACAATCCAAAGACATGCAGGTAGGTTAATTGGCTTCTTTCCAAAAATTGGCCCTAGTATATGAATGGGGACCTTGGATTGTGGGCTCCTTGAGGGTAGAGACTGATGTGAGTGTGCAATGTACAGGGATGGGGACAATTGTAGACACTCGCTCAGGTTGAACTGGATGGACTGATGTCTTTATTCAACCTTACTAACTATGAAACTATGAAAGGTTGCGATCACTGAACTTATTCTCTCTGGAGAAGAGACGCTTGAGAGGGGATACGATTTCAATATACAAATACCGTACTGGTGACCCCACAATAGGGATAAAACTTTTTCGCAAAAGGGAGATTAACAAGACTCGTGGCCACTCATTAAAATTAGGAGAAAAGAGATTTAACCTTAAACTGTGTAGAGCAGAGATATGCAATTAGCGGACCTCCAGCTGTTGCAGAACTCCAAGTCCCATGAGGCACAGCAAGACTCTGACACCCACAAGCATGACAACCAGAGGCAGAGGTAGAGGCATGATGGGACTTGTAGTTTTGCAACAGATGGAGGTCCGCTAATTGCATATCCCTGGTGTAGAGGGTTCTTTACTGTAAGAGCGGCAAGGATGTTGAATTCCCTTACACAGGCGGTGGTCTCAGCCGGGGGCATTGATAGTTTCAAGAAAGTATTAGATAAGCACCTGAACGACCGCAACATACAGGGATATACAATGTAAATACTGACATATGATCACACACATAGGTTGGACTTGATGCACTTGTGTCTTTTTTCAACCTCACCTACTATGCAACTATGTAGTGTTGGCAGGGAAATACCTTCCGCAGAGCCACTGTGTTCTCCTGGGGGAGCCCAGGGAAGCCGCCCCCTTCAGAACAACACAGTGATTATTGCTAGTAGCTATAACAGCCACTAGCAATAATTGCATGTTAAATCCGTCAGGCTGGTTGTAGCCAAGTGGATTGATCAATCAATGATCTTGGGTGCATTCAGCCTGCCGATACATAGTTCAAATCCCGGCCGGTTCAGCAGATTCGAACTGTCTATGGCCAGCTTTAATTTCCTCAACAGTATCAGCCCCAAACTGAACTCACTTTGAGCACACTCGTCCTTTTTGATCCTTTTGCCCCCCCCTCCCATAAACTGAATGGCTGTACCCCAAGCCAGCCCCCCTATGCCCTACTCTATAGATTTCTTGGTATCGATATCCTTCCCCGATGAGCACCAGGAAGGACCATTGCGTTTAAAGCTCCATATCACTACGTGACTCAACGTGAAATATTCAATAGCCGCCTTTCCTCCTTATGCTAAGAAAGCGGCATTATGTACCCAACGAAGGCGCTTTCTCTTCTTTCTTGCTTATCTTGTAATATTTCTCAGTGAAACACACAGAGAGCAAAGCTTTTCATGTCTTCTCCGACAAAAGCTGTCCTGTGGGAGAACTTCATACAAAATGCCAGCTTCAAAGCCTCGGGCCCCTACCAGAAACTTCAAAGATTCCAGCCTCAAACAGGCATTTAAATATCCAGATAAACATTGACTTCTACTCACCCTTTGTTCTAATGTTCTACATGATAGTGTGCGCGTGTATCGGGATCTACCTCTGGTCCGTCAAGGGCATATCTATTGTCTCACCTAATGGAGATCTGAAATTTGCCTATATTGCTGTTGGCAATCGGTGAACGGGCAAAGTCTGGGCCTTTATTGGTCTAGTGGTTTTCCATACAGATTCATAGCCAGCATACTAAAAAAAAAAAAAAAAAGATGAAATGAGCCTTTGGCCCCTTTCACACTGGGGCGGGAGCCGCGGCGACGGTAAAGCAGCGCTATATTTAGCGCTGCTTTACCGTCGTTTTAGCCGCGGTATTCGGCCGCTCGCGGTGCGGTTTTACCCCCCGTGAGCGGCCGAAAAAAAGGGTTAAAATCCCCCGCAAAGGGCCGCCGTAGCGGCGCTTTGCGGCGGTATGCCATTGAAATCAATGGGTAGGAGCGGTATAGGAGCGGTGAATACACCGCTCCTATCCCGCTCCAAAGATGCTGCTAGCAAGACTTTTTTTACCGTCCTGCTAGCGCACCGCTCCAGTGTGAAAGCCCGCCGGCTTTCACACTAGAGTGAATGGGGCCAGTTTTTTCAGGTGGTGTACAGGCGCTATTTTTAGCGCTGTACCGACTGAAAACCGCCCCAGTGTGAAAGGGGCCTTTATGTTGGAGCACCAGGAGTGGCCGCTAAAAAAAAATAAAAAAATAAAAAAAGAGAAGAGGTCGAGAGGAGGGATGAGTGTGACCAATAAGAACTGAAGACTCTCTGTGGCTTTTCTATCAATAGAGTTTTAAATCTTAAAAAAATTTAACTACAGTTTAGAAAAAAACAAAAAAAACTAAAACACTTTTACCATTCCCAACCGCCAATGTAAAAGAGGCCCAGCTGTGATCAATGTGTAACTATGCATACCTGGCCAATGCCCCTTAAAGCCAAAAATGACTCAAGTAGTCCCAACTACTCCAGTGATCTGCACTTGCTTCCAGGTCCTGCGCCAAGCAGCTGCTCTGCTGCATTGTTTACACAGGAGATTACTTGCTCAACATCGGCACCATTTAGTCCTTTAGAAGAAGTCACAGGAGGACAAAACACATCAGGGCGGGGTTAAGTGACGTCATCACGCCACCAGGAAGGAGCGACCTTGACACTGGAACTTAGGGATGCTGTGATCTTTCATCTTAAAGGGGGCATGTACCTGCATATGTAATCCATTTGTTTTTAATGGGGAGTTCCAGGCTTTTTATGTTTATTAAAAGTCAGCAGAAAGTGTAGTTGCTGACTTTTAATAAACAGACACTTACCTGTTCCACGGTCCAGCGATGCGGCCGAACGGGGTGTCGCTCCTCTCCCCCGCCGGCGTCTCCATTGCCACTCTGGGCACCCGGCCGTTACAGCTTTCGGCGTCACGGCCGGGCATGCGCGAGTCGCGCTGCGCTCCCGAAGTGGACAGGCGATCTCCTGGGACCTGTCGCGTGTCCCAGGAGATTGCCTAGAGGGAGGGGCCGCCTAAGGCGAATGGAGGAGCCTCCTTGGCGGTCCCTGGGTGGAAGGAGGAAGTGGGACAGGAAGTCCGCCTCCTAATGAAGCCCCCACTCCCCCCCCCCCCCCAAAAAATGACATGCCAAAATGTGGCATGTAAGAGGGGTGAGGAGTGCTTAAAGTGGAAGTTCCATTTTTGGGTGGAACTCTGCTTTAAGGTGTAGAGAATACAAAGTAGGGGGGGATGGGACTTTACAGGTGCAATTAGTACAAGGACATATCAAATTGAATAAAATCACAATTTAATAAAAAGTCACAAGGGTACATAGAAGCGATACTATACATGAACAGCTTTATGGTCATTCAAGACGCGTTACTGTATCTCCTATAGTTGTTCCCACATCCTAATCCTACATGTTTCGCCAAATGGCTTCCTCAGGGACAAATGTGGTTTTGTGGCTACTATATGAATAAACACATTCATATTACATTCAATACATGTAATGTTATATCAGTAAATACCAACACTATATATAGCGTATACAATAAATTTTATGCATGATGCATCTTATCCGTTGGCAAGAGTTCCATAAATGGAGTCATACCTCAATGATAGAAGGTAAAATCCAGGTTTTGCCAAGCACACAGAAATAGGAGTCTGTCCGGGTGGCACAGAAAAGCCCAGATGTAACAGGTTAGAACCTACCAAAAATTCCCGGATCTCCCGGCAGTATAATTTATATATATATATATATATATATATATATATATATATATATATATATATATATATATATATATATATATATATATATATATAATATATATATATATATATATATATATATATATAATCTAAATATACAAGATATAGCGTAGAGATTAATAGGAAAAATGTATTTATAATCAACCGGTTTATCACCTTTACTGTTAGCTATATAATCCTACGTTTGTCCCTGAGGAAGCCATTTGGCGAAACATGTAGGATTAAGATGTGGGAACAACTATAGGAGCTACAATAACACGTCTTGAATGACCATAAAGCTGTTCATGTATTGTATAATATTGTTTTTATGTAGCCTTGTAACTTTAATAAATTGTGATTTTATTCAATTTGGTATGTCCTTGCATTAATTGCACCTATAAAAAGGATGTTATTAACTAATTCTGCGATTCTCAATAGTGTAGTGGTGGTGGACCGTGGCACCCTCTCACACACACACATTGGAAATTTTTAATACAATTTTTTGGATTGTATGTATATTTAAGTTGGCACATTACTTAAGAGTATTGAGTGTGTATACATTAAGATATTGTCCTAATGGTCACTTTTATATAACATTATAATTTTTTATTATTACTTCATTGGGTGTTTAATGTAGAGCAGCACTGTATATATTGGATTCAATTATTTTATATGTGGGGACACACGTTTGTTACATTGCAGCAACATTTTATTTATTAAGAAGAGTGGTGGAAATATTTGCACAGTCTTTAGAACATTTTAGGTTGCGCAGAGATTTTTATTTTTAACTATTTCACCATTCAGAGAGTGCTTTGCATTTTCTCAATGAATACAAAAGCATTCTCCAATTGGACGAGGTGGAGAGCATGACATCAGTGAACATTGTTGATTTTTTTTATACATTAGAAAATACAAAAAAAAAATATTGAATTTAAGCAAATGCGGTGTAACATAAATCCATATCACCCTCAATATAACATACAATTAGGGATAGTGATGCACCAAAATTGTTGGCTGCCAAAAATAGGGTTTTCAACGCAATGGTTTTCAACTTCAATTTCGGCCAGGTGTATCCTGAATTTTCCGTTTCGGTACCGGAATTTTCTTTTTCGGTGCACAGCTAATTAGGGATGCACCAATATATTGGCCTCTGAAAATCATCGGCAGCCAATAGGGTTATCAGCGTTTGGCCGATAGAAAAAAAAAAAAGAGAAAAAAAAATAAAAAATAAAAAAGGTGCTTATAATGGCCGCCGAAAATTTTAGGCTGAAAATAGTAAAAAGGTGCAGATAATGGCCTGAAAATACATTTATATTCATTTAAAGCGGAAGTAAACCCATCGATTTAACAGTCTAAAAAAAAAAAAAAAGGCATGCCTGGAATGCTAACTGCACATTGGCTGTGCTCTCAACCAAACAGTCAAACCATCCAATGGCTGGTGTCATAACGGATCACATGTGCAGCACTGTGGCAGTTGAAGATTAAACAGAGGCAAAGATGGCAGCTTCCTTGGCTGAAAACGATAGGGGGGGTTTACTTCCACTTTAAGTCAGGGGTCACCAAAATGCAGCCCGTGGACCGGATGCAGCCTTTTGCTTGCCTTTATCTGGCTCTTGGGGCACGTTTCCTTTTACTGATATGAGACACTATTCCTCCCCATTGACACCAATGATGGGGCACTATTGCTCCCACCGACACCAATGATGGGGCACTATTGCTCCCACCGACACCAATGATGGGGCACTATTGCTCCCACCGACACCAATGATGGGGCACTATTGCTCCCACCGACACCAATGATGGGCACTATTGCTCCCACCGACACCAATGATGGGGCACTATTGCTCCCACCGACACCAATGATGGGGCACTATTGCTCCCACCGACACCAATTATGGGGGCACTATTGCTCCCACCGACACCAATTAAGGGGGCACTATTGCTCCCACCGACACCAATTAAGGGGGCACTATTGCTCCCACCGACACCAATTAAGGGGGCACTATTGCTCCCACCGACACCAATTAAGGGGCACTATTGCTCCCACCGACACCAATTAAGGGGGCACTATTCCTCCCACCGACACCAATTAAGGGGGCACTATTCCTCCCACCGACACCAATTAAGGGGGCACTATTCCTCCCACCGACACCAATTAAGGGGGCACTATTCCTCCCACCGACACCAATTAAGGGGGCACTATTCCTCCCACCGACACCAATTAAGGGGGCACTATTCCTCCCACCGACACCAATTAAGGGGGCACTATTCCTCCCACCGACACCAATTAAGGGGGCACTATTGCTCCCACCGACACCAATTAAGGGGGCACTATTGCTCCCACCGACACCAATTAAGGGGGCACTATTCCTCCCACCGACACCAATGATGGGGCACTATTCCTCCCACCGACACCAATGATGGGGCACTATTCCTCCCACCGACACCAATGATGGGGCACTATTCCTCCCACCGACACCAATGATGGGGCACTATTCCTCCCACCGACACCAATGATGGGGCACTATTCCTCCCACCAACACCAGGGATGAGGAACTATTCCTCCCACCGACACCAGGGATGAGGAACTATTCCTCCCACCGACACCAGGGATGAGGAACTATTCCTCCCACCGACACCAGGGATGAGGAACTATTCCTCCCACCGACACCAGGGATGAGGAACTATTCCTCCCACCGACACCAGGGATGAGGAACTATTCCTCCCACCGACACCAGGGATGAGGAACTATTCCTCCCACCGACACCAGGGATGAGGAACTATTCCTCCCACCGACACCAGGGATGGGGCACTATTCCTCCCACCGACACCAATGATGGGGCACTATTCCTCCCACCGACACCAGGGATGAGGAACTATTCCTCCCACCGACACCAGGGATGAGGAACTATTCCTCCCACCGACACCAGGGATGAGGAACTATTGCTCCCACCGACACCAGGGATGAGGAACTATTTCTCCCACCGACACCAGGGATGAGGAACTATTTCTCCCACCGACACCAGGGATGGGGAACTATTCCTCCCACCGACACCAATGATGGGGCACTATTCCTCCCACCGACACCAGGGATGGGGAACTATTCCTCCCACCGACACCAATGATGGGGCACTATTCCTCCCACCGACACCAGGGATGGGGAACTATTCCTCCCACGACACCAATGATGGGGCACTATTCCTCCCACCGACACCTGGGATGGGGAACTATTCCTCCCACTGACACCAGTGGTATCATTTTTTTTTTTTTTTTTCTTACTCCCACTGATGCTAGGGCATTTCATACTCCCACTGGCCACAGCCTGGCCCACTTAAGTTTGAAGGGCAGTAAATTGGCCCTTTGTTTTGAAAGTTTGTAGACCCCCGATTTAAATTCATGATATTAAATTAAAAAGTTGAATACAATTTATAATATATATATATATATATATATATATATATATATATATATATATATATATATATATATATATATATATATATATATATATATATATATATATATATATATATAATAATAATAATAATAATAGTATTTAAAAAAAAATGTTGGTTTAGGTCCAGAATCTTCCTTTCGGTGCACCACTACATCCAATAGTAATATTGCCGACAAAACGTCTGAAGGTATTTCAGCGATTGTTCGCCGTTTTCCTGACTGTCTAGTGGTTTAGAAGAACGGCTGCACAGGAAAATGTTCTCCTCTTTAAACAGGATGTTGGTGAGTGTGGAAAGGAGTATTCATTACGAGAGATGAACATACAAATATAGAGAGTGTCTGGGAAACAAGCAGACGAGAAGTGCATTAACCATAAAGGAACAGATCTTTTCTGAGCAATGGGAGGGGGGAGGGGGGGCGGTGTACAGGTACGCTCCGGTCAGACATGAAAATGCTGCATTAAATATCTCTCTGGGGACACTGAGTGACTCAGACTACCTGATATTCATTCCCTTCAACTGGAAATCCCTACAACTTCCAGTCTCATGTTAAAAGAGACCCTGTCACCAATTAAAAAAAATATATATATATATATATATATATATATATATATATATATATATATATATATATATATATATATATATATATATATATATATATATATATATATATATATATATATATATATATATATATATATATATATATAATGAAGGTAATAGCAGAAAAAAACTCAGGAATTTTACCTGCTTACGTTCTGCGTTTTAGCAAGAAATTCCGGCAACACGATTGCGTCTTCTTATAAATCTTTATTGGGCACTAAGAGCAGTGCTACATCTGAAGTGCTGACGCGTTTCGGCCGAAGCCTTCCTTATAGCATGCAATGTACCTCTGAACCTATTCCAGGAAGAGAGTCAATTCCCTAGCACAGCCCCCTCCCTCTTGACGCACCATAGCCGTCTCCTATTCTGGGCGTTTTTAATTACTGTCTGTGATGGCCCAGCTCCTCCATCCCTCACCTCCCTACATAACCTTGTATGTAGCTGCTGGGGGGAAGGAATGAACTATACTATACTGAGAATACTATAATGGCTTGTTTGCACCAGCGGTTGAGGGATGGTAAATCACCATGGTTAAGCCCCCCCCTTTAGCTGCAGTGGTAGCAGCCGGGGTTTACACATGATGCGGCCATGGTGCTTTGCTTATCAGCCGTGGCAAGAATTATACACCTTGTTGCTACTGATGGACATAGTGCCTGCAGAGCCAAGCCAATTCACTGCTTACAACACACGCAATTGCTGCATGTTACTACGGGGTCCAAGGGGTTAAAGTGGTTGTAAACCTCATACATAAAACATGAACAAAGTATACCCCTCTATAGTATATACTTGACTGTCTGCTGCCTCCTTCCTCTGCTATCAGCATGAAGCACTTCTGACAAGTTCTCCTGACCCAAGGGGAAAAAAAGGTGACCGGGGAGGAAGCTTCAGCACACAGCCTGTGATTGACAACCTCAGCTCTGTTCCTGTGTTCTGTATAAAGAGGGGTGTTCCTTGCCTCTAATCAGCTTTCATTGAGCTCTGTAGGGTACAACTTTTGAGCTCCCTGCCCCCCGCTTTCTGGAAGCTCAGACAAGCAGTATAAATTCTGCAATCAGGGACGTCACTAGGGTTGGTGTCACCCAGTATGGTCAACCCCCCCCCCCCCCTGCCCTCCCACCTTTTTATCATGGAAGAACCCTTAAATAAAAACTTTCTGGTCTCGGGGAACCCCTGTTAGCAATTATTATAGCTAGACATGTGCGATTAGTTTCGTACGAATCGAAAATTCATACAAATTTTTGGAAATTCGTACGAATCCGAAATACAAATTTTTATGCATACGAATTCCGTACGAAATTTTGTTTACGAATTTCGGATCCAAAATTCATAATGAACATTCATAATGGTTACGAAAAGTTAACAAACCTAAAAAGTTAAAAACCCAGGAAGTCAGCACAGCACAGGGATGGTGGGAACCCCTCATAATGATAAATTCATCATAACTTTTGTTATTTTAACGAAAAGTTTACGAATCTAACGAAGATACGTATTTCGTACGAATCCGAATTGAATTTCGGACACAAATTACGAAATACAACTTTTTTTTAATACGGAACTAAGCTAATTTTTTGATGGCGCACATGTCTAATTTTAGCTACACCTCGTGGTACAATACTGTGAACAGTAAGTTGTAGATATTAGGGGTGCGCTTACGTTCAGTCTGAACCTGGAAGGAAGCTGTCAGTTGCAGGGCAATCGGCTGTGAGCGGGAATTCACTGCCCCCCCACAACAGCACATACACAAAGCTGTTTAATTGACCCAATGTTGGCATGTTGCTGTATTTTATCATGTGTCAATATGGCTTGTGCTATTCTGCTGCCCCTCTGAAAACCCACCATGCCCCAAACGCATGCATTGCAGGGTGGTTTTGGCGTGGACCCATGCAGTTGATAGAGTTGTATTCGGCAGCTGAAACAGTGGCTCAACCATCTGCTTTTACTGCCTAATATTACTGCATCTCCAGTATTCTGCCAGCACAGGGCATCTTAATACTTATGCTCAGTTTACATGTGTAAGATGTGGGAATGCACATAAAATTGTGCAAGTTCCCACAATGCATAAAAAAATGTGCATCCTTTTTGCAGGCGTGCAACGCAATATTCAGGAGTGCGCCGCGTACAGAGCGCAGAGTTCGGGAGTGCGCCGCGTACAGAGCGCAGAGTTCGGGAGTGCGCCGCGTACAGAGCGCAGAGTTCGGGAGTGCGCCGCGTACAGAGCGCAGAGTTCGGGAGTGCGCCGCGTACAGAGCGCAGAGTTCGGGAGTGCGCCGCGTACAGAGCACAGAGTTCGGGAGTGCGCCGCGTACAGAGCACAGAGCTCGGGAGTGCGCCGCGTACAGAGCACAGAGCTCGGGAGTGCGCCGCGTACAGAGCACAGAGCTCGGGAGTGCGCCGCGTACAGAGCACAGAGCTCGGGAGTGCGCCGCGTACAGAGCACAGAGCTCGGGAGTGCGCCGCGTACAGAGCACAGAGCTCAGGAATGTGTTACCTTCAGAATGTAGTTCCAAGGGTGCCCTATGCACAGGAGTTCGGAGTTCAGGGGTGCACAGTGTACAGAATGCATGATTTAGGGTGTGCTACATATAGAGTGCAGGGTTCAGGAGTGCATTATGTAATGTACAGAGTGCAGAGTTTGTTATATACAGAGTTCAGGAGTATGCTACGTGCAGAGTTCAGGGGTGCTCTGTGTACAGAGCACAGGCAGAATTTGTCCGACCCCCGCCCCCCCCCCCCCCCCCAAATATGGTGACCACATTTCCAAGCTGGCATTCCGAGACCCCCCCCCCCCCTGCCCAAAAAATATGTTTTTAGATACTTTTTTTGCCAATTTTTGGGACGGAGGGGGACATGGAGGAAGAACGGAGGGGAACACGGAGGAGGAAGAACGGAGGGGGGACAGCAGAACGGAGGGGGATACGGAGGAGGAAGAACAGAGACCAGCCTGGCAGCCTATGATGTGTCATGTGTGAGAGATGTGTACATGTTTATAAGGGTGGCGGCGGATGGGCGGAGTCGGCGGAGCGGACTGGTCTGATGGTGTGTTTTTTTTTCCTCATTCCGGGACACTGTATTGTCCCAGAATGAAGGTGCCCGGGACACGGGTCAAAAATCAGAAAAATCAGGGACAAGTGGGCACCCTACCCCCAGAGCTTCCTCGCATCTCTACTTTTTCCTACCTGGCCCACCTCTAGTAACTTCCTGTGTAGACAGCTCCACTACCCATGTATTCGGCTCTAGTATCTCCCTGCAAAACTGGGTGTGGGGACCACATGACAAGAGCAGGACTCAGCCCGCAGGGCCTTGTATTTGACATACTGTATGTGCATTAAAGGGTGTATTAACAAATACAAAAAGTATTGATCTTTTCTATCTGCCCAACATTCAGCTTTGATCTAGTAGCCACTGATACCCACATCCATTTTCTGACATCAATGCCGCATATACTGTAAGTGGTGTAACTGCCTGCTAAATAATTAATGTTTATTATATATAGCAAATTGCCTTATTGCTGTGAAATCCATACCATCCCCATGTGGCATTTTATACAAGATGTGTATTAATTACACGTTTTTTTCATCTCAAGGCTTTGCTGCTCCAGCAGACTGGCAGGCAGGAAATCGAGTGATTTAATGTTTTCTTTTGGGAAGATGCATGGCTGAGCCCCAGAAGAACAGCCGGGCGGCTACCAATTTACTTTAGCGCGTTCCAATAAGACGGATGGATGAACTTTAGTTTCATTTACAGCGTTTCACTTTTTTAATATCAGTATGCAGCTACAAAGAAAAACAATTGTATAGCAGATTTACTTATTATGGTAAAGATTAAAAAAAGAAAAAAATACCATACATTTTTAAAGAAAAGGGCCTGCTTTAACCACTTCAGTGCCGGGCACTTTGGCCCCCCTTCCTGCCCAGGCCAATCTTTAAAATTCAGCGCTGACGCACTTTGAATGACAATTGCACGGACATGCAATGCTGTACCCAAATGATATTTTTATCATTCTTTTCACACAAATAGAGCTTTCTTTTAGTGGTATTTACCCACTGTTTTATTTTTTACTAAACAATCGAAAAAAGTTAGAAAAAAAATAAATCGTTATTCGTTGTTTCTGTTATACAGTTTTGCATCTACATAATCTTTCTTCATAGATTTAGGCCAAACTGTATTCTGATATATTTCTTTGGCAGGAATAACCCAAATCAGTGTATATTAGCCTGTAGGAACGAGATTTTATAAATATATATATATATTACACACACACACACACACACACACACACACACACACACATACATACATACATATATATATATATATATATATATATATATATACACACACACACACCAATTCTGATGTAGATTTTGAGACCTGAAAACACTAGGACAATACAAATACCCCCCCCCCCCCCAAAATGACCCCTTTTTGGAAAGTAGACAGTCCAAAGTATTTAGTAAGAGGCTATAGCAAGTTTTTTGAAGTTGTAACTTTTTGTCCAAATTTTGGGGAAAATTTAAGGAATTAAAAAAAAAAAAAAAAAAGTTTTTTTCCACAATTTTCTAAAATACAGTCACCACTGCATTACAGAATCATCATATAATGGGTGGTGGCGGAGATCAGAGACACTTACTAGTGACAGTATGTACAAAATACTATTAGTACTATTTTTTTTTTCTTTTTAAGATTTTTAATTTAAATTTATTTATTTTTATTTATTTTTATTTTTTTAACACACTGACCAGAGCAATGCAGCGTTAGCATAGTAACATTGTACTACTCTGGGGAATCAGGGATCAGGTTTTTTTTTTTTCCCACACATTACGATTCCTTATACCAGTGAATATCACTGTTATAAGCAACCATTTTTACAGAATTGATACATTCAGTGTGTATTGTTGTAATTAGCGGTGATCGGCAAAAGCTAAAATCGCATGGTACAGATGGCCTGTGATTGGCCCTCTCTGTACCGTGTGATCACTTTGACCAATCACAGCTAGCAACACAATTGTACGCAGTGAATGGCATGAAAGGAAGCCATCCATTGTTTACAACTGTTATTGGTCACAGCGATCACATGGTACCAGCAGCAGCCCGGTAAAATGATCTGTCATTGGCTGTGTCCAATGAACACAGCTGGTGACCGATTGCACCGCAGCGAGGCCCGGGCGGAAGTCATCTGAAAGGAACAATCAAGGTCCACTGGTTAAAGCTGAACAGGGTTGCCAACCGTCAGTCAATTTACTGACAATTTGTAAAAATAAGTGATTTTTACAACAGTCCGTAAATATCAGAGGCTGATAAGTTGCAATGCTGTGTAGGTGTAAACCAGGCAAATGACTTGTTCTGTGTATTTTCTGTGTTTCCATATCATGTTTATATTGTTTAAATCTTGATTGTCTAAGGTTATATGTACACGGCTCATTTTACAGGGATTTAACTTGACAGATAGTAACCCACGTTTAAAAACGTCCGCGGCTAAATTCCGTGTTTAGCCGCGTTAGCGTTTAGAAGCGTTTTTGCATTGCAAATAGTCAATGCATATCCATTAAAAACGCCTGTAAATGAAACGCGGCTAAACGTGAGTTACCGCGTTTTCAAGCTGTTACAGGCATTTTGGTATTTCAAATGCCTCTGAACAGCCGTCCTCAATGCATTTTTTGCTTTCCAAAAAATGCTTCTAAACTCATTTGCTGAAAAATTACTATAAAACGACCCTGTGTACATGTACTGATAAGATAACATAGAGAAGAGTTCAGGGGCAGCTGAAAAAAAAAAAAAAACCCAACTGCTCCTAAACATTAATTTACCAGCAGCAGTGTACACAAGGACTTGTTTTTTAATAGGAGTTCTGTAATTTTTCAGGTTGTCAGTAAAGAAGGTGCTACGTCAGTAAATTTCCCATGTTTTGTCAGTAAAAAATGCTGCGGGAGGTTGGCAACCCTGAAGCTGAATACTATATAAAAGACACATATATCTATATATCTATATATATATATATATATATATATATATCTCTATCTATCTATCTATCTATCTATCTATCTATCTATCTATCTATCTATCTATCTATCTATCTATCTATCTATCTATCTATCTATCTATCTATCTATCTATCTATATCTATATCTATATCTATATCTATATCTATATCTATATCTATCTCATTAAAATTTGTTTTTTAAATGCAACCATAAATATGACTTGGTATCAACCTCTTGCAGTTCCTGTGCAGCAGGGCCGGAGTGTGAAAGGAAGAAGCAGCATGACATGGGAATTTTTAAGATGGGCAACTCCTATCCTCATATTGATTAGTGGTTCCAAATTAATAATAACTACTGCAGTAGGGAACAGACACAAAAGATACACTGCACATCTTTCCAAATACAGTATATCCTCGAGTATAAGCCGAGGCACCTAATTTTACCACAAAAAAAATGCGCAGGTGAAAAATGCGCAGCTACTGCAAGTGGAAAAGTGGGTCAACAATGCCCATTTGCAGCCTCACTGTGCCCATTTGCAGCCATAGGTCCCCCGAACTTCAAACTCGGTAGTTAAGGGTTCTTAGATGCCCCCTAGCAGCCAAAATTTGGGGTCTCTGGACCCAAAGGGTCCTGAAATGATATTGATGCAGATGGCCAGAAATTGGGGACCTGTATCTCGGGCCACTTGGTGCTAGGAACCCAGTGGAACTAGCACGACAACATATCCAAAGATGGGGTTCCTAGCACCAAGTGGCCCCGAGATACAGGACCCCAAAGTCGGTTCGAAAAATGTAATTCTCTGCTGCAGAAAAGTGCTTGACTCCAGTATAAGCCGAGGGGGGTACTTTCAGCTCAAAAAAAAAAAAAACGTGCTGAAAAACTCGGCTTATACTCGAGTATATACAGTAACTGTTCTGCTTTATTATGACGCAATTGAAGGTTTTTATACACATGATTACATAGGTATCACATTAATATTACAATTGTACGTTTATGGTAACAAGGGACGTAACATAGGCAGGCTAATTCTAATCAGGACTCAAAAAACAGGACAAGCAGCCAATCATTTTGTGCACGGACAAAAAGTATGCCGATAGGAGGAGAGAGCAGGATGATAAAAAAAAATAAAAGTGCATCACTGATGCGTCTCCTTTTACTGTCCAGGCACAGGCTGGGGTCGGTCCAAGATGACCTGGGCTCAGAAGAAGTGGATTGAATGATGCTGGCCATCAGACTGAGGACATCTAGGAGGCAGAAAAAAAAAAGTATCGCAGAGAAAATCTCCGGATTGAAGGCAAACATTGCAGCAAAAGCTGATTTTGTAGCGTCTCTTAATAGGCTATTAATTATGACCTTTTTATTTTTTGGCTGGAGTTCTGCTTGAAGCCTTTTACCACTACCGCTGCATCCCTTATGGTGGTTGCACTGCTATGTGTACTTTATTGTCAGATGAATGTCACAGGAAGCAGCAACATAATTGTGAAAGTGACATGCGTTGGGAAAGTGATGCCGCATACAGAATGGGGAAATGCATATGCTGTGCTTTAATTACAGACCACACAGTTACTGAAAATCAAAAGTGCAGTTAGAACCCCACAGAACATAGAATACACAGCAATGTGCAAATCACTTGTGCCAATTTTCTACTTACCCCCCAATAAATGAGGACATTGATCAGTTATGTTGGATGCTGCTTAAAGTGGAACGATGGGCAAAGAAAAAAAAAAAGACATACCGTATATACTGTACTTGAGTATAAGCCGAGGCACCTAATTTTACCCAAAAACTGGGAAAACTTATTGACTCGAAATATAAGCCTAGGGTGGGAAATGCAGCAGCTACAGACAGAGAGAGAGAGAGAGAGAGAGAGAGAGAGAGAGAGAGAGAGAGAGAGAGAGAGAGAGAGAGAGAGAGAGAGAGAGAGAGAGAGAGAGAGAGAGAGAGAGAGAGAGAGAGAGAGAGAGAGAGACGCTGCCCAGCGCCACCAGAGAGAGGCACGCTGCCCAGCGCCACCAGAGAGAGGCACGCTGCCCAGCGCCACCAGAGAGAGGCACGCTGCCCAGCGCCACCAGAGAGAGAGGCACGCTGCCCAGCGCCACCAGAGAGAGAGGCACGCTGCCCAGCGCCACCAGAGAGAGAGGCACGCTGCCCAGCGCCACCAGAGAGAGAGGCACGCTGCCCAGCGCCACCAGAGAGAGAGGCACGCTGCCCAGCGCCACCAGAGAGAGAGGCACGCTGCCCAGCGCCACCAGAGAGAGAGGCACGCTGCCCAGCGCCACCAGAGAGAGAGGCACGCTGCCCAGCGCCAGAGAGAGAGGCACGCTGCCCAGCGCCACCGAGAGAGAACCACGCTGCCCAGCGCCACCAGAGAGAGAACCACGCTGCCCAGCGCCACCAGAGAGAGAACCACGCTGCCCAGCGCCACCAGAGAGAGAAAGACTGAGCCCCTGCCAGGGTACAGACATGCTACACTACTGACCAGAGTCGCCCCCCGGGAACCCAGAGTGAGCGATTGTCCAGCTGGAGGGATCACTGCTGTCGTTTCGCTGGGTCTGGCAAGAGGGCCTGTCAGCCATTATCCATCACTTATCCTAGGGACTGTACTACATCTACAGTCTCTGACCATGATAATGCGATAATGACATTGTCTAAAAGGGGCGCCATAAAATGATGCCCCCCCTTGAAAAAAGTTCTGCGGACGCCCATGCAGGTACCTGTCAAAAACAGGAACTGGAGGGGGGAGGAGGCAGATAAGCAGAGCTTCCACTTTTGGGTGGTCCTACGCTTAAAGCTGGTCTAAGAGACTCCTATATGGCGCGGTTGGATGAGGCTCCTGCTCCAGCTATTGCAGTATGACAGCCGGCGCCACCAGCTGGCTTTTTCCTGAAACTCCAGTCTCTAGATGGACCCTCGGTGTCATCATGTACAATGCAGGTCTGTGAAGTGGGGGCGAGTGTGCGGCCTCAGTCAGGAGCCCCTTAAAGAAGATTCTGCAGGGGACCCATCAAATCGCTGGAAGGACGCGATTGGACTGTGGAATAAGGCAATTCTTTCTCCTTATTCTGCCACCCCTATACATAATGAGCATATAAAGTGATTGTCATACTTCCCTGCTCTAGGTAATGGTTTTGCACAGAGAAGCCCAATTCTCCTCTTCTGGGTTCCCCCCCCTGCTGTCGCACTGTCAGTCCTAACCCCGTCTCCTTTGTGTTTGAATGGCCCCCCTCCCCCACAATTCACAGACTGATTTCTCTTATCGCCCGGAATTTCTGAATATTATCTTGTTCAAACAGTAACAGAGCTGCATGTGTTTCATTTATTTTTCCACAAACCTGCTGTGAATGAAAATCGCACATGCCGCTCCGGATGTCACTTCCGCTGTCCTGGCCCGGAGAGGCAGCGCAGCACGTTCTTTGCCAATGACAAGTAAATAAGAAAAGGAAGGAAATTTGGACAAGACGGTCTTACAGCTGAGCGGAGAGCAGGAAATGTGTGGAAGAATATCCGCCGGCAGCTGGGAAACCATTCGTGATCTTCCAAAAAGAAAAAAAAGGTGATAATCAGACAATGCGCTCCGACTACCAGCACCTGGAAGAATGGGCAATTTTTTGCTGCATTTTCAACATTTGCCATTGAGCAGACTAGAAAATGCACATCAATGGACGGAATTGATAGTACATGACTTTTTGCAACACAACATATTGGTGGAAACAACAGATTTTGTTCATATGCATGAATTTGCTGGAGCTAGAACCTCAGCCAATCATATGCCAACGCACCTAGATCCCTAATGCCTAGCTGTGCGACCTCTTTTGGGTTATATCTTCAATCAAACTTCTTGAATTTGCTTTATCCGAAAAAAAATTTAGTAAAAAAATAAATAAAAAAAAAATGCATTGTTTGGGGCTCCAAGTTTCCCTCCATCATTCCTGTGTTGACAGAATCACTTTAACCGCTTCAGCCCCGGCAGATTTTACCCCCTTCCTGACCAGAGCACTTTTTGCGATTCGGCACTGCGCCGCTTTAACTGACAATTGCGCGGTCGTGCGACATGGCACCCAAACAAAATGGACGTCCTTTTTTTACCCCACAAATAGAGCTTTCTTTTGGTGTTATTTGATCACCTCTGCGGTTTTTATTTTTTGCGCTATAAACAAAGAAAGACGACAATTTTGAAAAAAATAAAAAAGCAATATATTTTTTACTTTTTGCTATAATAAATATCCCCTAAAAATATATATAAAAAAATAAAAATAAATTTTTCCTCAGTTTAGGCCGATATGCATTCTTCTACATATTTTTGGTAAAAAAAAAAAAAAAAAATATTGCAATAAGCGTATATTGATTGGTTTGCTCAAAATTTATAGTGTCTACAAAATAGGGGATAGATTTATGGCATTTTTTTAATTAGTAATGGCGGTGATCTGCGATTTTTAGGATGACTGATATTATGGCGGACACATCGGACACTTTTGACACATTTTTGGGACCATTGTCATTTATACAGTGATCAGTGATATACAAATGCACTGAATACTGTGTAAATGACACTGGCAGGGAAGAGGTTAAATGATGGGGTTAAGTGTGCCCTAGGGAGTGATTCTAACTGTGGGGGGTGGGCTACTAGTCACATGACAGCGATCACCGCTCCCGATGACAGGGGGCAGTAGATCTGTCATGTCACAAGGCAGAACAGAGAAATGCCTCGTTTACATAGGCAGTTAGGCACTTCCCCGTTCTGCGGCTCCGTGACACGGTCACCGGGAGACAGGAGGACATCGAGTCCGCCGGTCCCGCGGGCACAGTCACGCTGCACGCGGTGGAGCCTGCTAACTTCACCAATTACAGGGGACATACAGGTACGCCTATTTGCCCACCGCTGCCACTGTGCCGACGTATATTGGCGTGCGGCGGTCAGCAAGTGGTTAATATGTGCTCATGTAGGCCTTGTTCACACCTACTGCAGTGACCTGCACTGGAAGAATCACCACAAGGTCACCACAAGGACACATAGTAAACTATTGTTTTCTATGTGTCCTGCTCACACCACAATGCTGGTGTCAAGTGCAACAAACAAACATGTCATACATAGCATGCATTAAGGTGAAAAACCTTAAGACCCCTTTCACACTGACTTACTGACTGACTGACACACGAATTTGGGGCCCCGTATCTCGGTACAACTTGGTGCTAGTGAATCCCATCTTTGGATATGTTGTAGTGTGTAGTTCCACTGGGTTTGCACACTTAATTTGGGGTTTCTAGCACCAAGTGGCCCCGACATACGGGGGGCCCCAAAGTCGGTTCGGAAAATGTCATTTTCTGCAGCAGAAAAGTGCTTGACTCCAGTATAAGCCGAGGGGGGCATTTTCAGCACAAAAAAAAAAAAAAAATGTGCTGAAAAACTCGGCTTATACATAGTATGCATGTTAACGCACATCAACGCAATGCAAATCTATTTAAGAAAACAAAAGCTTTTCATTATTTTGTCTCTTACAAGGGACCCATAGCAATTTAATGTGGCTAAGTGGTTAGCACTTCCACCCAGCAGCACTAGGGTCGTTGGTTCGAATTCCAACCAAGGTACTACCTCATACCTCCCAACATTTTGAGATGGGAATGAAGGACACCTACTACCAAATAATGTGGGCATAGGACACGCCTTCTGCCACACCCCCTTAAAGGAGAATTAACCAAAAAAAAAAAAAAGAGAAGAAGAGGTTAATTAAATCCATAAGGGCTATTTTTTTAAACCACTACTATTCCTTTATATTGGCTTTACTTACAAATTTACAAATGCAGCAATTTAAAAATTGGATGAAAGTTTTAGCACTTTTTGAAAAATAAAAAGTGCATTTTATATAAATCTATATGGATCAGACCAAAATGAGGGACAAATGAGGAGTAATGAGGGACAGAGGGACATTGCTCCAAATCAGGGACACTCCCTCTAGATCAGGGACAGTTGGGAGCTATGCTACCTGCATGGAGTTTGCATGTTCTCCCTGTGTGGGTTCCCTCCAGGTACACATTCCAAAGACATGCTGGTAGGTTAATGGGTTAATTGGCCCCTGTCTAAATTGTCCCTAGTATGTGTATGTATGAATGCGAGTTGGAGACTTTAGATTGTAAGCTCCTTCAGGGAAGGGACTGATGTGAATGTACGATATACAGTATATGTAAAGTGCTGCAAAAATGGTTAGCGCTATACAAGTACCTGTAATAAAATCAATAAAAATGTGTGTCAATGCACATAAAAAAAAATGAGGGCAATGCACATCCATATTTTGGGCATTTTAACGTATGTACAGGCCCTTAAGCATAGCTCCCAACTGTCCCTGATTTGGAGCAATGTCCCTCTGTCCCTCATTCCTCCTCATTTGTCCCTCATTTTGGTCTGATCTATATAGATGTATATAAAATACACTTTGTATCTATCAAAAAGTGTTTTCCAGCACTAAACCTTTCATCTTAATCCTAAATTGCTACATTTGTAAATTCTAAAAGCCAATATAAAGGAATAGTAGTGGTAAAAAGAAAGCACTTGTGGGTTGAACCAATCTTTTATTTTGTTGTACAATTCTCCTTTAAGGGGCGTGGCAGGGGGTGTGTCCTATGCCTGCATACTTTTGCTGATAGGTGTCTCTCATTCCCATCTCAAAAAGTTGGGAGGTATGCCTTAGGCTGGGATCACACTAGTGCGAATTGGATGCCGATTTCCCGGCAAATTGTAGAATCGGCTCGGGTAGAGACAAGGCAGGATCCCCGGACAGGTAAGTGTCCTTGGATTAAACGTCAGCAGCTGCAGTATTTATAGCTGCCGACTTTTAATTTGTTGGGGGGGGGGGGGGGGAGCCTGGAGCTTCTCTTTAAAAGGTGGTCCATCCATTTGAAAGGACTGCTTATGCACTCCAACGCATTAAAAAAAGTACATACACCATTTTTATTTTTAACGCAGTACACGTGCGTTACGGCATAGTGCACTGTATTCAAAGTGAATGACAACGCATTGTTGTATGTGCAGTGCTGCATATTAAATTGCTTGTTTTACTGCAACCCGTAGACCTTCATGGGCCCGAAATACACCCTCCAAAGAGAACACACTCTCTAAATGAAGGAGAAAAGAAGAGCACATTTTGCCTATTGAGTGAATATTCCCCTGATTGTAATTTTTCTAAAAACCTTTTTCCCTGAAATCCCTCATTAATCACCAAATGTTGACACCCTGCTGTGGGTCCACCATCGTCTGTGTGAATAACGTGAGCTTCCTTGGGAATCCTTAGATTTGCCCATGTAGAAGGAAATGAGGACCGGACCCCCCTCCTACCATAGTCTTCTATGTGTGTCTGGACGGTAAGAAAAACCTACACCCAAAATAAAGTCCACTGGAGGTCTAACTGGCACCACACCACATGCCCGCCTTACTTATCTCCCAGTTTTGACTATAGCAGTGTATCAGTATATTGTATCTACATGCTGCATTCCCGGAATGCCATACGATGAAAACAAATAACAGAGTAATAAGTCTCTTCAAAAGATAAAGGCAAGCCATAAACAATTCTATGGCAAAGAGAACCTGTCATACAATCATATATAAAATGTACTACAGCCTGCACAGCCATTGCCTTATATGCTTCTCATGGGAACAAGGCCGGGAGAAGGGGTTGGCAGGAGGGGCGGCTGCCCTGGGCACAATTGTTTATTGCAGGGATAGGGGGCGCCCTTACCCTAAGGGAAGGGGGGGGGTGGCACAGTTTACCTATCTTTTGCCCTGGGCACTGGGTGACCTTGTCCCGACACTGCATGGAAAGATTGGTTGTTACAATACATCTGAAGACAAAACTGTCATGTTGGATAGAGTAGGAAGTGGATGAACTCTTAACAGAATTTTTGTCACCTATGTCCATTTGGGGCGGTTCCCTTTACTGCAGACACAATAGGAAGCGGGTAAAATCCCCCTTTTTCACCATTGGAAGATTTTCCCTCCATTCCTGTTATGGTAATGTAGCGGGTGACCCCCCTGCCCACTCGCAGCCCCGCATTTCCCACCGGCCACCAGCGGAGTTTACACACAGCTCACAGGGAACCACAGAGCCTGTCATCTCCTGCTGAGGATTTCTCCCCCCTCCTTCTCCTTACTGTGCAGCACACTAAGCGTCGCTCGGGGGACCCAGCCGCCAGCCCTGCTCCCTCTATGTGTGTGATTATATGTTAGTATTACATTGTATATCCCTGTATGTTGTTGTGGTGGTTCAGGTGCTTATCTAATAGTTTTTGAAACTATCGATGCTCCCCGCTGAGACCACCGCCTGTGGAAGGGAATTCAACATCCTGGCCGCTCTTCTGTGAAGGCAGAACTACAGATTCCAGCATGCTCTGGGGGGGGGAGGAGACAGGACACCAAAGGCTGACTGGGAGTTAGGGAGTGGACCACGAGGCGAGGAGAAGACTGGACATTGGGGAGAGGCACCGTTTCCTGAGTCAGTGTGATGGTCCTGCCACAGCCCAAGAACCGGTCAGCCATGGACATCCCAACTGAAAAGGGACCCTAGGTGCATCTCTAGGCGTTCCTGAGGACGTGAGGGGTTCTGGTCATGAGGTAGCCAGTCGGGCCACCTGAAGCACCTGCTTGCCAGAACATCTCCTTTTGTGCTCTGGGTCGCGGATTTGCGAGCGGGCACTTGCCCAACTTAAAGATACTGCATGCAGACAACATTGCCTTGACTGTGCCCACACCTGTAGGAACACTTACACCCTGCTGAGCAGTCACAGTGTCCATCTTGCTTATCAGGATACTACCAGCACACTGTACATCACTTTGTCTGCAAGAATATCTTTAAATACACTTTTCTCATGACGCCAAACAGGACACCAAGTGCACCAACGCAAGGCCAGCAGAAGATACCGGATATTTCCAGGGCAAGTAGAGAGGGATTAGAACACCTATTAGGTTTTCATTGCTCTCTGTATCCCAGTTAGGAAGATTCACCCTCTCTATTTGTCCTGGTGACCGTTATCACCATGAGGGAAGGTTTGAGAAGACACCAAATTTTGGGTTGTCCCCAGAACATGACTAGAGGGGACACAAGTTCCTATGACCCTGGTGACAACCATGAATTCCCCAACTTTGGAGGGGGTCCTCTCAATTCTGCAACCTGGAAAGAACACTGAAATTTGCCAATGTGTACATTTGGCTCAGGGCTCATTCACAGAAGGAGGTGTGTTTGTTTTTGCTCTTTCCTGTGCATCACGTTCAAGGCAACCCATGTCGTAAAAGGCTGCGCAAACTGTTGGCGCTATATAAATCCTTTATAATAATAATAATAATAATAATAATAATAATAATAATAATATCTACAGGCTGCCCTATTTGTGTGAAACAAAAAAAATTAAAAAAAAGTACAGGTGTGACTTTTCATATTGCATCACAACGCATGGTACTGTGGTACCATGCGTTTTGATGGGCACAAATGTGCGCCGTTTTCTAAATGCATAGGGGTGACTAAGAATTAAAGGAAGCAGGTTTTTGTGCGGTGCAGGAAAATGTACGATCTTTGCACGCGTTCCTGCGCCACAGCAATAAAAACACTTAAATTGTAACTGTTGGGTTGTTAAGAGAAAAGCAATCCACGGACAGCTAGATCCATTGCAAGCATTTCAGAAAACTATATTGCAGATCGTTATCTGATTCGATCATACAGATACGGGACAGGCCAAATCTATGTACTCGCTGACATGTTTAAGTGAAATGTTTTGTCTTTATAGACAGAGCAGGGTCTACTTGCTGAGTAGATTAGGTTATCCTTCAGACATTGCTATTCTGCCCTGCCTGTAATTAAGTGATCCTGGAACACATCTGCTGGTGATGCCAGAACACCCACCTTGCTGCCTCTACACAGAAATAAATAAAAAAAAAAAAAAAAAAAAAAAAAAAAAAAAGGAGAAGCATCTGCCAGCTGCCAACCAGCTTTGGAAGTTTGTAAAGGGGAAGGCAAGGTGTGGGCCACTGGATCACTTTGTCCAGGTAGCTCTTTAAATACAAGGGCCATGGGTGTCCTCATATCTTAGCCCCTTCATGCCTTTTTCTGACACTTGTTGCTTACAAGTTAAAAATCTGTATTTTTTGCTAGAAAATTACTCAGAACCCCCCCCCCCCACAAAAAAAAAAAAAAAAAATATATATATATATATATATATATATATGTGTGTGTATATGTGTATGTGTATGTGTATGTGTATGTGTATATATATATAATAAATATATATATATATATATATATATATATATATCAATCACACACAATTATTTTAAATTTAATGCCACACCATATTTACGCAGCATCTGTCAAATGCATTTTATTTTTTTGAAGAAATACACTTTCACGAATTTAATAAGAGAAACACACACCCCACTAAAGTTAGCCCAATTTTTTGGTATAATATGAAAGATAATGTTACACCGAGTAAATAGATACCTAACATGTCACGCTTTAAAATTGCTCACACTTGTGGCATGGCGACAAACTACGGTACTTAAAAATTTCCATAGGTGACGCTGAGGGAGGAAGCTGCCGCCTTCTCCATGGGAAGCCCAGGGCACGGAGGAGTCTCTGCGGTGGGGGGAGCCACCATCTCCACCTGTCAGCACAGGGTAAGTGAGCTGGCGGCGGGGGGTATGGTGTGGGCTGGGGAGGGGGGTCCATGGTCAGGTCCATTGGAACACCAGCCGCCACTGCAGGCAGCTGGACATTGTAGAAATCTTCACTGTGGGAAAGCCTGTCCTCTTCCTGGGGCTGAAGCTCCTGCATGCAGAAGGTTCATAGTGTCAGGCTCAGGTCTGAGCTGCAGGGAAAAAAGTTCCCTACAAGGACCCGCCTCCTTCCTCCTCCTTCATTGATAAAAGTTTGATCGCTTTCCCTGCCTGTAACACAATCTCTGAATGGAGGAGAGTCTGATCAGTCACAAGATTGAGGAGAAGGAGAAGGGAGGGAGTCCACTTTGGGAGATGTTTTTGTTGCAGCCCAGCCTGGGGCACAAAGCTACTAAACCCTTCTTGCCGGACGTTCAGCCACAGGAAGAGGACCGGGCATTGCTTCAGTGAAGTTCAGCCACAGGAAGAGGACCGGGCATTGCTGACGACTCATTTTGCTAATGCTAGTTGCCTGGCTATTGAATGAATCCAGTGTCAGTAGTTAGCGCCCAGTCTAAAGGCAATCTGAATGCATAAACTCCGCTCACTTGTATTTGGCACAATGTTCCGCACAGCTTCAGCATCTCTTTTTTTTCATTTCACATATTGCCTGACAATCTGCCTATCGATAAAATGTAAATGCCATGAAAAATTTAATTTGAAAAAACGGATGTGGAGAAATACCTAATTACTGAACAATGAAACCACATTACTACGGTATAAAATATTATATTGTTTTATTTATTGCTATGACATTTAGTTGTCTTTTATTTCTTATCCTAGTTACAATTACCCAAACACACCCACAGCACAGCCAGGATGGGGACTCCACTTGCCTCCACCTTAGTTAAAGGGTTACTAAACCCAAAACTGTAAAATCAGTCTGTATGTGCAGTAAAGCATTCTTGTTATACTCACTGTGGAACCTCAGTGGTTAATCCTCTGCATTGTGTTGAACTACAAGTCCCATGAGGCATAGCAAGACTGACAGCCACAAGCATGGCACTCAGAGGCAGAGGCATGATGGGACTTGTAGTTTTCCAACAGCTGGAGGGCCGCTAATTGCATATCCCTGGTATAAAGGCTGTTTGATCCCGTTTTCTCTGATTCTCCCCTTCTCCCAAAAATAACCTATTTACAAAGCCTGGGGACGGGCTGCACATGCTCAGTTTTGGTGTGTATTGTGAGAGTTTTTTTTTTTTCGGAGGGTGCATGTGATCAGCACAAGACCAATCAGCGCTGTCCAGACTGAAAGAATGAAAACTCCTCCTACAAGCTTTAGTAGAAGTCCAGAGACTGCTATATACTAGAGCTGCACGATTAATCGTGCAGAATCGTTATCGCGATCTTGAAATAAGTGTTTCACGATCCTTTCTATGTAGAGACTTCTCTCTGCTCTGCTATAGCCGACAGCGTCAAAAGAAAGGGAAAAAAATTAAAAAAAGTCAGTCTGCGAAGAATCACAACATTCTTTATCAGTGGAATTAAGTATAAACATTGTAACAATTTGTCCATCAAAGGAATACACTTTGGTGTGAAAATGAGGGCAGTTTAACCACTTAAATACTAAACCTTTTGCTGACGTTTGTTGGTTTCAAGTTGAAATACATTTTTTTGCTAGAAAATTACTTAGAACCAAGAAAGAAAGAAAAAAAAATATAAAAAAAAAAAAAAAAAAAAAAAGAGAAAGAAAGAAAGAGAAAGAAAAAGAAAAAAACAAAAAGTACACTTAAGTAAATGAATAAAAAAAAAAAAAAATAACCAGTAAAGTTAGCCCAGTTTTTTTTTCTATAATGTGAAAGATTTTACGTTGCGAGATTCATGATCTTTTTATTCTAAGCAAAAAAAATCGTGATTCTCATTTTGGCCAGAATCGTGCAGCTCTACTATATACTGCTGATGAGAAAAGGTATTTAGCAGTTTATATTTACTAAAATAATTGCATTTCCATGTTCTGTGTACTGTGAAAGACCATAAATGCTGAATGCAGGGTCCTGGGTTTAGAAACAAGGATAAGTTTGTATTTAAAAAAATAAAAAAAATAAATAAAAATAAAATGCAAACATTTTTGCAGGTAAAAAAAAATTTAATAAAAAACTAAACTAAAATGTACTTTTTTTTTTTTTTGCCTGGAGCATGCAGAGCATTGGACCCATGATCAGCAGATCGCAGGTGCAAAGTCAGGCTCCTGCAGAATCTCAGTATAGCTGTCTACCCATATCTCCCATATGGGCAAACAGTAAGGGCTCTTTCACAGGGGGCGGATCAGTGCAGATCCGCCCCGTGGATATCCGCTTGCTCAGCGGGGATCGCCGGAGCGATCTCCGCTGAGCAGAAAGATGATAGGTCCGTCTCTGCACTCTGTGCACTCTGTGCAGGGACAGACCTGTCACAGCGCCGCTCTCCCTTATGGGAGATCGGGTGACGACGGACCGTAGAGTCCGTCGTCATCCGATCCGCTCTGCAGACGGATGGAAAAATAGGGTTTTCCTCCGTCTGCAGAAACGGACCATAGCAGACAAGGACGAGATCGGGTGTCAGCGGATGCTCATCCGCTGACACCCGCTATCCCATAGGGATACATGTATGTCCATTTTTCATCTGAAAACGGAAGGATGAAAAAACGGACATACGGACCGTCCGTGTGAAAGAGCCCTTAGGCTGCTTTCACTCCGATGCGTTTTTACTTGGGATGCCCCAATACCATTTTTTTTTTACGAGTACCGATACTTTTTTTTTTAGTACTCGCCGATACCCATTACCGATACCTACCGCAAATGTTTTGTTTACATTTCAGCTGTCAGCAATGGTACAAAGCATTGAAAAATCAGTTACAAATTAAATAAATTTTTTTTTTTAATTTTGCACTTTTTAAAATGTGAAATGTGTAAAATATATATATATAAATATTCACTAACAAAAGCAAACAAAAAAAGTTTAAATTGTTTATCGTTTATAAAATAGACGTGAACAAAAAAAAAAAAAAAAAAAAAAAAAAAAAAAAAAAAACAGAAAAATAAATAATTAAATGGAGGAGAATAGGGAATTAATTAAGGATAATTAGAGTAAACTAAGGGTTAATAAGGGTTAAACAGAGGAACATTTGCATGAGTACCGATACTTGTGCAAATATTCGGTATTGGCACCGATACTAGGATCAGTGCAACCCTAGGTTTTTACTATGCTAAAACACACCTTTCAAAAACACGACAAAAGCGCATCAAAACGATTCCCCTGGAAATCCTATGGGACTCTTCACACCACTGCGCTGTGGGTGTGGTGCGTTTTGAAATGTCCTGCATGCTGCATCTTTGGTGAGGTTTTTAAAACTGCACGAAAACAGAGCTCCCCACTGAAATGAATAGAAAATGTGGCAAAAATGCATCTAAAAATGCACTGCATTCTCAGTGCCTTTTCTGAGTCACATGTCCATTCTTCACAGGTGCAGGGAACTAGAAGACGCAGCAGAAACATGCCAAAAAATGCATATGCGTTTTTAGCGCCTTTTGTAAAAAGCAGCCTTCACTGGGGAGCAGGAAAATTAATGAACTAAGAGAGCGCTCACCACCACCATTGCAGTTCACAGAGCCCTACAATCCGTCTGCCGTGGTGGCAGACAGTAGTTGTAGTTTATTCATTCACAGATCGCTGTGAATAAATGAGGCGTCCATGTGGGTGGATCCCCGCATGGCCAGGCTCCATTTAAAAATTGTGACAGCAGGTGTGGGGAGTAGATCCCCTGCCTACTGTCACAGCAGGGAATCAGAAGGGAGCAGGCAGATGCTCTTTGGTAACGTTACACCCTAAATATGAGTGTAACATGTAAGCTGTTACCAAAGGTGAACTTATCCTTGACTCCGCTCACACTGGTGCGATGTGGGAAACCCTGCGATTCAATGCCGGTTCCCACATCGCACCGGAATCGCACAGTGGTTCACACGGAGATCTGCAAAACCGCTGGGGGGTGTCAATATAAAGTTAATGACACTCCCAGATCTTTTCGCAGTGCGAACTGTGAAATTTGCAGGAATTGGCTCGCATATATGTAGACACCCATGCGATCCGATTCCAGTGCAGACCAAAAAAATAAAAAGGATCCTGCACCATTTGTAGGGCTGAAATCGCATCACACAGACATCGCATGTGATCCTCACAGCAATGCGGTGCAAATCATATGCGATTATACGTCTGATATTGCACCAGTGGGAATTGACACTCAAATAATAAAATTGCCAACCAGCCCTCAGCCTGTTAATTGGACACAATGATAAAGCCATCACTCTCTCCTCCTGTCAGCAAGCTCCCACTGTTAAACTGACAGCACAGTGTGAAGCATTACTTTCTAACAGTAAGTGTGTTTTTTTTTTTGTCATTCATGAAAATGCACAAGACTAAAGGTGGCCACAGATATTGGCTAATAAACCAACAGGAAATTACAAGGCTAGATGGTCGTGTTGCAACTAGATCTGTCTTCTTGCACTCTATTAATGTATGGGCACACAGACCGAACCCCAGAGATCGCTGCTAGATCGATTCAGAAATTGCAGTGACCATTCCCAGCACAGACACAATGGAGGGGGGTCCAGATACTACAACCCCCCCCCCCTCCATATGTACAGCGGAGCACATGGAGTGCACACAGCTTCTTTATCAGATGGATTGTTCAGACACCGCTTGTTACACAACGCCTGAACCGCGGGAATGTCTGCAGTAAAGTGACTGATGGCAATCAATAAGAACAATCGCTTGTTTAGGAGTGGCTCCTCACATACCAATTCTATTTCCTTTTACTCTACAGCGAGGACACAAATGTTACATGCGACACATACAACTGTGCTCATAAGTTTACATACCCTGGCGGAATTTATGATTTCTTGGCCATTGTTCAGAGAATATGAATGAGAACACAAAAACTTTTCTTTCACTCTTGGTTGGTGTTTGGCTGAAGCCATTTATTATCAATCAACTGTGTTCACTCTTTTTAAAAATCAATATCACAACAGAAACTACCCAAATGACCCTGATCAAAAGTTTACATACCCTGGTGATTTTGGCCTGAGAACATGCACACAAAGGGGTTTGAATAGCTATTAAAGGTAACCATCCTCACCTGTGATCTGTTGGGGTGTGTGTGTGTGTGTGTGTGTGTGTGGCTGGGTTTACACTATACTACACGACAGTAGTACAACTTTCATCCTACTTTGCTCTGCGACATCAGTCCTACATTGTTCTTACATTTGTCCTACATCCATCCGATTTCAATGAACAGAGATCCGACTTGGATTCCCGCCAAAACCAGGCACTGTGTTTGGTATGAATCTTGAGGGGGAACTCCACGCCAAATTTCAAATAAAAAAAGACGGCATGGGCTCCCCCTCCAAGAGCATACCCTTTGGTCTCATATGGATTCTAAGGTGTGGGGGTCCCCCAAAATCCCCACCAGACCCTTATCCAAGCACGCAGGCCGGCCGGTCTGGAAAAGGGGTGGGGACGAGCAAGCGCCCCCCTACTGAACCATACCAGGCCGCATGCCCTCAACATGGGGGTGGGTGCTTTGGGGCAGGGGGGCACCTTGCGGCCCCCCACCCCAAAGCACCTTGTCCCCATGTTGATGAGGACAAGGGCCTCTTCCCGACAACCTGGCCGTTGGTTGTCGGGGCCTGGTATGCTCTTGGAAGGGGAACCCATGCCGTTTTTTTTTATTTGAAATTTGGCGTGGAGTTCCCCCTCAAAATCATCAGAGCATGCCAAAGTCGAATCATGCAAGACGGCGATCCGACTTTAATGATAGTCAATGGACTGAAGTAGGATCAAAGTCGGACCAAATTAGTACAGGGAGCGACTTGTGTCAGACCAGTTAGGACGGCTCCCATAGGGAAACATTGATTTTCACACGTCATGCGACATGAGCTCCCAATGTCGGAGCGTTTGTCGCACTAGTGTGAACCCGGTCTAAAAGGTCAATGAGTTTCTGGACTCCTGACAGACCCTTGCATCTTTCATCCAGTGCTGCGCTGAGGTTTCTGGATGCGGAGTCATGGGAAAGCAAAAGAATTGTCAAAGGATCTGTGGGAAAAGGTAGTTGTAACTGTATAAAACAGGGAAGGCCTGACAGCATACGGGAGCGGCGCACGTGCTAGAAACACTCCCTTTGCAGTGCAGCCGAAGGGGGGGGGGGGGGGGGAAGAGGAGAAGAAGCTGGCAACACTGCAGGAGGGGGGGGCAGGATAGGATTGGTGTCTGCATTAAGACTGTACAGATGGCCTTCCTACTCAGCAGGTGCCTGGGCCCCCCCATTTTAACTGATGGGGCCCTGGCCCAGTACAGGAGGGCTGGCTGTACTGCCTCATCAGCGGACCTGTATGTGCCCATAGAGCTTGCCTCGGGAGCGAGCATGCACCAAAGCTCCCATAGCAAGCAGCTTGCTATTGGGGGCACCTGTCAAGGGGGAGGAGCCAAGAGCACTGGCAGGGGACCTGAGAAGAGGAGGATCTGTGCTGCTCTGTGCAAAAAAACATTACACAGAGCAGGTAAGTATAACATGTTTGTTATTTTAGAATCACTTTAATGCCACAGCGATGTCACTAGAAACTAGTTAGGAGATGCATGGGTGCAAGATATATGGATTCCTCCAATGTACCATAAGGTAGAAGAGTCTCTGCACTACCCTTCCTAGAATTGCTTCCTATTCCAGAATTACACAAAATAGATGTGTTTATACAGAATGTTGCATTTTTTTTTTTTTTTTTACCAACACTGCAGAAGAGGGAACAGAACATTGAACTCAACTATACCCTAGTTCTGGTTTCGTATGATGAATGTAATACAAGTATCATTTTCCAATAAAACCTCTATATTTGCTTAAAATGTTACTAAACCCAGGACTCTGCATTCGCTATATCTGGTCTCCCCAGGACCCTGCATTCGCTATATCTGGTCTCCCCAGGACCCTGCATTCGCTATATCTGGTCTCCCCAGGACCCTGCATTCGCTATATCTGGTCTCCCCAGGACCCTGCATTCGCTATATCTGGTCTCCCCAGGACCCTGCATTCGCTATATCTGGTCTCCCCAGGACTCTGCATTCGCTATATCTGGTCTCCCCAGGACTCTGCATTCGCTATATCTGGTCTCCCACAGTACACAGAACAGGGAAATGCAATTTTAGTAAATATGAAATGCTAAATACCTTTTCTCATCAGCAGTATAGAGCAGTCTTGTGACTACTATCAGTGTCTGGTTAAAGCTTGTAGGAGGAGTTTTCATACTGCACTGGCTGACCTATAAGAATGCAGGACCCCTGACCCTCTGTCTGGATAGTGCTGATTGGCCCTGTGCTGATCACATGCACCCACCCAAGAAAGAAAACAACTCTCTAGCAATACACACCAAACTGAGCATGTGCAGCCTGACTACAGTAAATATCTTATCCGGACAGGTTTTGGAGACAGTGGAAGAAGGGGAGGATCAGAGAAGACAGGATCAAACAGCCTTTTTACACAATGCAGATGATTAACCCCTTAGGATCCACAGTGAGTATAACAAGCATGATTTGCTGCATATACAGATGGATTTTACTGATGTGGCTGTAGTAACACTTTAAACTTTCTCATCACTGTGAAAACAAACGTCGATAAGACCAAACTAACAATTTGAAAATTGAACAAATGTTCTTCAGATGAAAAGTTTCAAATGAAATTGTACTGGTGCATGGCCAGCTTAAGAATCCCACAGCCTGACCCCACACTAAGGACACGGGTGACACCGGCACACGCCAGACCTCCACATGGATGGATATGAACACATTTCATCGAGCATGTTGCTGCACTGCTAGTGGTCAGAGTGGGCCATGTGACTGGCTGATTTTCTATGCAATAAATGCAGCTTTCACACACACCGGCCTCAGACTCGGGCAGAGTGCTGCAGCCACACCGATGAGTGGATCCAGAGACCGTCCCCTGTGACAGCACACCATGCTGGGCTCTGGGTGACATGCTGAGCTATGCAATCACCTGCTGCACTGTGCAGCTATGCAGCCCTCCCCAGCACTGCATTCACTGCACACTGGCACAGCATAGTGTAACCAGGGATCCCCCCCAATATTGTCCCAGCAAGATCCCCACACTAACTCTACATCTATCCCTTCACAGATACCAATCCAGAGAACCCCCAGCTCCAGAGATCCACTGTCATTCCACACTGCTCAGAGACCCCCCAAACACACACCCCATCCAGGGCCCCTCCTGACAGGTCCAGAGCTAGAGATCTTCATGTATCACCTTTTCAACAACAGATCCCTCAGATCCCCCCCCAGCATCACAGTGCCAAGAGATCTCTCAGTCATTAATCCCCCCATACAGGGACACCTTCATCATTCCTATAGAGATCCTTCTACGATGAGATCCCTACAATCACATCCCCCCCCCCCCCCCCCCCCCCCCCCCCATACAGTGACCCCCTTCATCATTCATATAGCGATCCTTCTTCAATGAGATCCCTACAATCACCCCCCCCCCCCCCCCCCCCCCCCATACAGTGACACCTTCACCATTCCTATAGATATCCTTCTACAAAAGAGATCCCTACGATCACACCCCCCCCCCCCCCCCATACAGTGACTCCTTCATCATTCCTATAGAGATCCTTCTACAATGAGATCCCAACAATCACCCCCCCCCCCCATACAGTGACCCCTTCATCATTCCTATAGAGATCCTTCTACGATGAGATCCCTACAATCACACCCCCCCCCATACAGTGACCCCTTCATCATTCCTATAGAGATCCTTCTACAATGAGATCCCTACAATCACCCCCCCCCCCCCCCATACAGTGACACCTTTACCATTCCTATAGAGATCCTTCTACAATGAGATCCCTACAATCACCCCCCCCCCCCCATACAGTGACACCTTTACCATTCCTATAGAGATCCTTCTACAATGAGATCCCTACAATCACCCCCCCCCCATACAGTGACCCCTTCATCATTCCTATAGAGATCCTTCTACGATGAGATCCCTACAATCACCCCCCCCCCCCATACAGTGACCCCTTCATCATTCCTATAGAGATCCTTCTACGATGAGATCCCTACAATCACACCCCCCCCCATACAGTGACCCCTTCATCATTCCTATAGAGATCCTTCTACGATGAGATCCCTACAATCACCCCCCCCCCCCCATACAGTGACCCCTTCATCATTCCTATAGAGATCCTTCTACGATGAGATCCCTACAATCACACCCCCCCCCCCCATACAGTGACCCCTTCATCATTCCTATAGAGATCCTTCTACGATGAGATCCCTACAATCACCCCCCCCCCATACAGTGACCCCTTCATCATTCCTATAGAGATCCTTCTACAATGAGATCCCTACAATCACACCCCCCCCCCATACAGTGACCCCTTCATCATTCCTATAGAGATCCTTCTACAATGAGATCCCTACAATCACATCCCCCCCCCCCCATACAGTGACACCTTCATCATTTCTATAGAGATCCTTCTACAATGAGATCCCTACAATCACAAATCTCCCCATACAGTGACACCTTCACCATTCCTATAGAGATTATGTTCCAAGGAGATCCCTACAATCACAAATCTCCTATATATTGACACCTTCATCACAGATCCTTCTTCAATGAGATCCCTACAATCACCCCCCCCCCCCCCCCCATATGGTGACACCTTCATCATTCCTATAGAGATCCTTCTTCAATGAGATCCCTACAAATCACAAATCTCCCTAGGGAACTGCTACAGAGATTCATCTATACAGATACTCACAGAAGCCATGCTGTCAGAAATCCCTGCCTAGATCATTCCAGTAACAATCCCCAAGAACATTGCTATAGAAATTTCTCCATAAAGAGATCCCCACATGATCCCTATAGAGATCACCCCAACATTCCTGTAGTCACACCCCCCCCCCCCCAATCACTCCTAGAAAGACCTTCCTGTTAGGAGATCCCAACATACAGTAATCCCTATACAGAGATCCTAGTATAATTCCTATAGAGAACCCCTTAACAAGATCTCCAAATCAATCCTATAAAGACCCACATCCTTCCTGTAGAGATCCCCCCCATCATTCCTATAGGGATCCTCACATTGGTCCTTTAAGTCTCTAATATTGGAATGATAGGGGATCGTTGTACAGTGTATCTTTATATCAATGACGTGGGATCTGTATAGCAATGACGTGGGCTCTGTATAGCGTTGACGTGGGCTCTGTATAGCGTTGACGTGGGCTCTGTATAGCGTTGACGTGGGATCTGTACAGCAATGACGTGGGATCTGTACAGCAATGACGTGGGATCTGTACAGCAATGACGTGGGATCTGTACAGCAATGACGTGGGATCTGTACAGCAATGACGTGGGATCTGTACAGCAATGACGTGGGATCTGTACAGCAATGACGTGGGATCTGTACAGCAATGACGTGGGATCTGTACAGCAATGACGTGGGATCTGTACAGCAATGACGTGGGATCTCTTTCTAGGAATCTGTAAAGAAATGACGTGGGATCTCTTTTTAGGGGAATTGTATAGCAATGACGTGGGATCTCTTCCTGAGGGATCTGTACGGGAATGCTGTGGGATCTCTTTTTAGGGATCTGTATATAAATGATATGGGATCTCTTTCTAGGACAGTGGTTCTCAACTCCTGTCCTCAGGGCCCACTAACAGGCCAGGTTTGCAAGATAACTGAAATCCATCACAGGTGATATCATTTGCTGCTCAGTGATTGCAGTATTCTAGTCTGCATCTCCCCAAGGTAATACATAAAACCTGGCCTGTTAGTGGGTCCTGAGGACAGGAGTTGAAAACCACTATTCCAGGGGATTTTTACAGGAATGCTGTGGGATCTCTTTCTAGGTGCTCTGTATAGGAATGATAGGGGGGATCTTTTTCTAGGGGTCTGTATAGGAATGATGGGGGGATCTTTTTCTAGTGATCTGTATAGGAATGATGGGGGGGGGATCTCCCTCTCTAGGGGGGGTCTCTCTCTAGGGGTCCATATAGGAATGATAGGGGGGATCTCTTTCCAGCGATCTGTACAGGAATGATGGGGGGGGGGATCTCTCTGTGGGGGGTCTGTATAGGAATGATGGGGGGGGGGATCTCTCTGTGGGGGGTCTGTATAGAAATGATAGGGGGATCTCTTTCCAGCAATCTGTACAGGAATGATGGGGGGGATCTCTCTCTAAGGGGGTCTCTTTCCAGGGGTCTGCATAGGAATGATGGGGGGGGTCTCTCTCTAGGGGTGTCTCTTTCCAGGGGTCTGCATAGGAATGATGGGGGGGGTCTCTCTCTAGGGGTGTCTGTATAGGAATGATGGGGGGGGTCTCTCTCTAGGGGTGTCTGTATAGGAATGATGGGGGGGTCTCTCTCTAGGGGTGTCTGTATAGGAATGATGGGGGGGTCTCTCTCTAGGGGTGTCTGTATAGGAATGATGGGGGGGTCTCTCTCTAGGGGTGTCTGTATAGGAATGATATGGGGGGGGGGGGGGGGTCTCTCTCTAGGGGTGTCTGTATAGGAATGATATGGGGGGGGGTCTCTCTCTAGGGGTGTCTGTATAAGAATGATGGGGGGGGGGGGGGGGGGGGGGGGGGGGGGTCTCTCTAGGGGTGTCTGTATAGGAATGATGGGGGGGGTCTCTCTCTAGGGGTGTCTGTATAAGAATGATGGGGGGGGGGTCTCTCTCTAGGGGTGTCTGTATAGGAATGATGGGGTGGGGGATCTATCTCTAGGGGTGTCTGTATAGGAATGATGGGGGGGGGTCTCTCTCTAGGGGTGTCTGTATAGGAATTATATGGGGGGGGGGTCTCTCTCTAGGGGTGTCTGTATAAGAATGATGGGGGGGGGTCTCTCTCTAGGGGTGTCTGTATAAGAATGATGGGGGGGTCTCTCTCTAGGGGTGTCTGTATAGGAATGATGGGGGGGGGGTCTCTTTAGGAATGATGGGGGGGGGTGTCTGTATAGGAATGGTGGGGGGGGGGGGGATCTCTTTAGGAATGATGGGGGGGGGGGGGGTGTCTCTCTCTAGGGGTGTCTGTATAGGAATGGTGGGGGGGGGGATCTCTTTAGGAATGATGGGGGGGGGGGTGTCTCTCTCTAGGGGGTGTCTGTATAGGAATGGTGGGGGGGGGGATCTCTTTAGGAATGATGGGGGGGGGTGTCTCTCTCTAGGGGGTGTCTGTATAGGAATGGTGGGGGGGGGATCTCTTTAGGAATGATGGGGGGGGGGGGGGGGGGGGGGGGTGTCTCTCTCTAGGGGGTGTCTGTATAGGAATGGTGGGGGGGGATCTCTTTAGGAATGATGGGGGGGGGTGTCTGTATAGGAATGGTGGGGGGGGGGGTCTCTTTAGGAATGATGGGGGGGGGTCTCTCTCTAGGGGTGTCTGTATAGGAATGATGGGGGGGGGGTCTCTCTCTCTCTAGGGGTGTCTGTATAGGAATGATGGGGGGGGGGTCTCTTTAGGAATGATGGGGGGGGGGGGGTCTCTTTGTAGGATCCTTGGATATATCCTAGAAGGAGATCCTCAGATCATAGTAATAATAGGGATTCCCCAGCAAAGAGATCCCAACATCCTTCCTATACAGACCTCCCAGCCTAGAGATCTCCGCATCCTTCCTATAGGGATCTCTCCGCACACAGACCCCTCATCCCTCCCGCACAGACACGGGGTGTCCCCCGCACGGAGGTCCGCAGTCCGGGGCCCCGGAGAAGTTCTTACTTGTGAGCTGTCAGTGGCTGTCATCCATCCGAGCGGAGTGTCCCCCGTCCTCTCCCCGGGTACCGGGGCTCCTCATCCCTCCTGCAGCCCCCGGAACATCCGTGCCATGCGGGGGGTGAGATGTCGGGTCCCGGCGGGGGGTGAGTGTCCGATCCCCGGGATCACAGCAGCTGCTGCAGGCCAATTCACACCCAGCCTGTCCTCCGTACACCGGAGCGGAGACCGCCCCCCGCCCTCTGATTGGAGGTTTCTACACTACATGTCAGTCCATGAATGGTAATGACTCCGCCCTCCACCCAGAGCCCGCCCCTCTGCATCACACAACAGTGCCTGACTGCCCGGTCCCTGCACAGGACATCTCCCAACACACAGCCCGGGACTCACCACCTACCTACCTACCCAACTACCTACCCACCCCATTTCATACCTACCTACCTACCCACCCCATTTCATACCTACCCACCCCATCTCATACCTACCTACCCACCTACCTACCCCATCTCATACCTACCCACCCACCCCATCTCATACCCACCCCATCTCATACCTACCTAATACCCACCCACCTACCTACCTACATACCACATATACCCACCTACCTACCCATCCCCAGCGCCTTGGGGCGATTCAGTTCACATTGTAGCGCTATACAAATCATTCATTCATTCATCTCATACCTACCTACCTACCCATCCCATCTCATACCTACCTACCCACCTACTTACCCAATCTCATACCCACCTACCTACATACCACATATACCCACCCCATCTCATACCTACCTACCCCTCCCATCTCATACCCACCTACCTACCTACATACCACATATACCCACCTACCTACCCATCCCATCTCATACCTTCCTACCTACCCACCTACCTACCCAACCCCATTGCATACCTACCTGCCCATCTACTTACCCAATCTCATACCCACCTACCTACATACCACATATACCCACCCCATCGCATACCTACCTACCTACTCACCCCAGCTCATACCTACCTACCCACCTCATCGCATACCTACCTACCCACCTACCTACCTACCCACCTACCCAATCTCATACCTACCTACCTACCCCATCTCATACCCACCTACCTACCACATACCATACCCACCTACCCCATCTCATACCCACATACCTACCTACCCCATCTCATACCCACCTACCTACCACATCTCATACCCACCTACCTACCTACCCACCCCATTGCATACCTACCTACCCATCTACCTACCCCATCTCATACCCACCTACCCCATCTCATACCCACCTACCTACACACCTACCCACCCCATCTCATACCCACCTACCTGCCTACCCCATCTCATACCCACCTACCTACCACATACCATACCCACCTACCTCATCTCATACTCACATACCCACCTACCCCATCTCATATCAACTTACCTATCACATCTCATACCCACCTACCACAACTCATACCCACCTACCTACCACATCTCATACATACCTACCTACCTACCTACCTATCCACCCCATCTCATACTTACCTACCCACATACCCATCCCATCTCATACCCACCTACCTACCTACCTACCTACCTACCCCATCTCATACCTACCCACCTACTCACCCCATCTCATACCCACCTACCTACCCCATCTCATACCCACCTACCTACCCCATCTCATACCCACCTACCTACCCACCCCATCTCATACCCACCTACCTACCCCATCTCATACCCACCTACCTACCCCATCTCATACCCACCTACCTACCCCATCTCATACCCACCTACCTACCCACCCCATCTCATACCCACCTACCTACCCCATCTCATACCCACCTACCTACCCCATCTCATACCCACCTACCTACCCAATCTCATACCCACCTACCTACCTACCCCATCTCATACCCACCTACCTACCCACCCCATCTCATACCCACCTACCCCATCTCATACCCACCTACCTACCACATATCATACCCACCTACCCCATCTCATACCCACCTACCTACCACATCTCATACACACCTACCTACTACATCTCATAACCACCTACCCCATCTCATACCCACCTACCTACCACATCTCATACCCACCTACCTACCACATCTCATACCCACCTACCTACCCACCTACCACATCTCATACCCACCAACCACATCTCATACCCACCTACCTACCCACCTACCACATCTCATACCCACCTACCTACCCCATCTCATACCTACCTACCTACCCACCTACCCCATCTCATACCCACCTACCTACCACATCTCATACCCACCTACCACATCTCATACCCACCTACCTACCCACCGACCACATCTCATACCTACACACCACTATCCTCACATCACATCTCATACCCACCCAGTACAATACAAAACTGTCCATGACCTACCTGCCCCTTACACTGACCTACCTAACCCCTACACTGACCACTACACTGACCTACCTGACCCCTACCCTGACCTGACCTACCTGACCACTACACCTACCTGACCCCTACACTGACCTACCTGACCACTACACTGACCTGACCACTACACTGACCTACCTGACCTCTACACTGACCTACCTGACCCCTACATTGACCTACCTAACCACTACACCGACCTACCTGACAACTACACTGACCTACCTGACCACTACACCTACCTGACCCCTACACTGACCTACCTGACCCCTACACTGACCTACCTGACCACTGCACTGACCTAACTGCCCCTTACACTGACCTACCTGCCCCCTACACTGACCTACCTGACCCCCACATTGACCTACCTGACCCCCACACTGACCTTCCTGACCCCCACACTGACCTACCTGACCCCTACACTGACCTATCTGACCACTGTACTGACCTACCTGACCACTACACTGACCTGACCACTACACTGACCTACCTGACCATTGCACTGACCTATCTGCCCCTTACACTGACCTATCTGCCCCCTACACTGACCTACCTGACCACTGCACTGACCTACCTGACCCCTACATTGACCTACCTGACCACTGCACTGACCTACCTGACCCCTACATTGACCTACCTGACCACTACACTGACCTACCTGACCACTGCACTGACCTACCTGACCCCTACATTGACCTACCTGACCACTGCACTGACCTATCTGACCCCTACACTGACCTACCTGACCCCTACACTGACCTACCTAACCCCTACACTGACCTACCTGCCCCTTACACTGACCTACCTGACCACTACACTGACCTGACCACTACACTGACCTACCTGACCTCTACACTGACCTACCTGACCCCTACATTGACCTACCTAACCACTACACCGACCTACCTGACAACTACACTGACCTGACCCCTACACTGACCTACCTGACCACTACACCTACCTGACCCCTACACTGACCTACCTGACCCCTACACTGACCTAACTGCCCCTTACACTGACCTACCTGCCCCCTACACTGACCTACCTGACCCCCACATTGACCTACCTGACCCCCACACTGACCTACCTGACCCCCACACTGACCTACCTGACCCCCACACTGACCTACCTGTTCCCCACACTGACCTACCTGACCCCCACACTGACCAACCTGACCCCTACACTGACCTATCTGACCACTGTACTGACCTACCTGCCCCTTACACTGACCTACCTGACCTGACCCCTACACTGACCTACTTGACCACTACACCTACCTGACCCCTACACTGACCTACCTGACCACTACACTGACCTACCTGACCCCTACACTGACCTACCTGACCACTACACTGAGTTACTTGACCACTGCACTGACCTACCTGCCCCTTACACTGACCTACCTGCCCCTTACACTAACCTATCTGACACCTACACCCCTACAATCAATATACGCTTATTGCAACTTATTTACCAAAAATATGTAGAAGAATGCATATTGGCCTAAACTGAGAAAAAAAAAGTTTTTTTTTTTTGTTTTTAAATTATGATATTATTATGATATGATATTATGATATTTATTATAGCAAAAAGTAAAAGATAGTGTTTTTTTTTTTTTTTCAAAATTGTCGCTCTTCTTTAGTTTATAGCGCAAAAAAAAAAAAAAAACACAGAGGTGATCAAATAGCACCAAAAGACAGCTCTATTTGTGGGAAAAAAGGACGTACATTTTGTTTGGGTACAACGTCGCACGACCGCGCAATTGTCAGTTAAAGCCACACAGTGCCGCATTGCAAAAAATGGCCCGGTCATTGAGCAGCCAAATCTTCCGGGGCTGAAGTGGTTAATTGTGCAGCTCTAATATGCAGTAAAGCATGCTTGTTATACTCACTGTGGAACCCAAGAGGTTAATCCTCCGCATTGTGTAAAAAGGCTACCTTCTCTGATCCTCCCCTTCTTCCACTCTCCCCAATCCATCTCCTGGGGAGACCAGATATAGTGAATGCAGAGTCCTGGGGAGAGCAGATATAGTGACTGCAGGCTCCTGGGGAGACCAGATATAGTGAATGCAGAGTCCTGGGGAGACCAGATATAGTGAATGGAGGGTCCTGGGGAGACCAGATATAGTGAATGCCGGGTCCTGGGGAGACCAGATATAGTGAATGCAGGGTCCTGGGGAGACCAGATATAGTGAATGCAGGGTCCTGGGGAGACCAGATATAGTGAATGCAGGGTCCTGGGGAGACCAGATATAGTGAAAGCAGAGTCCTGGGGAGACCAGATATAGTGAATGCAGGGTCCAGGGGAGACCAGATATAGTGAATGCAGAGTCCTGGGGAGACCAGATATAGTGAATGCAGAGTCCTGGGGAGACCAGATATAGTGAATGGAGGGTCCTGGGGAGACCAGATATAGTGAATGCAGAGTCCTGGGGAGACCAGATATAGTGAATGCAGGGTCCTGGGGAGACCAGATATAGTGAATGCAGGGTCCTGGGGAGACCAGATATAGTGAAAGCAGAGTCCTGGGGAGACCAGATATAGTGAATGCAGGGTCCAGGGGAGACCAGATATAGTGAATGCAGAGTCCTGGGGAGACCAGATATAGTGAATGCAGAGTCCTTGGGAGACCAGATATAGTGAATGCAGGGTCCTGGGGGAGACCAGATATAGTGAATGCAGGGTCCTGGGGAGACCAGATATAGTGAATGCAGGGTCCTGGGGAGACCAGATATAGTGAATGCAGAGTCCTGGGGAGACCAGATATAGTGAATGGAGGGTCCTGGGGAGACCAGATATAGTGAATGCCGGGTCCTGGGGAGACCAGATATAGTGAATGCAGAGTCCTGGGGAGACCCGATATAGTGAATGCAGGCTCCTGGGGAGACCAGATATAGTGAAAGCAGAGTCCTGGGGAGACCAGATATAGTGAGTGCAGGGTCCTGGGTTTAGTAACACAGTGGACAGTGCAGTCTGTAGTCAGTGTGATAGTTTGGAGAAGAGAGGAGTAGGGGAATGCATTACCATTCTAGGCTATGGGGCTGTGTGTTTCTATTGATGCACACAGTGTAGGGAGACAGAGCTCTAGTCCCTTCATGCAAAGGGGACTCCAAAGGACATAATGTGATTGAATTTCATAATAATCTCATAATCTGAGCAAATCTAATAATTTGATAGAATTTCATAATAATAATCCCATAATCTAATCAAATCTCATAATAATAATCCCATACTCTGATCGAATCGCATAATAACCTCATAATCTGATCGAATCCCATAATAATAATCCCATTATATGATCAAATCTCATATTAATAATCTCATACTCTGATCGAATCTCATAATAATAATCCCATAATCTGATCAAATCTCATAATCTGATTGAATCTCATAAAAATCACATAATGTGATTGAATCTCATAAAAATATCATAATCTTATCTCATAATAATATCATAATCTGAGCGAATCTCATAATAATAATCCCATAATCTGCCCAAATCTCCTATTATTACTCTAATCGAATCTTATAATAATCTCATACTCTGATCGACTCTCATAATAATAATCTCATTTGATCGAATCTCATAATAATCTCATAATCTGATTGAATCTCATAATCTGATTGAATTTTATAACAATATCATAATCTGAAATAAATTTCACAATAAAAATCTCATAATCTGAATCTCATAATAAAAATATAATCTAAATGAATCTCATAATTATTCATGACTGTATTTCAGATTATGAGATTAAGTATCTCATTGCTGCCAATTGATGAATATGATTGATAATGCTCTGCTCTGGCCGATCAATTTGTCTAATCTAATCTGATTTCAATCAATCAGAAGGGAAGTTATAGCTATTCGATTGTTTGCAGATTCATTGTTCCCCATCGATCGGATAAAGAAATCGTAGTGTGTGTGACCACCATTAGGTTTCAATCATCCAGAGGAAGATGTCGGGTCCTGTGTGTCGGGTAAATCGACCCCCTCCATACTAAAAACAAAGACGTGTAGTGTACGGCAGAGGCGGAAGCCCCCCTTAAGGTGATCTATACAATCTGACTGTACAACCTCCTTTAGGTGTGGCCTCAGCTGTGTAGGGCAAGGGTCCGCCTGATTGGATACAATAGAATGGATTGTTTAGGAGCGATAAAGCCAAAACAGGTTGTACAATCAGATTGTATAGTGTATGGGCAGCCACTGTTACTTGACCTCCACCGATCAGAGGATGGGGATTGTACAACCTGATTGTAAAGGCCAGCTTTATCCACCATATAAAAAAAAAAAAAGTAAATTTTTTTATATGAATTGGATTGGATTTGCAGCAGGGAGAGTATGGAAATGTCTTCCTGTGTGACTGAAGGAAAGCTGTACAGGAATATTCAATAAGGAAGAGCAAAGATCAATGACAAGAAGCAAAGTACTGTAACCATAGCAACCACATTCCAGGTCAATGGAGGACGTCAGTAATGTAAATTATCATATAGATGCATATACAGTATCTCACAAAAGTAAGTACACCCCTCACATTTCTGTAAATATTTTATTCTATCTTTTCATGTGACAACACTGAAGAAATGACGCTTTGCTACAATGTAAAGTAGTGAGTGTACAGCTTGTATAACAGTGTACATTTGCTGTCCCCTCAAAATAACTCAACACACAGCCATTAATGTCTAAACCGCTGGCAACAAAAGTGAGTACACCCCTAAGTGAAAATGTCCAAATTGGGCCCAAAGTGTCAATATTTTTTGTGGCCACCATTATTTTCCAGCACTGCCTTAACCCTCCTGGGCATGGAGTTCACCAGAGCTTCACAGGTTGCCACTGGAGTCCTCTTCCGCAAATCCTGAAAACATGACCTGTTGGGGGCCTTGAGGACTGGAGTGGAGAAACACTGCTGTAACAGCAAAGTGTAAAAAAAAATCAATAAAAAAAAATTTCAGAACTCTACAAAGTACGTAAAAAAAATTGTAAGAAAAGAAAAAAAAAATGTTAAAAGAAAAAAATGTTTAAAACTTGAATAATAAATAATACAAAAAAATTAATAAAATTATATATATATATATATATATATATATATATATATATATATATATATATATATATATATATATATATTATATATTATATATAAGGCTTACGTGTAGCTACCCCGGATATCTCCTAAACCTGCACAGTTTAGGAGATATCCCCCTGTATCTGCATGTGCCAACTTCATTGGCACATGCGCACTGAAGCAATAGCACTGTGCCGTTGCTTCAGTTAGTGTGTCGTTACCGGTGGCTCCTGTGCGCATGCGCAGGAGTGACGTCGTTGCGGCTCCGGACAATCACAGCGCCGGAGCCCGCTATACCCGGCACTAACTCCGGGAGCGATGCGTTGTGGACCGCTGTGGGGGCTTCAATCTCAGGTAAGTAATTCATAATGAGCTAGTATACTATGCTATGCATACTAGCTCATTATGCCTTTGTCTTGCAGTTTTTTTTTTTTTTTTTTTATTTATTAGTGGGTTCACTACCACTTTAATGACCAGGTCATTTTTTGCTATACGGCACTGCCAACACAAAACTGATGTTCCTTTTCCCCACAAACAGAGCTTTCTTTTGGTGGTATTTGATCACCACAGCAGCTTTTATTTTTTGCACTATAAAAAAAAAAAAAAAAAAAAAGAGCGACAATTTTGAAAAAAATATACTTTTTGCTATAATAAATATCTCCAAAAATATGTAAAAAAACAAATTTCTTCATCAGTTTGGGCCAATATGTATTCTTCTACATATTATTGGTAAAAAAAAAAATCACAATAAGTGTATATTGATTGGTTTGCACAAAAGTTATAGCGTCTACAAAATAGAGGATAGATTTATGGCATTTTTATAATTTTTTTTTTTTTTTTTACTAGTAATGGTAGTGATCAGTGATTTTTTAGCGGGACTGCGACATTGCGGCGGACAGATCGGACACCTGACATTTTTGACACTTTTTTGGGAACCAGTGACATTATTACAGTAATCAGTGCTAAAAATATACACTTTTATTGTACTAATGACACTGGCAGGGAAGGGGGCAATCAAGGGGTTAAATGTGTTCCCTTAGTGCAGGGGTCTCAAACTGGCGATCCTCCAGCTGTTGCAAAACTACTAAGTCCCATCATGCCTCTGCCTGTGGGAGTCATGCTTGTAACTGTCAGCCTTGCAATGCCTCATGGGACTTGTAGTTTCACAACAGCTGGAGGGCCGCCAGTTTGAGACCCCTGCCTTAGGCCCCTTTCACACTGGGGCGGTTTTCAGGCGGTACAAGCGCTAAAAATAGCGCCTGTACACCACCTGAAAAAAACGCCCCCATTCACTCCAGTGTGAAAGCCGACGGGCTTTCACTCCAGTGTGTATTCACCGCTCCTATACCGCTCCTACCCATTCATTTTAATGGGACACCGCGGCAATACCGCCGCAAAGCGCCGCTACGGCTGCACTTTGCGGGGGATTTTAACCCTTTTACGGTTAAAACCGCATCGCTAGCGGCCGAATCCCGTGGGTAAAATGACGGTAAAGCAGCACTAAATATAGCGCTGCTTTACCATCGCCGCGGCTCCCTCCCCAGTGTGAGAGGGACCTTAGTGTATTTACTAACTGTATAGGGGACTGTGTGACTTGGGGAACACACAGATCCGTCTTTATGCATAGCAGAAAGACAGGATCTGTGTGATCTACCCTGTCAGAACGGAGATTTGCGGGGGGAACGATCGCGGGTGGCCACCACCCCACCTGCTGGTCAGTGGCCGCATGCGCGCATGCCCACAAATCGCTGTGTACGAGCCGACGTACAATGACGGCAATTCGCGGGAACCAGAACAATTGCCGCAGTGCAACTGCACTGGCTGGTCCTTAAGAGGTTAAGAGGGCGTGGCAGGGGGGTGTGTCCTGTGTCTACATACTTTTGCTAATACAGTAGAGGCCCAACGTTCCCATCTCAAAAAGTTGGGCGTTATGCTGTACACCCCCCTTGCACCCATGTGCATGAGCCCTAAGATAAATATTTCTTCCCCCCTAACCAAATGAGTATTTAACCCACTGCTTGCGTACATTTGGCAAACGCCCGGAGTTGGTCTGTAAACAGTTAAGTCACAGGCTGCTCTTTTCCAGTAAATAAATAGAAGGCAGACAGGAAGGTTGCCTCATCGGAGATTGCTGAAGACCATGTGTGTAGCAAAAGTATACATAAAAAAAAGATGTCGCCACAACAGGTTTCCTCTTTTGTAAGATTTCTCCCCACTTCTGTTCCTCACAAATTAGGATCTATATTGGGGACAAATCCCCTCAACAGGTATGCAGGCAGCTATAAAAACTTGACAGGGGTTAAAACACCTCCCCACTATGTGCAATTCGTTTAGTTTTAATTCGTTTTCCGTTCAAATTCGTTATATTCGTTCATTCGTTATCGTACGAATGAACAAATGATTCGCTAAAAATTCTAACGAATTATCGAAACGAACGAATATGAAAAACAACGAAAATACAAAATAATTAAATTAGAAAAAACAAAACTACGAAAGAATGAAAACCCAAAAAAGAACCTTTTTTTTGTTGATTCGTAATTTTCCGTGGATTGAACGAAAAAAATTTGTACATTCATAACTTATTATTATTTTTTTTGTCGATTCGTAATTTTCCGTGTCTCTTACAATGGCGCTGCTTAACGTGCTTCGAATGGATTGAACGAAAAAATTCGTACATTCGTAACTTTTTTTTTTTTTTTTTTTTTGTCGATTCGTAATTTTCCGTGTCTCTTACAATGGCGCTGCTTAACGTGCTTCGAATGGATTCAACAAAAAAATTCGTACATTCGTAACTTTTTTATTTTTTTTTTGTCGATTCAGAATTTTTCGTGTCTCTTACAATGTAATAATAGCATACACATTACATAAAATTATGAATTATGCTCCGATTACGAATCTACGAAAACAATGTTACGAAAGTACAAATAAATCAATCTTACGAAAGTACGAATGTAACTAAATCTACTAAAATACGAATGCGTCCGAATACAAAATATTACGAAAATACGAATTTCAAATAAACGAAAATTAGACTAACGGAAAAACGAATCAACGAAAAAATAACTCTACGAAAATACGAACGAGTCCGAATACGAACACCGACGAAATTACGTATCGTTACGAATCAACGGAAACGAACAGAAACGAAACGAAACTAAACAAATTTTTCTATTGTGCACATGTCTACTCCCCACTCTATCCAAAACTAAAAAAAAATAATTTTGCCTTCACATGTTGTTTAACCATTTGCCGACCACGCTATAGCCATATGGCGGCTTCTTGTGATCGCCCCTGCTGCGGGGCGCAGGCAGCGGGGTCTGTGATCGCAGTGTCCGCGATAACTGATTGAGTTAATGGGCAAATCGGCAGCATTTTACCACTTGATCAGCTGTGACCAATCACAGAAGTAAACAGAAGCCGGTTATCTGCACTCCTTTCCTCTCACTGACAGTATGAGGAGAGGAGAAGAGAGCCGATAACCGGCTTGTGTAAAAGGGACACTGACAATCAGGGCACTGATAATCAGTGTCCTGATCATCAGTGCAGTCCCAACAGTGCCCACCAGAGCTGCCAAATAGTGACCATCAGTTCCACATATAAGTGCTGCCTACCAGTGCCCATACGTGCCACCTATCAGTGCCGCCTATCAGTGACCATCAGTGCCGCCTATCTGTGACCATCAGTGCCACCTATCAATGCTGCCAATCAATGCAGCCTCATCAGTGCAGCCTATCAGTGCCCATCAATGTCCATCAGTGCAGCCTATCAGTACCACCTATCAATGCTGCCCATCAGTGCAGCCTATCAGTGCCCATCAGTGCCACCTATCAATGCTGCCCATCAGTGCAGCCTCATCAGTACAGCCTATCAGTGCCCATTAATGTCCATCAGTGCAGCCTATCAGTACCCATCAGTGCCACCTATTAATGCTGTCCATCAGTGCAGCCTATCAGTGCCCATCAGTGCCACCTATCAATGCTGCCCATCAGTGCAGCCTCATCAGTGCTGCCTTATCAGTGCCCATCAATGCCTATCAGTGCAGCCTCATTAGCACATATTAGTGAAAGAGAAAAATTACCTGTTTGCAAAAATTTATAACAAACTATGAAGACATTTTTTTTTTAATTTCGGTATTTATTCATTTATTTAAAAAACCCAGTGACGATTAAATACTACCAAAAGAAAGCTCTGTTTATGTGAAAAAAATGATAATAATTTTGCTTGGGTACAGTGTTGTAGCATGACCGCGCAATTGTCATTCAAAGTGTGACAGCGATGAAAGCTGAAAATTGGCCTGGGCAGAAAGGGGGTAAAAGTGCCCAGTAGGCAAGTGGTTAACCCTTTGGCTGACACTGGCATATGCCAAAAGTTGGCAGCAGCACTGGGTTTTACACGCACTGGGTTTAAGGGGCCATTCACATGGGGCGCTTTACTGCAGGCTCCATGCAGGTCCGTGTATTTCTGGCACAGGGATGTACAAGGTGTTAGGTGCATCCCCATGCCAGCGTCCCATTCATATCTATTGGGACACACGGCTGCACAAACAAAGCCAGAAGGGTCGGGAGATCAGCCAACAGGCATCCAGAAGTCAAAACGTCAACTCCAGGTCCAACTGTCACTTTCTCCAGCCACTGTGGCCAAGGATGATGCTAATGGAGTGCGATCTGCACTCTATTAGCTTCAATAGACAGCAAGTGAGACCATGATGTCTCATTAAAGAGAACCTGTCACATAAAAAAGGCACATATGGAGACTTTTTGTACCCTATGTTATGAAAAATAAAGTTTAGTGAAAAGAAAAGTATAAACAAATAAAGTGGTCTTAAACACTCACTGTTTAATTTACAGTATCTCTTCTCTTTCTGTATGTAGATGATGATGGCACTGTAATTATTTTAATAAAAAAAAAAAACACATCTAAGTACCTTTTTTCTGATCAATATACAGCTGTCACATGACTCAGATCTTTCCCAGCCTTTCTGCAGGGAAACATAAGCAGGAGAAGTTTCTAGTCCTCTGATGCTGGTCACATGTTTACAAAAAAAAAAAAAAAAAAAAACCTCCTGGAGTACGGAGTAAAAATAAACAAATAATATCAATAAAGAGTTTTAAATTGTCATACAAATATATGTTTGAAATCAAATTTTTATTTATTGGCAATAACATGGTGTGGGCAGATTTCTTGTCCTGCTTGTGTCTTAGAATAAGAGGGAGGTGAAGCCTCCATTAATCTACATGTAATATCCCGCCCCCAGCTGGTTAGTGGGCATGGAGGAGGAGGAGGGAGGGAGTGGGCTGTCATTTACCACGGTGTATACGCCAACATGTGTGACTCTATAGTCACATGGACTGCTCAGATGTAATAGGAAGGAAAGGCCCAGCATAGAAACTCATTGAAAACTGAGCATGTGCAGAGCTGCCACCACAGCGGTAAAATCCCTAGCTGAATTGGGGACATGAACAGAAGATGAAGATAGAGAGCAGCCGGATCCACCAGGTTTTTTGCAGTACAGAAAATGAATACTATTAATGACTGAGTGAGCATGAAAACGTGTGTAAAAAAAATTGCAAGAAATGCTCTGGCAGCCAAAAATATTACTGCAAGTGACACATACAGTGCCTTGAAAAAGTATTCACACCCCTTGAAATTTTCCACATTTTGTCATGTTACAACCAAAAACGTAAATGTATTTTATTGGAATTTTATGTGATAGACCAACACAAAGTGGCACATAATTGTGAAGTGGAAGGAAAATGATAAATGGTTTTACATTTTTTTTACAAATAAATATGTGAAAAGTGAGGGGTACATTTGTATTCAGCCCCCTTTTACTCTGATACCCCCAACTAAAATCTAGTGGAACCAATTGCCTTCAGAATTCACCTAATTAGCAAATAGATACCACCTGCGTGTAATTTAATCTCAGTATAAATACAGCTGTTCTGTGAAGCCCTCAGATGTTTGATAGAGAACCTTAGAGAACCATAGCATCATGAAGGCCAAGGAACACACCAGACAGGTCAGGGAAAAAGTTGTGGAGAAGTTTAAAGCAGGGTTAGGTTATATAAGAATATCCCACGCTTTGAACATCTCAATCCATCATCTGAAAATGGAAAGAGTATGGCACAACTACAAACCTACCAAGACATGGCCGTCCACCTAAACTGACAGGCCGGGCAAGGAGAACATTAATCAGAGAAGAGCCAAGAGGCCCATGGTAACTCTGGAGGAGCTGCAGAGATCCACAGCTCAGGTGGGAGAATTTGTCCACAGGACAACTATTAAGCCCCATACACACGGTCGGACAATCCGCGGACCAGGTCCGTCGGACCATGTCCGTCATACTTTGTCCGATGTTGGTTTTGCGTACACACGGTCGGACAAAGTTGTCGGAAAATCCGATCATTCTGAACGTGGTGACGTTTGTTGCCTACGACGGGACTACGTAGAGGCTAGTAGCCAATAGCTTTGGTCTTGTAATGTGATCTGAGCATGCGTAGCACTTTGTCCGGTCGGACAACCGTACACACGATCGGATTTGGTGTGATCGGACCGGGTTGACGGCAAATCTTTCCAGCAGGAGATAAGACTTTGTCCGACGGACAAACCGACGAACACTGTCCGATGGTGCATACACACGGTCTGATTTTTCAACAACCTTGTCCGATCGGACCAAATTGATGAAAAAGTCCGACCGTGTGTATGGGGCTTTAGTCGTGTTCTCCACAAATCTGGCCTTTATGGAAGATTGGGAAGAAGAAAGCCATAAGAAGTCCTATTTGCAGTTTGAGGGAAGCCATGTGGTGGACACAGCAAACATATGGAAGAAGGTGCTCTGGTCATATAATTATGGGAGGAGAAATAATGCCAAGAAAACATGTCCATTAAAGCAACAGTGGCACCTGGGTTCAACAGATACCGTATCTGACTACATTCAGTAGACGTTATTTGCGGCAGCCCATAGGGATGTTCAGGCTTATTAAGGCATTACAAAAGAAAAGTGGTAATGTGCTAAATGTACAAAGTCCTGGCAATCAGTTTAAATCTTTTACTAGTTGGAAACAGTCAGAAGGGTGCAAATGCTTGCTGATTGGTTGCTGTGGGTTATTGCACTTTATGTATTACTCTTATTTAATAGGCATAGGCCCATTTAAAGGAACTAGGAGAATTACACAGTCTGCCATTGCAAAACTCTCTCTTTGAAAACATTTTTTGCTTGGCCTTTTGGCTTAGTTACAGTAGTAGCTTTAGTACTTTGAGCCACTGACAGCCAACAAGTGACAGAATGGAAGTTCTGGCTCTGCCCTACAACCAGGGGCGTTGCTAGGTCTACAAAAGATCTGGGGCTAGAGCCCATAGCAGTGTAGTAAAGAAAGTTATGCGCTTGGGCGGGCATACACATTTATATACAGTAATATACGTGTGTGTGTGTGTATGTTATCCCCAGAGAGCCCCCCCTTACATCAGGATCCCCAGAGAGCCTCCTTCTTACATCAGAGTCCCCAGAGAGCCTCCCCTAAAATCAGGGTCCCCATCAGGATCCCCAGAGAGCCTCCCCCTTACATTAGGGTCCCCAGAGAGCCTCCCCTTACATCAGGGTCCCCAGAGAGCCTCCCCCTTAAAGTGGTTGCAAACCCTTACAGACCACTTTTACCTACAGGTAAGCCTAGATTAAGGCTTACCTGTAGGTGCAAGAAATATCTGCTAAACCTAAGGCGCACTGAGCATTCCGCTGCTAATGGCGACCATGCTGTTAGTGGCTTCATCGTGGCTCCGGCCAGTCACATCACCGGAGCCACGATATCCTGAAGTCAAGGGCGCCGCAGGGCCCCCCTTCCCCAAAGCACCCCCCTAAGTTGAGGGCACATGGCCTGTTATGGCTCAGGGGGGGGGGGCGCTCGCTTATCCCCCACCCCCTTTCCCGACCGTCTGATATGGGCTGTGGGGGGACCCCCACGCCATTTTTTCAGCGTAGGGGTTCCCCTTTAAATCCATACCAGACGACAGGGCTAGCAAGGTGTCAATCTCGCCAATGGAGGCGGCGACATTGACTTCCTTCGTTAGTCCCGTCTACCTGGAGTCACGTTCAAAATGAACGGACTTTACTCCGTGTGTGGGCAAGTCTGTTCATTTCAAAAGTCCGGCGGACTAGCACACAGACGGAAGGAATGATCACTCATCATTGGTGTCAGCGAGAGGAATAGTGCCCCATTGTTGATGTCAGTGGAAGAGTGGAAGGAATGGTCCCTCATCATTGGTGTCAGTGGGGGGGGGGAATTATGCCCCACTGTTAGTGTCAGTGGAAGGGATGGTACCTTTATTGTTGGTGTCAGTGGAAGGAATGGTTGCTCATCATTGGTGTCAGTGAGAGAAATAGTGCCCCATTGTTGGTGTCAGTGGAAGAGTGGAAGGAATGGTCACTCATAATTGGTGTCAGTTGGAGAAATAGTGCTCTATCATTGGTGTCAATGGAAGGAATGGTCCCTCATCATTGGGGTCAGTTGGAGAAATAGTACTCTATCATTGGTGTCAGTGGAGGGAATGGTCCCTCATCATTGGTGTCAGTGAGAGGAACAGTGCCCCATCGTTGGTGTCAGTGGAAGAGTGGAAGGAATGGTCACTCATAATTGGTGTCAGTTGGAGAAATAGTACTCTATCATTGGTGTCAATGGAAGGAATGGTCCCTCATCATTGGGGTCAGTTGGAGAAATAGTACTCTATCATTGGTGTCAATGGAGGGAATGGTTCCTCATCATTGGGGTCAGTGAGAGGAATAGTGCCCCATCGTTGGTGTCAGTGGAAGAGTGGAATGTTATTGTTGGTGTCAGTAGGGGGAATAGTGCCTCATATCAGTGTGAAGAATAGTCCACGCAAGGGCCAGATAAAGGCAAGCAAAGGGCTATATTCGGCCTGCGGGCCACTGCTCTAACCAATGAAGGTCGTGCATGAAGTCAAGACATTATTTTTTTTTTTTTATTAACCAGTTCAGAACACATTTACTTTTAAGTAGAGAACTGCCTTGGAATACGAGTGAATTGGCAGAATGTGATTGTAATGTGCACTACCTGATACGTTTTTTTTTCACTCAGACACATTTAAATATAAGATTATATGCAACCAATTTCAATGTGAAAAAGGGAAACTGTGCGGAATATCTGTTGATGTGTAGAATCCCTCATGCCCAGTGAAGGGATGTGCTTGTGGGTGCCCTTCTTTCTCTATTTTTTATGTTTCCTTTTTATTTTGTAGTAATGAAATGTAATGCAGAAGCACCATATAGGAACAATTCTGACTCTAATGCCGCGTACACATGTGCGGAATGTCCGCCAAAAAAAAATTCTGACTGAAACTTTTCATCGTATATTCTGATCGTGTGTGTGTGCCTCATCTGACTTTTTTTTTTTAAATTCTGACGGACCTAGAAATGGAACATGTTCTAAATATTTCCGATGGAACCAATTCTTATCAGGAAAGCCGTTCATCTGTATGCTGTTCCGACGAACCAAAAACAACGCATGCTCTGAAGCAAGTACAAGAAGCTATTGGCTACTGGCTATTGAACTTCATTTTTCTAGGCCCGTCGTACTTGTTGTACGTCACCGCGTTCTTGACGGTCGGACTTTGGTGTGATCGTGCGTACGCAAGACAGTTTCAGCGGAATTCCTTCGGAACTCCGTCAGAAAAGCCTTTAGAGTTTATTTCAACAAGAAAACCGGTCGTGTGTACAGGGCATTATACCGCGTACACACGAGCGGTTTTGCTGTCGGAATAAACTCTGAAGGTTTCTCTGACGGAATTCCGCTCAAGCGGTCTTGCCTACATACGATCACACCAAAGTCCGACCGTCAAGAACGCAGTGACGTACAACACGTACGATGGGACTAGAAAAATGAAGTTCAATAGCCAGTAGCCAATAGCTTCCGTCTCGTACTTGCTTCAGAGCATGCATAGTTTTTGGTCTATCGGAACAGCATACAGACGAGCGGTTTTCCCGATAGGAATTGGTTCCATCGGAAAAATTTAGAACATGTTCTCTTTCTAGGTCTGTCAGAATTCTCTACATAAAAAATACGATGGGGCCTACACGCGATCGGAATATATGATGAAAAGCTCCTGTCTGACTTGTTCTGTCGGAAATTCCGCTCGTGTGTACATACACTGAAGCAATAGCACATACATGCCGTTGCTTCAGTTAGTGTGCCGTTACCGGTGGCTCCCGTGCGCATGCGCAGGAGTGACGTCATTGCGGCTCCGGACAATCACAGCGCCGGAGCCCGCTATAGCCGGCACTAACTCCGGGAGCGATGCGTTGTGGACCGCTGTGGGGGCTTCAATCTCATGTAAGTAATTCATAATGAGCTAGTATGCTATGCTATGCATACTAGCTCATTATGCCTTTGTCTTGCATGTTTTTTTTTTATTTTTTATTAGTGGGTTCACAACCACTTTAATGACCAGGTCATTTTTTGCTATACGGCACTGCGTCTCTTTAACTGACAATTGTCCGACTACGTACCCACACAAAACCGATGTTCCTTTTCCCCACAAACAGAGCTTTCTTTTGGTGGTATTTGATCACCACAGCGGCTTTTATTTTTTGCACTATAAAAACAAAAAAAAAAGGAGCGACAATTTTGAAAAAAATATAATATTTTTTACTTTTTGCTATAATCAATATCTCCAAAAATATGTAAAAAAAAGAATTTCTTCATCAGTTTGGGCCAATATGTATTCTTCTACATATTATTGGTAAAAAAAAAAAAAAAAATCACAATAAGTGTATATTGATTGGTTTGCACAAAAGTTATCGCCTCTACAAAATAGAGGATAGATTTATGGCATTTTTATATTTTTTTTTTTTTTACTAGTAATGGCAGTGATCAGTGATTTTTAGCGGGATTGCGGCAGACAGATCGGACACCTGACATTTTTGACACTTTTTTGGGAACCAGTGACATTATTACAGTAATCAGTGCTAAAAATATACACTTTTATTGTACTAATGACACTGGCAGGGAAGGGGGCAATCAAGGGGTTAAATGTGTTCCCTTAGTGCAGGGGTCTCAAACTGGCGATCCTCCAGCTGTTGCAAAACTACTAAGTCCCATCATGCCTCTGCCTGTGGGAGTCATGCTTGTAACTGTCAGCCTTGCAATGTCTCATGGGACTTGTAGTTACACAACAGCTGGAGGGCCGCCAGTTTGAGACCCCTGCCTTAGTGTATTTACTAACTGTATGGAGGACTTTGTGACTTGGGGAACACACAGATCCGTCTTTATGCATAGCAGAAAGACAGGATCTGTGTGATTTACCCTGTCAGATCGGAGATTTGCGGGGAACGATCGCTGGTGGCCACCACCCCACCTGCTGGCCAGTGGGCGCATGCGCGCGTGCCCACAAATCGCTGTGTACGAGCCGACGTACAATGACGGCAATTCGCGGGAACCAGCCACATTGCCGCAGTGCAACTGCAGCGGCTGGTCCTTAAGAGGTTAAGAGGGCGTGGCAGGGGGGTGTGTCCTGTGCCTACATACTTTTGCTAATACAGTAGAGGCCCCACGTTCCCATCTCAAAAAGTTGGGCGTTATGCTGTACACCCCCCTTGCACCCGTGTGCATGAGCCCTAAGATAAATATTCCCCCCCTAACCAAATGAGTATTTAACCCACTGCTTGCGTACATTTGGCAAATGCCCGGAGTTGGTCTGTAAACAGTTAAGTCACAGGCTGCTCTTTTCCAGTAAATAAATAGAAGGCAGACAGGAAGGTTGCCTCATCGGAGATTGCTGAAGACCATGTGTGTAGCAAAAGTATACATAAAAAAAAGATGTCACCAGAACAGGTTTCCTCTTTTGTAAGATTTCTCCCCACTTCTGTTCCTCACAAATTAGGATCTATATTGGGGACAAATCCCCTCAACAGGTATGCGGGCAGCTATAAAAACTGATGAGACCAAAGTTTTACTTTTTGGCCTAAAAGCAAAACGCTATGCGGAAAACTAACACTACACATCACCCTGAACACACCATCCCCACTGTGAAACATGGTGGTGGCATCATCATGTTGTGGGGATGCTTTTCTTCAGCAGGGAAGCTGGTCAGAGGTGATGGGAAGATGTATGGAGCCAAATACAGGGCAATCTTAGAAGAAAACGTGTTATGCAAAAGACTTGAGACTGGGGCGGAGATTCACCTTCCAGCAGGACAATGACCCTAAATATCTAGCCAGAGCTACAATGGAATGTTTTAGATCAGTGCTTCTCAACCCTGTACTCAAGTACCCCCAACAGGAAATGTTTTGGAAATTTCTCTTTGATAAAATAGCTGTCCAAAATACAAAGCCTGTGCAAGATAAAGGAAAACCTGCAAACATGGCCTGTTGGGGGTACTTGAGGACAGGGTTGAGAAATCACTGCTTTAGATCAAAGTATATTCATGTGTTAGAATGGCCCAGTCAAAGTCCAGACCAAAAGCCAATTGAAAATCTGTGGCAAGACTTGAAAATTGCTGCTCACAGACGCTCTCCAACCAATCTGACAGCAAAGCTGGTAGAGACATCCCCAAAAAGACTTGCAGCTGTAATTTCAGCGAAAGGCGGTTCTACAAAGTATTGACTCCAGGGGGGGTGAATACAAATGTACCCCACACTTTTCACATATTTATTTGTGAACATTTTAAAATCATTTATCATTTTCCTTCCACTTCACAATTATGTGCCACTTTGCGTTGATCTATCACATAAAATACATTAACGTTTTTGGTTGTAACATGACAAAATGTGGGGGGTATGAATACTTTTTCAAGGCACTGTATGTCATTTTTGTATTTTGCCTATTTTAATAGCCGGACCTAGACATGTGCACAATAGAAAAATTTGTTTATTTTCGTTTTGTTTCTTTCGTTTCCGTTGATTCGTAACGATCCGTAAATTCGTAAGTCGTCGGTGTTCGTATTCGTAACGATTCGTATTTTCGTAAGAGTTATTTTTTCGTTGATTCGTTTTTCCGTTAGTTTAATTTTCGTTTATTCGAAATGTGGACGCATTCGTATTTTCGTAGATTTAGTTACATTCCTACTTTCGTTAGATTGATTTATTCGTACTTTCGTAACATTGTTTTCGTAGATTCGTAATCGGAGCATAATTCATAATTTTATGTAATGTGTAGGCTATTATTACATTGTAAGAGACACGGAAAATTACGAATCGAAAAAAAAAGTTACGAATGTACGAATTTTTTCGTTCAACCCATTCGATGCACGTTAAGCAGCGCCATTGTAAGAGACACGGAAAATTACGAATCGAAAAAATAAAAAAAGTTACGAATGTACAAATTTTTTCGTTCAATCCATTCGAAGCACGTTAAGCAGCGCCATTGTAAGGGACACGGAAAATTACCAATTCAACAAAAAAAAAAAAGTTACAAATGTACGAATTTTTTCGTTCATTTTGATTTTCGTTGTTCCTGTTTTCGTTTTTGGGATTTTCTTCTTTCGTAGTTTCGTTGTTTCTAATTTGGTTATTTCGGATTTTCGTTGTTTTTCTTATTCGTTCGATTCGAACATTCGTTATTCGTTAAAATTTTTAGCGAATCGTTCGTTCATTCGTACGATAATGAATGAACGAATATAAACGAATTTTAACGAAAAACGAAAAAAAAAACGAAACGAATTGCACATGTCTAGCCGGACCTGAAATGTTTGTTAACCAAACTTTCCATAGAAAAAAAAAAATAAGATGGAGCCCATGTTTTGTGGATTTTGTTATTTGTAGAGTTTCCAGCTGGACGAGATAAAAAAAAAAAAGATAGAAAAGTGAGTTGCTAGGCAACCGTACACCGGGGAATAGCGAGTTTTTTCCTGTCCCTAAGTTACTCCGAGTACAGTACTCACATCCTGCAGAGGGGGCTCTCCCCTGCCAGAGCTGACATTACATCACTACCATTTACTGTACTATTTAAAGTGCAGCTCCTTTTTTTTTTTTTATGATGAAAAAAAAAAAAAAAACACAATACTCTCCAGGTAAACGATCTACATTTACAAGGATTTCAGCAAACATTTTTGGAAATTCGTACCTGTTGTTTGTTTATTTGCTTCACTTGATCTGTTCTTCAATGTCAGTGGGAGGGTTTTCCTTCATCGCCACCATTGAGTGTAATGAGAAAAGCTGCTGTGTCTGCATTCCTTGAAAACTGCAGAGTATCTCACTGAAAGGGAAACTGCTGCTGCAAGGGATGCTGAAAATGGGACTTGTATGTCAGCATAGCTCCCAACTGTCCCTGATTTGGAGGGACTGTCCCTGATTTGGAGGGAATGTCCCTGATTTGGAGGGACTGTCCCTGATTTGGGAGACTATCCCTGATTTGGGAGACTGTTCCTGATTTGGAGGGACTGTCCCTGATTTGGAGGGCCGGCTTCTGATTTGGAGGGACTGTCCCTGATTTGGAGGGACTGTCCCTGATTTGGAGGGACTGTCCCTGGTTTGGGAGACTGTCCCTGATTTGGAAAGACTGTCCCTGATTTGGAGAGACTGTCCCTGATTTGGAGAGACTGTCCCTGATTTGGAGAGACTGTTCCTGATTTGGAGAGACTGTTCCTGATTTGGAGGGACTGTCCCTGATTTGGAGGGACGGTCCCTGATTTGGAGGGACTGTCCCTGATTTGGAGGGACTGTCCCTGATTTGGAGGGACTTCCCTGGTTTGGGCGACTGTCCCTGATTTGGAAAGACTGTCCCTGATTTGGAGGGACTGTCCCTGATTTGGAGAGACTGTCCCTGATTTGGAGAGACTGTCCCTGATTTGGGGGGACTGTCCCTGATTTGGAAAGACTGTCCCTGATTTGGAGGGACTGTCCCTGATTTGGAGAGACTGTCCCTGATTTGGAGAGACTGTCCCTGATTTGGGGGGACTGTCCCTGATTTGGAGAGACTGTCCCTGATTTGGAGAGACTGTCCCTGATTTGGGAGACTGTCCCTGATTTGGAGAGACTGTTCTTGATTTGGAGAGACTGTCCCTGATTTGGAGAGACTGTCCCTGATTTGGAGAGACTGTCCCTGATTTGGAGGGACTGTCCCTGATTTGGAGAGACTGTCCCTGATTTGGGGGGACTGTCCCTGATTTGGAGAGACTGTCCCTGATTTGGAGAGACTGTCCCTGATTTGGAGAGACTGTCCCTGATTTGGGAGACTGTCCCTGATTTGGAGAGACTGTTCCTGATTTGGAGAGACTGTCCCTGATTTGGAGAGACTGTTCCTGATTTGGAGAGACTGTCCCTGATTTGGGAGACTGTCCCTGATTTGGAAAGACTGTCCCTGATTTGGAGAGACTGTCCCTGATTTGGAGAGACTGTCCCTGATTTGGGAGACTGTCCCTGATTTGGAGAGACTGTCCCTGATTTGGAGAGACTGTCCCTGATTTGGAGAGACTGTCCCTGATTTGGAGAGACTGTCCCTGATTTGGAGAGACTGTTCCTGATTTGGAGAGACTGTCCCTGATTTGGGAGACTGTCCCTGATTTGGAGAGACTGTCCCTGATTTGGAAAGACTGTCCCTGATTTGCAGAGACTGTCCCTGATTTGGGAGACTGTCCCTGATTTGGAAAGACTGTCCCTGATTTGCAGAGACTGTCCCTGATTTGGAGAGACTGTCCCTGATTTGCAGAGACTGTCCCTGATTTGGAGGGACTGTCCCTGATTTGGGAGACTGTCCCTGATTTGGAGGGACTGTCCCTCTTTCCCCCTCATTTGTCCCTCATTTTGGTCTGATCTATATAGTTGTATATAAAATGCACTTTTTATCTTCCAAAAAGTGTTTCCCAGTGCTAAACCTTTTTTCCAAATTCTAAATTTCTGCATTTGTACATTTTGAAAGCCAATATAAAGGAATAGTAGTGGTAAAAAAAAAAGCCCTTGTGAATTTAATGAACCTTTTTTCTTGGGTTAATTCTCCTTTAAGGGGTGTGGCAGGGGGGCGTGTCCTATGCCTACATACGTTTGCTGGTAGGCGTCCCTCATTCCCATCTCAAAATGTTGGGAGGTATGTGTCAGTGCGGAAAGCAGTGAGTCGATCACACAAGGAAATAAGATTATTGGGGACCAATGCGGGTACAGAAAGGGCCCCGGCACATGATACTGATGTATGAACGCTGGATCCTTTTGGTAGAGGGCCGATTCACACCAGAACATGGTGCAGGAATGGTGCGTTCTGTGCGCCTTTCCCACATCGCGCTGGGACGCACTGCCGCCTTTGTGAACGCGGTGTGTTTGCTGGCGCCAAATCAAATGGTACTGTAATGCCACGTGCAATACCGTGTGATTTGGTGCTGTACGCCTATTAAAAGTAGAGCATGCAGTACTTTTTTTTCCTTATTCTGGTGTGATTTCAGCCCAATTGAAAGGGGTGCAAAATCGCATCAAACGGAAACGCGTGGGTTTTCATTTAAATGGGCTGAAATTGCACCGGAACAAGGAAAAAAAGTAGTGCATGCACTACTTCTAAAACATGCACCGCACAAAATCGCATGGTACTGCGGTATCCTGGAGTAAACTGGTGCGGAAAGTTCAACTCCAAAAAAGGCGCAAATAAAAAAAAGGAAAAAACGCGAGTTGGGTCCCTATAATGTTATTATTATTATTATTCATGATTCATATAGCGCCAACAGTTTATGCAGCGATTTACAATGTAGAGGGGGGACAGCACAATTACAGTACAGTTCAATACAGAAGGGACAGGAGGGCCCGGCTCGTAGAGCTTACATTCTAAAGGGTGGTACAAAAGGTAATAGATGCAGAGAATGATTTGATGGGGGTGGCTCGGGGACAATTGTTAGGTGTTTGTGGGAAAGGCTTCCCTGAATAAGTGAGTTTTCAGGGATCTCCTAAAGGTGGACAGATTAGGGGCTGATCGGAAATACCGGGGCAGGGAGTTCCAGAGGATGGGAGAGGCTCTGGAGAAGTCCTGAGAGGCGGTAACAAGGGAGATAGAGAAGGAGCTCCTGGGCGGAGCGGAGGGGACGATTAGGGCGATATCTGCAGATGAGGTTGGTGATGTAGATGGGGGGCGATGTTGTGGATGGCCTTGTATGTTGTGGTTAGCATTTTGAATTTTATACGGTGGGGTAGGGGAGTGTAATAATGTGCATGTTTTAGCTCCTACAATCCTAAATAATATTAGGGGAGGTGTGATTTATGCACTTATTTGCACATACGCAAGAAAAATTCAGACCAATAAAGCATATCTTTTTTCTTTTTTTTTTTACTGAGCTAAACGCAGGACTAGTTTACTGAAAGCTCCTCGCCTGTGTGTACAGGCCCATTGAAATCAATAAGCTGCATTCAGATAAAAAAAAATAAAAAAAAATAAAAACCTGAATGCCTACAAACATGGCGTTTTGGGCGCCTGTGTGCAAGAGCCCAAAGACTCCAGCTCATGGCTTTGGAATTTTTATTTTTGAAAATTTTTAAAATTGATGGCATCTGCATGATTAAAATGGAAAGGTCATTTTTGATAACATTAAATTATTTTTAGACTTGTGCAGCAATTATAAATATATATATATATGATCCACAGCAGATTGCTTTTCATGGGGCTGCAAAAACTGCTGCCCGTGTGAAAGAGGCTTTATTGGTGCATTGGGGTGCCATTCAAAATGAATGAAAAATGAACGGCACTACAGCGCGCTAATGGGCATGATGTGCTTTAGACATGTGCAATTAGTTTCGTTTTTTTTTTTTTTTCGGTTTTCGTTTTTTTTCGTTATTTTCGTTCATTCGTTATCGTACGAATAAACGAACGATTCGCTAAAAATTTTAACGAATAACGAATCGTTCGAATCGAACGAATCCGAAAACAACGAAAACCCGAAAAAAAAACTAATTAGAAACAACGAATCTACGAAAGAAGAAAATCCGAAAAAAAAAAAACGAAAAAAAACGAAAAACAGGAACAACGAAAATCAAAAGAAACGAAAAAATTCGTACATTCGTAACTTTTTTATTTTTTTGTTGAATTGGTAATTTTCCGTGTCTCTTACAATGGCGCTGCTTAACGTGCTTCGAATGGATTGAATGAAAAAATTTGTACGTTCGTAACTTTTTTTGTTGTTGAATTGGTAATTTTCCGTGTCTCTTACAATGGCGCTGCTTAACGTGCTTCAAATGGATTGAACGAAAAAATTCGTACATTCGTAACTTTTTTTTTTCGATTCGTAATTTTCCGTGTCTCTTAAAATGTAATAATAGCATACACATTACATAAAATTATAAATTATGCTCCGATTACGAATCTACGAATCTACGAATGTACGAATAAATACGAATGCGTCCGATTTTGGAATAAACGAAAATTAAACGGAAAAACGAATCAACGAAAAAATAACTCTTACGAAAATACGAATCGTTACGAATACGAACACCGACGACTTACGAATTTACGAATCGTTACGAATCAACGGAAACGAAAAAAACGAAACGAAAATAAACAAATTTTTTTCTTGTGCACATGTCTAATGTGCTTTATCATGTGACCAACGTGCGCAGTACTGGAAAGGTGTGAATGGGCCCTCAAAGCCCAACTTTGGATTCTGTTTAAACTATTATGCCGCGTACACACAACCGTTTTTTCCGTCGGAATAAACTCTGATGTTTTTTTCCGACGGAGTTCCGCTGAAACTGTCTTGCCTACACACGATCACACCAAAGTCCGACCATCTAGAACGTGGTGACGTACAACGCGTACGACGGGACTAGAAAAAGGAAGTTCAATAGCCAGTAGCCAATAGCTGCCGCCTCATACTTGCTTCAGAGCATGCGTCCGGTAGGAATTGATTCCGTCGGAAATATTTAAAACATGTTCTCTTTCTAGGTCCGTTAGAATTTTCCGATGAGGCCCACAGACGATCGGAATATCCGATGAAAAGATTCCGTCTGACTTTTTCTGCCGGAAAGTCCGACCGTGTGTACGCGGCATTAGATAATCCTTGAGATGTAAGGCAACACCATTATAACAATTCAAGAGTGGAGATTTAGGGTATTATGAATGACCGCTCATGGCTGGTTATCTTAACCACTTAAGGACCGCCTCCTGCACATTTACGTCGGCAGAATGGCACGGCTGGGCACAACAATGTACAGGTACGTTGCGCTTTAAGAACCCAGCCGTGGGTTGCGCGCGCGCCGCCGGCGGTGCGCTCGCGACCTTGTCCTGAGCTACGTGACTGTGGCCGCGGGACCTGCGGACCCGATCGCCGCCGGTGTCCCACGATCGGGTCACAGAGCAGAAGAACGAGGAGAGGTATGTGTTAGACATGTGCGATTAGTTTCGTACGAATCGGAAATTCGTACAAATTTTTCGTACATTCGTACGAATCCGAATTACGAATTTTTACGAATACGAATTCTGTACGAAATACGAAAATTTCGTTGACGAATTTCGGATCCAAATTTCCGAATCCAAACTACCAAATGATGAATTTCAACTAATATGAAAGAAATTATAGCGAATATAACGAATGATTCGAATGAATTTGAGATTCAGTATAACGAATATCGACATTCTACGAATAATAACGAATTATCCGAAAACAATTTAACGTTACATAACACAAGTCTATAAATGTCTATTGTTCACCAATCACTCAGAGGAAGTACAAAATACGAAATTTCGTATTCGTAAACGAAATTTCAGATTTCGTACTTCCTCTGAGTGATTGGTGAACAATAGACATTTATAGACTTGTGTTATGTAACGTTAATACGTTTTCGGATAATTTGTTATTATTCGTAGAGTGTCGATATTCGTAACGATTCGTAACGATATTAACGATTTGTAACGATTCGTACGAAATACGTATTTCGTACGAATCCGATTTTTTTTATACGAAATGGAACGGAACGAAACGAAACAAAGTTTTTGACGGCTCCCATGTCTAGTAAGTGTAAACAAACCTCTCCCCGTGCTTCTTAGTGAGGCTGTCACTGATCGTCTGTTCCCTGTCATAGGAAAAGACGATCAGTTATGTCACACGCCAAGCCACGCCCCCTACAGTACAAAAAAAAAAAAACACGTAGATCACACTTAACCTCTCCCCGCCCCCTAGTGGATAACCTCTTCACTGCCAGTGTCATTTACACAGGAATCAGTGCATTTAAATAGCACTGATTGCTGTATAAATGACAATGGTCCCAAAAATGTCCGATGTGTCCGCCATAATGTCGCAGTCACAATTTAAAAAAAATGATCGCCATCAATACTAGTAAAAAAAAAAAAAATATTAATAAAAATGCTATAAAAACTATCCCATATTTTGTAAACGCTATAACTTTTGTGCAAACCAATCAATAATCGCTAATTGCGATTTTTTTTTTTTACCAAAAATATGTAGAAGAATACGTATCGGCCTAAACTGAGGAAAAAAATTTTTTTTTATATATTTTTTTTTGGGGATATTTATTATAGCAAAAAGTTAAAAATATTGCATTTTTTTTTCAAATTGTCGCTCTATTTTTGTTTATAGTGCAAAAAAAAAAAAACCGCAGAGGCGATCAAATACCACCAAAAAAGGACGCCAATTTGGTTTTGGAGCCACATCGCACGACCGCGCAATTGTCAGTTGAAGCGACGCAGTGCCGAATCGTAAAAAGGGGCGTGGTCCTTTAGCTGCAAATTGGTCCGGGGCTTAAGTGGTTAAGCACATTCATCTTAATCAGCCTTTCTCAACCTTTTCAACACAGAGGAACCCTTGAAATAGTTCTCCGGTCTCGGGGAACCCCTGCTAAAAATGAGAAATCTACAACTCATGATACATTAGTGTGATGGTCAGTGGGAAGAGTGGTCCTTATACTTGTGGTCATTGGGAAGAAACGATCCTTACACTTGTGGTCATTGGGAAGAATGGTCCTTACACTTGTGGTCATTGGGAAGAATGGTCCTTACACTTGTGGTCATTGGGAAGAAGGCTCCTCACACTTGTGGTCATTGGGAAGAATGGTCCTTACACTTGTGGTCATTGGGAAGAATGGTCCTTACACTTGTGGTCATTGGGAAGAATGGTCCTTACACTTGTGGTCATTGGGAAGAATGGTCCTTACACTTGTGGTCATTGGGAAGAGTGGTCCTTACACTTGTGGTCATTGGGAAGAGTGGTCCTTACACTTGTGGTCATTGGGAAGAATGGTCCTTACACTTGTGGTCATTGGGAAGAATGGCCCTTACACTTGTGGTCATTGGGAAGAATGGTCCTTACACTTTGTGGTCATTAGGAAGAATGGTCCTTACACTTGTGGTCATTGGGAAGAATGGTCCTTACACTTGTGGTCATTGGAAAGAATGGTCCTTACACTTGTGGTCATTGGGAAGAGTGGTCCTTACACTTGTGGTCATTGGGAAGAGTGGTCCTTACACTTGTGGTCATTGGGAAGAATGGTCCTTACACTTGTGGTCATTGGGAAGAGTGGCCCTTACACTTGTGGTCATTGGGAAGAGTGGTCCTTACACTTGTGGTCATTGGGAAGAGTGGTCCTTACACTTGTGGTCATTGGGAAGAATGGTCCTTACACTTGTGGTCATTGGGAAGAATGGTCCTTACACTTGTGGTCATTGGGAAGAGTGGTCCTTACACTTGTGGTCATTGGGAAGAGTGGTCCTTACACTTGTGGTCATTGGGAAGAGTGGTCCTTACACTTGTGGTCATTGGGAAGAATGGCCCTTACACTTGTGGTCATTGGGAAGAATGGTCCTTACACTTTGTGGTCATTAGGAAGAATGGTCCTTACACTTGTGGTCATTGGGAAGAATGGTCCTTACACTTGTGGTCATTGGAAAGAATGGTCCTTACACTTGTGGTCATTGGAAAGAATGGTCCTTACACTTGTGGTCATTGGGAAGAGTGGTCCTTACACTTGTGGTCATTGGGAAGAATGGTCCTTACACTTGTGGTCATTGGGAAGAGTGGCCCTTACACTTGTGGTCATTGGGAAGAATGGTCTTTACACTTGTGGTCATTGGGAAGAATGGTCCTTACACTTGTGGTCATTGGGAAGAATGGTCCTTACACTTGTGGTCATTGGGAAGAGTGGTCCTTACACTTGTGGTCATTGGGAAGAATGGTCCTTACACTTGTGGTCATTGGGAAGAATGGTCCTTACACTTGTGGTCATTGGGAAGAATGGTCCTTACACTTGTGGTCATTAGGAAGAGTGGTCCTTACACTTGTGGTCATTGGGAAGAGTGGTCCTTACACTTGTGGTCATTGGGAAGAGTGGTCCTTACACTTGTGGTCATTGGGAAGAAGGCTCCTTACACTTGTGGTCATTGGGAAGAATGGTCCTTACACTTGTGGTCATTGGGAAGAATGGTCCTTACACTTGTGGTCATTGGGAAGAATGGTCCTTACACTTGGGGTCATTGGGAAGAATGGTCCTTACACTTGTGGTCATTGGGAAGAATGGTCCTTACACTTGTGGTCATTGGGAAGAATGGTCCTTACACTTGTGGTCATTGGGAAGAATGGTCCTTACACTCGTGGTCATTGGGAAGAATGGTCCTTACACTTGTGGTCATTGGGAAGAGTGGTCCTTACACTTGTGGTCATTGGGTAGAATGGTCCTTACACTTGTGGTCATTGGGAAGAGTGGTCCTTACACTTGTGGTCATTGGGAAGAGTGGTCCTTACACTTGTGGTCATTGGGAAGAGTGGTCCTTACACTTGTGGTCATTGGGAAGAAGGCTCCTTACACTTGTGGTCATTGGGAAGAATGGTCCTTACACTTGTGGTCATTGGGAAGAATGGTCCTTACACTTGTGGTCATTGGGAAGAATGGTCCTTACACTTGGGGTCATTGGGAAGAATGGTCCTTACACTTGTGGTCATTGGGAAGAATGGTCCTTACACTTGTGGTCATTGGGAAGAATGGTCCTTACACTTGTGGTCATTGGGAAGAATGGTCCTTACACTCGTGGTCATTGGGAAGAATGGTCCTTACACTTGTGGTCATTGGGAAGAGTGGTCCTTACACTTGTGGTCATTGGGTAGAATGGTCCTTACACTTGTGGTCATTGGGAAGAATGGTCCTTACACTTGTGGTCATTGGGAAGAGTGGTCCTTACACTTGTGGTCATTGGGAAGAGTGGTCCTTACACTTGTGGTCATTGGGAAGAGTGGTCCTTACACTTGTGGTCATTGGGAAGAGTGGTCCTTACACTTGTGGTCATTGGGAAGAATGGTCCTTACACTTGTGGTCATTGGGAAGAATGGTCCTTACACTTGTGGTCATTGGGAAGAGTGGTCCTTACACTTGTGGTCATTGGGAAGAGTGGTCCTTACACTTGTGGTCATTGGGAAGAATGGTCCTTACACTTGTGGTCATTGGGAAGAGTGGTCCTTACACTTGTGGTCATTGGGAAGAGTGGTCCTTACACTTGTGGTCATTGGGAAGAATGGTCCTTACACTTGTGGTCATTGGGAAGAATTACCTCCTTACAGATAGCTAAAAAGATCAATGGTGTTGGTGGGAACTTATCCGAGAGGCAGAAATTACTAAATGCTGAAGGAACCCCTAGCAACCTCTGGAGGAACCCTGGTTGAGGATCACTGATCTATATATTATGACATAGGGTAGGAAGTTAGTAAATCATATGTATATCTTGTGAGTATATAATAAAGCAGGCTCCTATTTCCGCAGTGCTCGATAACACTCAGGAAATGGAATTAGCCTTCGTCTTACATTGCATTGCTCGGCAGCAGTCTTTTCGCCTGAGGAAACGTATGAAAATGACACGATATAATGTGGAAAATTTCCACGCGACGCTATTGACACATGACATATGATATGGCGCCCTCCGGGAAATACTCCGCAATTGACAGCAGTTCAGTCTTGTGTTTCACATTTATTGATGAAAATGAAATCTGGCTGAAAACACAGTGAAACCTTCATATTTATGACAAATCTATGTTAAATGCCTATATCCAATATATATAATCAGTGGGGACGGAAAGTATTCAGACCCTCTTACATTTTTCACTCTTTGTTATATTGCAGCCATTTGCTAAAATCATTTAAAGGGGTGTTCCGGGAAAAAAAATAAAATAAAAGCCGGCAGCTACACATACTGCATCTGCTGGCTTTTAATAATCGGACACTTACCTGTCCTGCAGTCCCTCGATGTCGGCACCGCAGCTGATGTTTCCATTAGCTGTCGGGTGCTGTCGCCGCCATTGCGGGTAAGGTAACCCGGCAGTGTAGCCTTTCGGCTTCAAGCCGGGAACCCTACTGCGCACGCGCGAGGCCCCGCTCCTCTCTCCTATTAGCCCGGCGGCCGAGGGAGGAGGAGGAGGGAGCCCCGCGGTGACATCACGCCGCATCGCGGCGTACTTCCGGAAGTGGGAAAGGATACCTGTCCTGTCCGATTAGCGGAAGTTCCACTTTAGGGTGGAGCTCCGCTTTAAGTTAATTTTGTTCCCTCATTAATGTACACACAGCACCCCATATTGACAGAAAAACACAGAATTGTTGACATTTTTGCAGATTTATTAAAAAAGAAAAACTGAAATATCACATGGTCCTAAGTATTCATTCCCTTTGCTGTGACACTCATATTTAAAGTGGAGGGCCACCCTGAAAAAAAAAACTTCATAAAAATGTTAATACAAATTTAAAATGAAAAAAAAAAAAAAAAAAAGAAATGGCTGTTGCTAGGCAGATCGTCCTAATCTGCCTCTTCTTGTTCCGCGGAGCTGTTCTGTCTTCTGCTCCTAGCGCCGTCTTCTAGTGAATGGGGCACGGTGTGTTATGGGAACTGTGTATCCCACAACACATCGCGTTCCCCATTCATAACTCGCGCATGCGCAGTAGGAAATGGGCAGTGAAGCCAGCAAGGCTACGCTGCCTGTTTCCCTTAGGTGGAATGGCAGCGCTGGGAACCGAGACCCGAGGGACGATCGGTCTCGGGCGGCCGACATCGCAGGCACCCAGGACAGGTAAGTCTGCTTATTAAAAGTCAGCAGCTACAGTGTTTGTAGCTGCTGACTTTTCTTTCTTTAGCTCAGGTGCTGTCCATTTCTTCTGATCATCCTTGAGATGGTTCTACATCTTCATTTGAGTCCAGCTGTGTTTGATTATACTGATTGGACTTGATTAGGAAAGCCACACACCTGTCTATATAAGACCTTACAGCTCACAGTGCATGTCAGAGCAAAATGAGAATCATGAGGTCAAAGGAACTGCCTGAAGAGCTCAGAGACAGAATTGTGGCAAGGCACAGATCTGGCCAAGGTTACAAAAACATTTCTGCTGCACTTAAGGTTCCTAAGAGCACATTGGCCTCCATAATCCTTAAATGGAAGATGTTTAAATGGAAGATCCCTTCTGGCTCCAGATCCTGCTAGCTGTTTCACTACATTGATCCCTGACTTCTGGCTTGGCTGACTATCCGTTACGGTTACTGAACTTTGGCTATGTTTTTGTTCTTTTTACTTTTATTATTAAACAAGTGTGATTTAACTGTACTTCTGTCTCTGTCTGATTTCATGGTTTCTGACACTGGCCCTCCATCCTTTTCCCTTTCGCTCTATCTCACGCCTTGCTCCTGCTCCCTCTCCATCTCTCCCACCTCTCTCCTTCTACCTATCTCTCCCTCTTGTCTTTTTCTCTGCTGAGATTAGGTTTACCAGATCCTCAACAGAAGTCTGGGGAAGTCTTCTGCTACCCAGTGGCGGCTTGTGTTTTTTTTTTTTTTTTTTTGGGGGGGGGGGGGCAGCAAAACAATGCACCCATAGCCACCCAACCCCATCAATGGCACTTCCCTCCGGGCGACAGGCGTCTCTTCCCTCCTGCTCCTAGGCCAATAGAATCGCTTCCTCCTTTCGGTCAATCAGGAAACAGGTCTCAAGACCCACTTCCTGGTTGGCCGGGAGGCAAATCAGTGTGGCAATAGTGAATATTTATTCGCTATTGTCACACAAATTGGTGGGCTCAGGGCGCAGTGCTCTACGCCCAGAGCCCACCCTTTTTTGAAGCCTATTAGAGCCTCAGGCTCTAATCACATGGACATTGGAATCCATGCGTCCTGCACCCCGCATGTATATTAGGGGGCCGGACGCATGGAAAGGGGGATAGCCACCCTGCATTACGGGCCACTACTACTGCTACCTAGAAGTGTTTTGGAGATATCAGAATGGCATCATGTTTGTTGTTCAACTATGTGAATGGGTTATTGCAATGCAGCGTCTTTCATGCTCAGTCTCATTCTCCCTACACAGCGACATTACCATACACATTACCATACACATTACCATACACATTACCATACACATTACCATACACATTACCATACACATTACCATACACATTACCATACACATTACCATACACATTACCATACACATTACCATACACATTACCATACACATTACCATACACCAGCATCTCACACATGGCCCCTGTGAATTTGATCCACTTGCTCAGTGCTTGTAATTGGAACATGGATGTGTATTGATGTTTTTGCAATTACAGTTCCAATAATGAAAGACATTGGGGTCAGACAGGGGAGCAGAATATTGACCGATTGTGTTATATGCTGCTTAGAGGTGAGGAAGGCAGAACCATGTTATATGTCTATGTAATCAACCTTTATAGAAATAATAAATAGACTCTGGATGATTATCAGTAATTAACAGGCTAAATTAATTATACTATATGGCTTGTAAATTCTCAGAAGGAAAGATAAGTGTAATGCCGCGTACACGCGGTCGGAATTCTCGTCGGAAAAAGCTCTGATGGTTTTCCCGTCGGAATTCTGACGGAATTTCGCTCAAACTGTCTTGCCTACACACGGTCACACCAAATTCCGACGGTCTGTAACACAGCGGCATAAAACACGTTCGACTGCACTATAAAAGGGAAGTTTAATGCTTCTGAGCATGCGTCGAATTGTTTCTGAGCATGCGTCAGAATTTTGCGTGTTGGAATTGCATACACACGATCGAAAAATCCGATAGAAAGGTTTTCCGTCGGAAAAATTGAGAACAGGTTCTCAATCTAAAGTCCGTCGGAAATTCCGACAGAAAAAGACCAATAGGCATACACACGGTCGGAAAATCCGTTGAAAAGCTCCCATCCGACCGTGTGTACGCGGCATTAGGCTACGTTTCCACTATTGCGTCCCCAAAGTCGTGCGATTTTGCCGTGATTTTTTGCCGCGATTTTACCGCAATTTTTTGTCGCAACTTAAAGCAATGCCTGTGTATTCTTGAGGTCTATGGACCTCAAGTCGCATCAAAGTGGGACCAAAGTAGTGCAGGGACTACTTTGAAGTCGCTGCGTCTTCAAGTCGCACAGATATGAACGGTACTCATTGGAAATCATGGGGGTACGACTTGTCATGTGACTTTTCAGTCCCAAATCACATGAAAAGTCGCACTAGTGGAAACCGAGCCTAAAAGTAACATTGTTGATACTGTGCATACTTGTGTGATACTTGTGTATACGGCAAGCTTACAGTATGAGGACAGCAAACTGGTAACTGTGGTAATAGGGGCAACTGCCCAGCCCAGCTACCCCAAAAAAATTCCACTGTCCCCAATACAAAAATCCCTCCCTCATTTTCCCTCTCCCATAGCAAAAATCTCCTACCCCTTTACCCCAAGAGAAAATCTCCTACATACCCCCCCTCTTTAGAAAAAAATTACCCCACCGCAAGAAAGAAAATATATCCCACTTCACTGACTCATAAAAGATGCCCCACATCACCTCTCGTAATTCGATTAGATTCATTTAAAACACGCATATCGTACATTCATATTTAACATTTTATTATTTCCCTAATGTCTATTTTTCTATGTGACATCACCATGATAAGATTTTGCTATTTGTTATATCAGCTCAGTGTTTACCAAAAAAGCCAACATTCCTGGGAAAATCAAGAGGACAATTTCCCGTGATGGGAAAAAAAGGAAGTGTATTTTGTGTGCCCCCCTGCTGTATGTGCGGTGCCTGCCTGTGCCCCACCCAGGTAACATGGAATATGGGAGGTGGGCGACAATTACCAAAATGTAAAAACCATCCTGCCTGCAAGGAGGAGAGACACTGAGCAGCTAGAACATTCACAGGCAATAACACATAGGCCTACCTACGCAATACATTTAAAGAGGAGCTGCAGTCTGCTCACATAATTTGTAATAAAACATCTTTGCCATTCTGAAGCTTCCCTCCAACCACTTTGCATATTATTTTATATATACTGTGATTCTGTACTTGCCAAATATGCTGCAGAAATCTCCCTCCACTGAGTCTGGCTGCAGCCATGTCAACTGTGGGCAGCTGAAGCTGCTGCCTGTTCACTTCCTGGATTTACACAGACACACAGAGGCACACCTCCAGCTCTGCAGCTCTCACCCCTCCCTTCCTGGCAAACTCTCACAAGAGTGAAAATTTTGGAAAACCAAAGATTGGGACTTTTAAGGCGCAACAAACAAGTGATAAATACAAAAATAAATGTATTGAAAAAATATTTTGATACAGCAACATTATAGACATCATATGTCTAGAACAGTATTAAAAACAATACATCACTGAATAAAGATGAGAATTGGCATGTTTAGTGTATCTCAACATGTTTCGCCCTTATTAGGGCTTCCTCAGGAGAACTGAACAATATCATACAATATTCACTGAAACTAGAAAAATAGAATCAAATACAGAACACATAAAATAACACATGAAAGATAAATAGACATAGAATGGCCATCATATAGAAAATGAGTGGGTGGAGCTACAAACTCCAAAGCTGACCTGTGTGCTCCAGCCAGATGTCTCGCAGTCCACTAAAATTCTGAATACGTGAGATTCATTGCATGCGTCATAGAGAGGGAGATAACAGCCAAGGCTAGATCAGTCTCCTATTTTTCTAAAACAATTTCCCATTATTTTGCAGAGCAAATTGGGGTCACATTGCTGCGTTAAATCTGAACGCGGCTGTGGGCATTTTACAAATGCTTTTTTTTAAACACTCTTTTATACACCGTCCCAGTGAAAGATTTCCTAGGTAGGTTTACTACATGCCCTTCTTTACCATACTTATCATCTCGGCTGCCAATAATATGTAATTAACCCTGTAAATATATCCAATAGATGGATCCCGAGACTTATTTGGTCTTGGCTGTTATCTCCCTCTCTATGACGCATGCAATGAATCTCACGTATTCAGCATTTTAGTGGACTGCGAGACATCTGGTTGGAGCACACAGGTCAGCTTTGGAGTTTGTAGCTCCACCCACTCATTTTCTATATGATGGCCATTCTATGTCTATTTATCTTTCATGTGTTATTTTATGTGTTCTGTATTTGATTCTATTTTTCTCGTTTCAGTGAATATTGTATGATATTGTTCAGTTCTCCTGAGGAAGCCCTAATAAGGGCGAAACATGTTGAGATACACTAAACATGCCAATTCTCATCTTTATTCAGTGATGTATTGTTTTTAATACTGTTCTAGACATATGATGTCTATAATGTTGCTGTATCAAAATATTTTTTCAATAAATTTATTTTTGTATTTATCACTTGTTTGTTGCGCCTTAAAAGTCCCAATCTTTAGTTTTCCAAAATGTTGACTATATAAAGGGATGTGGCGCTATATGTATAGCTTCAGAAACCCAGCTCATAATATAAATTTTCTCACAAGAGTGAGTGAGAGAGAGCTGTGCATGATGTCATAAGCCTAGGCTTTTTATCAGACAAGAAACTGGGCTGTATAAGGTATTTACTGGCAGAAAAAAAATGTTTTACAATCCAAAGTTAAAACAACAAAAACAGAAGATTTAATAGATGGAAAGATGAAAAAATTACTGAAGTTGCGCTTTAAATATTATTCAATCAGCTTGACCCTCCCACTACATTTTGTGGACAGATAAAAATTTTAAATAACATCTGACAGTGAATGGCCAACATTAGAGGTGCAAATGCTGTTCACGAGGCATCAGAAGTGTCTTCACTAGAGAAAGAGTTGATTGGGTTTGTCTGTTATCTTAAATAAAAGGGTAGTCTTCTGCCACCTAGTGATTCTACGAGGCAATGCAGGCTGTATTTGTCCAAAGCAGCCTTACTCAACCCTTTTCAACAAAGAGGAACCCTTGAAATTACTTTCCAACTCACGATACATTATTGCTATGGTCAGTGGGAAGAATGCTCCTTACACTTGTGGTCATTGGGAAGAATTATCCCCTAACAGAAAGCTAAAAAAATATCAATGGTGTCAATGGGAGCTTATCTAAGAGGCAGAAATTGTTCATTGCTCAAAAAAACAACAACCCACAGCAGCCTCTGGAGGAACCCTAGTTGAGAAAAGTTCTTCTAAAGTGACGCTCAACTTTAACCGCTTCAGCCCTGGAAGATTTTACCCCCTTCCTGACCAGAGCACCTTTTTGCGATTCGGCACTCCGTGTCACTTTAACTGACAATTGCGCGGTCGTGCGACGTTGCACCCAAACAAAATTGACGTATTTTTTCCCACAAATAGAGCTTTCTTTTGGTGGTATTTGATCACCCCTGCAGTTTTTATTTTTTGCGCTATAAACAAAAATAGAGCGACAATTTTGAAAAAAAAAAACGCACTATTTTTTTCTTTTTGCTATAATAAATATCCCCCAAAAAATATATAAAAAACATTATTTTTTCCTCAGTTTAGGCCGATATGTATTCTTCTACATATTTTTGGTAAAAAAAAATCGCAATAAGCGATTATTGATTGGTTTGCGCAAAAGTTATAGCGTTTACAAAATAGGGGATAGTTTTATGGCATTTTTATTATCAATTATTTTTTTACTAGTAATGGCGGCGATCAGCGATTTTTATTGTGACTGCGACATTATGGCGGACACATCGAAAATTTTTGACACATTTTTGGGACCATTGTCATTAATACAGCAATCAGTGCTATACAAATGCACTGATTCCTGTGTAAATGACACTGGCAGTGAAGGGGTTAACCAGGGGGTGGCAGTGTATGGGTTAAGTGTGTCCTAGGGGCGTGTTGCTAACTGTTAGGGGGGGTGTGGCTGTGTTTTACTGATCACTGATCTCTGATCCAATCACAGGGAGCAGAGATCAGTGTCACTTGTTGCTAGGCAGAATGGGGAGATGCTGTTTACATCTGTATCTCCCCGTTCTTCCTCCCCGTGAGACGACCGCAGGACCGCGCGCGTGATGGCACAGCGGCAAATTCAAAAGGACATACCTGTACGCCCTTATGCCTGTCCGTGCCATTCTGCCGACGTACATCGTTGTGCGCCGGTCGGGTGTAATGGTGTTCTCCCAGCTCCATGCCAGCTCACCTCTGGGGATTGGCTGAGGCTCCATAAATATTCATGGCAGCTCCCCCTAACCCCCGTCCTCTAGTTCTAGAAGGTTCTTCAGCCTTCCAGACACCAGCGGGAGGCCAGAGAGCTGCCAGCACCCAGTCCTGGCCTCTTGTAACCCTGATACAATTCAGTGACTCAGGTTATTCCTGTCCAGAAAATCCTTTTATTTCCTTTCAACACTAGTAGCACACACTAGAGGGTGCTACACGTGTAACAAAATTAATACATGTTCCCTAAAATGCTGCACTAGCATAATTCGCCCATGGAAGCAAAATCATTTCCCCCTGTTTTCTTAGGCGTTCTTTTCATTTCTTCACAACTGTTTCCTCTATCCTAATGACCAGTGGCGGTCGTGGAATTTTTTTTTCCGGTCGGTCAGTAGCACTTACCCCATCACCCGCGGCTTCCCCTGCTCAGCGTTGACGGCCGCCTTCCGTTCACCTGCTCTCCAGCGGTGGCGGCTTCTGTTTCCTCCCACCTCCTCGGCAGCCAATTGGGAGTCTTCTCTTTTCGGGCAATCGGAAAACGGGTCTCATACCCGCTTCTATTTGGCCGGGATGAGGATCAGTGTTTCAACAGCGAATATTCATTCGCTGTTGTAACACACTGGGGTGGGCTCCGTTTGCATTCTCTGTGACCCGAGTCCACCCTATTTTGAAGCCTATCAGGTGCTTAAAAAAAAAAACCCTGGCCGCTGTAATTTATGCGCCCGGTGCCCTGAAAGGGGGGCCGGATGCATGAATAGGGGGTGGCCGCCGCTATGCATGAATCTATCCATTGCATATAGGGGGGGGTGCCCTAGGGAGAGGGGGCGGTGCCCCTAATGGACGGGCCGCCACTGCTGTTGACAGAACACTTCCCTTCCTTTCTTTTGGCAAGGAGTTGCTATTGACATTGACTGACAGCTAAGCTAGCTGGTAACAGAACAATACACAGAATAGTTCTGTCATCTGGGTGTTTAGAAACATTCTCTGTTTCAAGAGTTAACTAGACAGAGAAAAGAAGTTTGCAGTTGGTTCTAGAAAACATTTAATTATTTCTTGATCTATTCTGTTATTCATTAAAGGTTAATTGTTAACTGTCAAATGCTATGAATGGTAATGGTTAATCTGTAATGTGCAGAGAGTTATAAATATACATGTTACTGTTGAATAGCATACATATCGATCAGAAGGAAGCATACGGTTCCAGGGGCGGCCCGTCTATTAGGGCGCACGGGCGCTGCCCCCCCCCTATCTATACATCCGGCCCCTTTTAGGACGCCAGATCCATGGATTCCAATGGGGGGGGGGTGTTTTTTTAAGCATCTGATTAGAGCCAGAGGATCTAATAGACTTCAAAATAGGGTGGGCTTGGCGCGTAGAGAATGCGAACAGAGCCCACCCAGGTGTGTTACAATAGCGAATGAATATTCACTATTTTAACACTGATCCTCCTCCTGGCCAATCAGGAAGCAGGTTGTGAGACCCGCCACCCGATTGGCTGAAAGGACAGGCGATCCTATTGGATGCCTAAGAGGAGGGGAGGAGTCACATGGCCGCAGCTATGGATGAAAGGACACAGGAGCCGCTGCCTGATGCCCAATGCCTGCTGCCTGCCACCTGATGCCCGATGCAGGTGCCTGATGCCACCGCCAGATGCCGATGCCCGAAGCCCACCACCTGCCACCTAGATGGGGTAAGACAGCAAGGTCTGGGGGGTTTGAGGTGCTGCTGGCCGCCGAGGGGGGGGGTGGTTGTTTGCCGCACCCCCCCAAAAAAAAAAACACCAGCCGCCACTCTACGGTTCACACCTATGTTTTTTGTGTTTTTTGCAGAAATGCACTAGAGTTAGTTTAACATGCTTTCGTTCACATCTATGCTTTTCCTGTCGCATCATGGCAGCATGCAGACCTGCAGTAGCGCTGGCAGCGGTAGGAAAAGCTATTTCCAATTGGTCTTCCAGTGCCGAGAAACTAGTGACGGAAGGAGTGGAGCAGGAGAGAGTAATATCTGCACTCCAGGAACTATCCCTCGCAGGCGATTTTGTCGCAGAGGCGTCTGTAGACATAATAAAATCTACATCTAGGGCAATGCTGAGCTCAGTAATGGCCAGAAGGGCACTTTGGCTAAAGCCCTGGTCGGCGGATCCATCTTCAAAGTCCAATTGGTGCAAGATTCCCTTTGATGGAACAAACCTCTTTGGTGAGAAACTAGACTCGGCTATCTCAAAAGTAACCGGGGGAAAATCTGGCCTTATCCCTTCGGATAGAAGGCCAAAACAACAAAGACCGCCCACCTTCAGAAAGAACCTACCTAACAAATATAGGGAGGCGAAGTCTTACAGACCCGGCAGAGAGTACAGGAGGAACTGGAAGAATCCCCAGTCTTCCTTTCTCAAATTTCAAAAATCCAAGAACCCTGTCTCAGGGGATCAGAAATCCTTTTGACGCCATGTCCGCTCAACCAGCTGTGGTAGGAGCCAGACTCATGAAATACAAGCAGGTATGGGCGGAAACAATAAAGGATACATGGACAGTAGCTACTATCCAATTCGGCCACAAATGGAGTTTTCGAAAACGGCCAAGGAGCAGGTTTTGTATAACAAAACTACCGACATCTCAAGACAAGAGACTACTATTGACCGAGTATATTCAAGGCTTAGACCAAAAGCAGGCGATAGTGAAAGTTCCACTATCCCAGAGGGGGAAAGGGGTCTACTCACCCTGTTCCTGGTAAAGAAAAAGACGGGGGATCTTCGTCCAGTTCTGGACTTAAAAAAGCTAAACCGATCGATCCAGGTAGAAACATTCAGGATGGAAAGCCTGCAGTCGATTCTTCAGGCCATAAACATCGGAGACTGGATGCTCTCTATAGATTTACAGGACGCTTACTTACATATCCCCATTCACATGTCATTCCAAAAGTATCTCCGTTTTGCGGTAGGCAGGCAACACTTCCAATTCCAAAGCCTCCCGTTCGGGATTTCCACTGCTCCAAGGACGTTCACAAAGGTCCTACTTCCAGTGATAGCTCTTCTAAGGGAACAAGGTCTAAGAGTCCACCATTACCTGGACGATATCCTCCTACTCGCAAACAATCAAGAGTCCCTCCTTACACATCGATCGATGTTAATTTCCACCCTGCAGAAATTCGGGTGGCTGATCAATTGGAAAAAGAGCAATCTAAATCCCACACAGAGGATGATTTTTCTAGGAGCAGAACTGGATACACTCCTCAACACTATAGAGCTCCCGAGGGAAAAGATTCCTATACTGATCCAAAAGGCAAGAAGGCTGCTTTCGACCAGCTCAATCCCCACCAGGGAGTGTCTCAGCATTCTGGGTTCATTCTCAGCGACCATCCCGTTGGTTCGATGGGCTCAGTGGCACACAAGACCTCTTCAAGTGTCATTTCTCAGGCAGTGGAACGGCGTATCATAGTCCCAACCAATTGTGCTCAGAGAGGAAGTGAAACAATCACTCTGGTGGTGGACCAGGCCACACAACCTAAAGAGATGCAAGAACATAGTCCTTCTCTCCCAGGAAGTAATCACCTCGGATGCCAGCGGGGAAGGTTGGGGAGCACACTACCAACACCTCGCAGTCCAAGGCCGCTGGCCGTTCAGTACACACAATATGGTATCCAACATATTGGAAAAGGGTCGGTGACTTTTTTAAATGCAAAACTGAGCTTTTTTTGCTTTTTTGGTTCAATAGACTTCAATGGAGAAGCTGCAGAAAAGCATGTAGTGCGTTTTTGCTGTGATTTGCGTTTTGCATTTTTTAATCTACCCAAAAACAAATTGGGCAAAAAAAAAGCATAAGAAATGCAAACCGCAATTCTATGCAAAATCGCAGTAAAAGCACGTGTGCAAAAACACAATTGCAGAGCAAAAAGCAGTGCAGAAACCATCAAAAGCAAACTGCATAGGTGTGAACTGAGCCTTAAAGTCTCATACACACGATTGGATTTTCCGATGGGAAATGTGTGATGACAGGCTGTTGGCGGAATATCTGACCGTTTGTACGCTCCATCGGACAATTGTTGGCCAACTTTCCGTGGACAAATGTTGGATAGCAGGTTTTCAAATTTTCTGCGAACAAATGTGTGTTGTCGGATTTTCCAAGCGTGTGTACTTAAGTCCGTCAGACAAAAGTCCAAAGTACAAACACGCATGCTCGGAAGCAAGGATGAGCCAGAAGTGCTCATACGTTTACATACCCTGGCAGAATTTAAGATTTCATTTTTCAGAGAATATGAATGATAACAAAAAAACTTTTCTTTCACTCATGGTTGGTGTTTGGCTGAAGCCATTTATTATCAATCAACTGTGTTTACTCTTTTCAAATTATAATCACAACAGAAACTACCCAAATGACCCTGATCAAAAGTTTACATACCCTGGTGATTTTGGCCTGATAACATTCACACAGGTTGACACAAAGGGGTTTGAATGGCTATTAAAGGTAACCATCCTCACCTGTGATCTGTTTTCTTTTAATTGGTGTGTGTGTATAAAAGGTCAATGAGTTTCTGGACTCCTGACAGACCCTTGCATCTTTCATCCAGTGCTGCACTGACGTTTCTGGATTCTGAGTCACGGGGAAAGCAAAAGAATTGTCAAAGGATCTGCGGGAAAAGGTAGTTGAACTGTATAAAACAGGAAAGGGATATAAAAAGATACCCAAGGAATTGAGAATGCCAATCAGCAGTGTTCAAACTCTAATCAAGAAGTGGAAAATGAGGGGTTCTGTTGAAACCAAACCACGGTCAGGTAGACCAACTAAAATTTCAGCCACAACTGCCAGGATAATCGTATGGGATGCAAAGAAAAACCCACAAATAACTTCAGGTGAAATACAGGACTCACTGAAAACATGTGGTGTGGCTGCTTCAAGATGCACAATAAGGAGACACTTGAAGAAAGATGGGCGATGGTCGAGTCACCAGAAGAAAGCCATTACTATGCAAATGCCACAAAGTATCCCGCAGCACAGAGACAAGCCCCAAACCTTCTGGCACAAAGTCATTTGTAGTGATGAGACCAAAATTTAGCTTTAGCATAAACACTACATTTGGAGAGAGTCAACAAGGCCTATGATGAAAGGTCCACCATTCCTACTGTGAAACACGGAGGTGGATCGCTGATGTTTTGGGGATGTGTGAGCTACAAAGGCACAGGAAATTTGGTCAAAATTGATGGCAAGATGAATGTAGTATGTTATCAAAAAATACTGGAGAAACATTTGCATTCATCAGTCAGGAAGCTGCGCATGGGACGTACTTGGACATTCCAACATGACAATGATCCCAAACACAAGGCCAAGCCGACCTGTCATTGGCTACAGCAGAGTAAAGTGAAGGTTTTGGAGTGGCCATCTCATCTCCTGACCTCAATATCATTGAGCCACTCTGGGGAGATCTCAAATGTGCAGTTCATGCAACACAGCCCAAGAATTTACAGGAACTGGAGGCTTTTTGCCAAGAGGAATGAGCAGCTTTACCATCTGAGAAAGATAAAGAGCCTCATCCACAAATGCCACAAAAGACTTCAAGCTGTCATTGATGTTAAAGGGGGGCAATACACGGTATTTTATTATAATAATAATAATGTACCGGTACCCCCAAAGGAGCCGCCGGAAATATGCCCAGGATCTTTTCCCAGTAGATGCCCCGAAGCCAGGCTTACACAACCATTTTGACAGCAGCACCCCTACCTAGGTCGTCAGTTACTTTTGTCTAGTTATAAGGGCTACCCGCTCATAAATCCAATCCCCCTTTATCATTGCTTTGTTTATTCTATGGGTTATTTTTTTAACTTCATCATTCATGCTTCCCATGAGTGGTTGAGCACTAATAGCCTAGCGCCATTCCTGGTGTTGGGGAAACACACAACCACAGTCACTCTTCGGTTCAATAACAAGTCTAGGGGTGTTCTTTTTTATTTTTGGAGTAACTGGGATAGGGTTGAAGGAACTGAGTGGGACTAACTATGTACAGATTCAGGACAGTAAACTTTCTGAAAAACTGAAGCAGATGTCATTGCAATAGCAAACTGTGGATAAAAGCAGGCTTCTTTCTTTAGAGCATCATGAGTAGAGTCCCATCACAAAGAACTGGATAGACTAAGCTCTTCAGGACACCAGACAATGTCCCCTTTGGTCAACCACACAGCTGACTCTCTAGCACAAAAAGGGTGGCAGCAGCCCAAAAGTCTCTCAGAGCAGTCTGTGCTCACACAATGTCCCATGACAGTTGGTTGCCTCCTTCCAACATCCATGCGACACCTTTCTCCTGTGATACCAGACTAGATCTTCAGCAGACAGCCCTTCAGTCAGCTCTCTGTAGCTTCAGCATCCAGGCCTTCAGGTCGCCCACCTGAGGCCCCACAAACAGCAAGCACATGGCAGCACTGCCCTGGAGGACAGCAAGCCCTCCAGGTTGTGTTCCTCTTCTGAAGGAAAAGACCCAGCAGCTCTCTGTCTCAGAGTATATATACAGAATATAAACAAAAAAGTCCGTGCTACTATCCATACATCACATAGAAAGCAGAGCTCCCAGGTGCTCGATCCACAGTCGTTGGCTGAGTAGAGAAATGAGGAAAAGATGATCTGCACTCCGGTGATTGCTCTTAAAAAATGTAGTATTTATTAACAAGCCACAGTGACCAAACGCAAATAAGAAAGGTTGACGCCTTTCAGCCTATAAGGCCTTAGTCATAACCACCATGACTAAGGCCTTATAGGCTGAAACGCGTCAACCTTTCTTATTTGCGTTTGGTCACTGTGGCTTGTTAATTGTTAATAAATACTAGTGTGGATCATCTTTTCCTTATTTACACAGACTCCCAGCAGCCTTTAGGGCCATCCTCCATGGGATTGGCTAGGGCTGCATAAATAGTCAAGCTGCTATTTGCATTGCTTCACACCTATGTTCCAGAGAGTTCTCCAGTTCTTTGGAAAGCAGAGGAACAGTCAAAACTAGCAGCAGATGAAACACTGAGCAGACCTAACTAATCACATGCAGCTGCACTAGTTACAGTGAGCACAACTAAATTTACCTAACACAACAATTACAGTCACATTGGTTACAGCGAGACAAGCTAAATTTACCTAGCAAACAAAAATACAGCTCCACTGAACACAGTGAGCCAGCACTAAATCTACCTAATCCTAGCACCTATCTAGGAGGGTGCTACAAAAATATGCTGCATTTGTAGAATGGTTTTAAGTAGGGCTGTGGAAATTAAAGATTAATTCCTCGATTAATCATTAATTTTTTTGATCGATCAAAATTTTTTTTGATTGGTACTCACCTCTCTGCCGGCTTCCGGGTCTTCAGGGAGTTCCGTCGGAGATCCGGTGATGTCACGGACATCAATGTCACCAGACTCCTCCCCCTTCCCCAAGTGCCTCTGTCTGCTAACGAAGGGAAGGGGGGAGGAGTCCGGTGACGTTGAAGCTCAAATTGAACGTAACGCGTACAGGGAGGAGCTACGCATGACGTCACCTGCTGCTGCCCTACGGAACTAACATGATTGTCGGCTTTACATGCTGTGTTTTTAGCATCTTTATGTGAGTAGTTTGTGTTTGAACACAAAAATGTAATCTTATATTTAAGCGGTGAGCACTTAGATCTTTTCTTTCTACCCATGACCTGGCGTCCTTGCTGAGATCTAAGGAGACGTTAGAGAAGTTTATGGTCTGTGTTAACCCTTTTGATACCCGCTTGCATGACCACCTGTTTGCACAGGGGTCCATTCTATAAGGCAGGGATCCTCAAACTACGGCCCTCCAGCTGTTGTGGAACTGCACATCCCATGAGGCATTGTAAAACTCTAACATTCACAGACATGACTAAGCATGATGGGAATTGTAGTTCCTAAACAACTGGAGGGCCGTAGTTTGAAGACCCCTGCTATAAGGCAAGAGTGATTAGTTAGACTGGAGGTGGAGGGATTGTCACGCTACTGTGGGAAAAAAAAATGACTTACGTCAGTGCTACAGTTTGAATTTAAAACGTATTTGTGTGAACTGTGAAGTTAAGTCATGGATTGTGGAAACTAACTAGTGTCGGGTGATTGTATATAGTGTATACCACATTTACCACTGACTAATGCAGAGTTGCAATGCAAGGAGATCAGCTAAAAGTAGTTGGATCTGTATGTGCGTTATAATTAATCGAAATTAGTCGATTAATGGATTAAAAAAAATTGATTAATCGAACACGGAAATTGTAATCAGTAACAGCCCTAGTTTTGAGGTGACAGCTCTAGTTTTTCAGGTCCTTTTATTTTTTTTCCTGATTATTGCTCCCATAGTAACATAGTTTCAAAGATCATGGTCTAATTGCTGGGAACATTTATGACTCCTGCCAGTGCAAAGTTCACTAGGAAAACTAGGTACAAATATTAAATCCGGATGTGGATCTTTACATGCCAGAGAGACAGCCCAGACCTACAGGCGTGAAGAAGACCAGGAAATAATAGCAGAAATAATTAAGAAATGCCCTCGTCGCAGAAGACATTGTTGTTCTTAGCTGGCTTTATATCAAGCATCGGATCATTCGCAATCATATGTACATGCTTAGGGACTCTGCAATGGGCTACCACCAGGGTCCAGTTTACGGGAGTGGGTTATGGAGGAGAAGCCTATGTAAAACTTGGACTGTTTGTTGTCAGCCGCAATAAGACTATCACAAGCGGCGTGGGACTGCAAACTGAAGAGAGCACCAAACAAGGTAAGGCCTGTCCTATGATGGTAGGATAGTGGAATAACCCATCAGTTTGTTGAACGCACATCCTGTGAAGCTCTGCTAGTGTCACAGTAAATTTAACCATATGCTAGTAGAATTTTGTTCAAAATTTTTCATTTTAGGAACGTTTGCTTTTCTAATCATTAGTGCGGTCAAATCATTATTAGATTTTGACCACAGTGACAAGAAAATATTTGAGAAATATTTTTCTCAAATGAACGCATTTCTCATGCCTCGTACACACGGTCGGAATTTCCGACAGAAAAAGTCCGATGGGAGCTTGTGGTCGGATATTCCGACCGTGTGTATGCCCCATCGGGTTTATTCTGTCGGAATTTCCGACGGACTTAGATAGAGAACATGTTTTACATTTTTGCGGAAATGCAGACGGAGGTTATCCCGTTGGCAAGCCTGACCGTGTGTACGTGGCATAACAGTTCCTGAAAGTCCATTCACTCCAAAATCAAATGTTAAAAGCAAACAAAATGTTGAAGTAGTTTCAAATTGACGTAGCGGTACCCCCGTAAGGGCTTCTGAGTGATGTGGCCCACCTTTCACCCTGTCCAGCCCGGCGTTCACTTCCAGACACTCCAAGACAATGAAAAGTCCATCAGCTTTGTTTTTTTGTATTTTATTGAGGGATTAGAACTTGGATAGGGTTAAGGAATTTATGGAATGCCCAGAAAAGATTTTTGCATGACTTGGGACACTTTAGATACTCTCCTCCTGCACAACACTTACTGCAGACTATCTCTCCTTCTCCCTCCAGCACATCTCTTCAGGCACAGCTAGCACATGGTTAGGCCTGACACTGGTCTTAGCAAAAGTAGCTTATTACAGGCAGGGACCGCGGGCCCCTATGGTGTAGCAAAGAAAGTTCTGGTGCTAGCTGCCCTCTTTGGTTGACTGCTTATCCCAGTCAGCCCTTTGGAGACCCTGACAGCACTCCTGGCTGCAGCGACCTGACTTCAATGCCGGTAACATCGTAGTCTCTCCCGCTGGCTCTACATCCATCTCTGACTGCACACTCCCAGTCCGCTCCGACATGCCTCTACCAACTCTCCCAACTGTGCCTGTCACTCACCGACATCTGGTGGATCCCTCCTAGAGACTTGCCAGTATTCCCTGCTGTCCTCTCCTGCTCCTGTTCAGGACACCCCTTGGGTTGTAGGGGGTTCTTGTTCAGCTCCAAGCCCCTGGCCCAAGGTCACCCCGCCCAGAACAGGGGGCTTCCTCAATGGCCCCGACAGCCTAATACTCCATCTCCAGTTCTTCCACCCGAAAGACTCCTCCCCATCTCGGCTGACCCAGGGTATTTAAAATGGTGGGCCACCCTGAAAAAAAAAACTAAAAAAAAATGTTAAAAAAATTTAAAATGAAAAAAAAATAAAAATTATTTTTTACTTACCAGAAATGGCTGTTGCTAGGCAGATCGTCCTAATCTGCCTCTTCCTGCTCTGCGGCGCTGTTCTCTCTTCTGCTCCGAGCACCGTCTTCTAGTGAATGGGGCGCGGTGTGTTATGGGAACTGTGTCCCACAACACATCGCGTTCCCCATTCACAAAGCGCCGCGCGACGACTCGCGCATGTGCAGTAGGAAACAAGCAGTGAAGCCGTAGTCTTCGCTGCCCGTTTCCATTACTGAGGATAGCGGCGCTGGGACCGGAGCGCCGAGGGACATCTCGGCCTCCACGACCGACATTGCGGGCACCCTGGGAGGGTAAGTGTACTTATTAAAAGTCAGCAGCTACCTTTTTTTTTAGCTGCTGACTTTTAAAAAAATTTTTTTTTTCTGAAACACCGCTTTAAGGAGGCCTTCCCCCTGCCAATCCAGGTTGGAGATTGGTCAGGGCTCCTTAGAACACCCCAGGCAGCTCCACCCTTCTTCCCCACCTTTCTTCCAGAAGCCTCTAGAAGCAGAAGGGAGTTAACCGAAATATGATGCTACCTGTGAGTCACCAGCCACTCCCAGCCCCACAGATCAAAACAAACAGGCCTAGCTTTTAGCTAGACCTGCCTAAATTTGCCTGCTCTACAAAAAAAATCTCACTCTGGCACCTACACTAAGTAGAGGGTGCTACATTGACATTCCTCAAGTCTTTAAATGTACTGAGAATTTTCATACGAACATTTGTTCGAAAATATACTAGTATTTGACTATTTTATGGAGAAGGCTATTAATACACTCAGGTGTAAGAAAACTTTTTTTTAGCACTGCTCACCTCGAAACTGGGGCAGTGGCTCTCAGGTTCCAGTACAGTGCCATTGAGTACAGAGCTGTGACTCATCATTACAGAGCATCCTGGCGCAGGCGTCTATAGAATTACAATACAATCTGCTATGTGCTGGTGTGCACACACATTCTTGATGCAAAGGACCCACCAGCTGTAATCTCCCTGCATTGCACACAGAAGCACTGGGACTCAGGGATGAAATCACTGGGTCTAAAATAAATATTATTTGTATGCAGTGATGCAAGTAACTGAGTTAAAATAAACTGAGTTACCTAATGCAGTTACTTTAGAGGGTAACTAGTAATCTAACTGATTACTTTTCCCCTCATGGTAACTCAGTTCCCATTACTTTGGCTTAGTTACCCCAATTACATCTACCGCCACTAGATGGCAGTAGTGTAATTCTGGTGTCCTGCCGAAAAAGTTCCCCTGCCGGACAAGGACCCCCTGTACTGCGCAGGCGCAGCGCTTGCGCAGTACAAAGGACTACGGAGCTTACGAAAATTGCCGAACCTAAACAGCTCTGAGTGAACTCTACACCGCGCAGGTGCAGTTAACATGTAATTGTACGAGGCGATGCCGCACGCTCCTGATGCTCGTGCTACTCTGCAAGGGGCGTCTATCATGTAAGTAAGGGGCAGGTCTAGTATTACTGTAACCAAGGGGCGCATTTATTATTATTGTTATATATATCGAGCTCTGCCCATTAATTTAACATTCGCCCTCTTCTGTAGCCATCCGCCCCTTATACGATATAATAATAATAGACCCGCCCCTTACACGATATAACAGAACTGCCCCTTTGGTTAGAGTAATAATAGAGCAGCCCCTTGGTTACACGATATATAACAATAATAATAAATGCGCCCCTTCGTTACAGTAATACTAGACCCGCCCCCTTAGTTACACGTATATAGAATATTTTAAAAAAAAAAGTCAGTTACTTTGCTGCGTAACTAATTACTTTTATAATGTAGTAACTGAGTTACTAACGCAATTACGTTTTGGGAGAAGTAATTAGTAACTTAACTAATTACTTTTTTAAAGTAAGATGACCAACACTGTTTGTATGTAATGAGAACAGAAAGGTTTTATTTAAAAAGATTTATAAGCATGTTAATGAGGGGTTCAGGAAGTTGTATCTTACTTTACATTTTTGTATACACTGTATCCACGGTTATGTGCAATATTTTATACATGTTCTCTAATAAATGTTTAATATTTTTCTACTATTTCTCATTGTTTATGTGGTATTGCCTTTAAAGTCCCAACCTAGGGGGGCTTTTTCTCTTTCCAGGGAGGACAATATATTGGCAAATTTAACTTCACATTTAAAAAAAAAACAAACAAATATGCAATACTTACCTTTAAACCAGAGCTGTCTCCTGCAGTGATCTTTTTTCACCACAGGGTGTCCTCAATTTTCCCACGAAGATATGTGCTATGTAGCTGGGTTTAAGCCCCCGTACACACAGTCGGAAATTCCGACCACAAAATCCATCTGATTTTTTCAGACGGATTTTTGTCCGACACTGGTTGCATACACACGGTCGGACAAAATTGTCGGAAAATCCGATCATTCTGAACGTGGTGACGTTCGTTGCGTATGACGGAACTACGTAGAGGCTAGTAACCAATAGCTTTGGTCTCATAATTTGATCTGAGCATGTGTGGCACTTTGTCCGTCGGAATTCTCTACACACGATCGGATTTTGTTGGCGGAAAATTTGAGAGCAGGATCTCAAATTTTTTCCGTCGGAAATTCCGACGGAAAAAGTCAGATGGAGCCCCCACACGGGCGGATTTTCCAACAACATGGTCCGATCGGACATTTTCCGTCTGAATTTCCGTTCGTGTGTACGGGGGCTTAGAAGAAAGAAAGCACAAACATGGGCATAACATACATACAAGAGTGCTAACTACCCAGCCACCATTCTGTCCATATACACTATATTGTCAAAAGTATTGTGACACCTGCCTTACACATACATGAACTTTACTGGCATCCCAGTCTTAGTCTGTGGGGTTAATATTGAGTTGGCTCACCCTTTGCAGCTATAACAGCTTCAACTCTTCTGGGAAGGCTGTCCACAAGGTTTAGTAATGTGTCTATGGGAATGCTTGACTCTTCTTCCAGAAGCGCATTTGTGAGGTCAGGCACTGATGTTGGAGAGAAGGCCTGGCTCGCAATCTGCGCTCTTATTCATCCCAAAGATGTTCTTCGGGTTGAGGTCAGGACTCTGTGCAGGCCAGTCAAGTTCCTCCACCCCAAACTCGCTCATCCATATCTTTATGGACCTTGATTTGTGCACGGGTGCGCAGTCATGTGGGAACAGGAAGGGGCCATCCCCAAACTGTTCCCACAAAGTTGGGAGCATGAAATTGAAATTGCCTTAAGAGTTCCCTTCACTGGAACTAAGATGCCAAGTTCATCCCCTGAAAAACAACCCCCCATCATAATCCCCCCTCCACTAAATTGGACCAGTGCACAAAGCAAGGTCCATAAAGACATGGATGAGCGAATTTGGGGTGGAGGAACTTGACTGGCCTGCACAGATTCCTGACCTCAACATGATAGAACACCTTTGGGATCAATTAGAGCGGAGACCACCTCGTCCACATCCATGTCTGACCACACAAATGCGCTTCTGTAAGAATGGTCAAACATTCCCATAGACACACTCCTAAACCTTGTGGACGGCCTTCCCAGAAGAGTTGAAGCTGTTATAGCTGCAAAGGGTGGGCCAACTCAATACTGAACCCTCCGGACTAAGACTGGGATGCCATTAAAGTTCATGTGCGTGTAAAGGCAAGTGTCCCAATACTTTTGACAATACAGTGTATATTACTCTCTTGCCATATAATACACATTTTTTCAAGTAATTCTTTTAACTCCCCCCTAAGTCCTTGTAATATCGGGTTCTATATGTGCTCACTGTTCAATCTTTGCTACCTTCTCTCGTTTCAGTGTTTGACCTATTAAAGGAAACAAACAACGTGAAGATCGCCCACATCATCGTCATCCTATTCTGTGTGCTCGGACTTGCTTGCTGTTTCATGGGATCGCTGACTACTTGTTTGAATAGTGTCAGCAATCCTTACATAACCTTCTTGGGTCCCCAGGGTGTCTATGTGTGGAGTTCTATAAATGGTGAGTGGATGGTAAGAAAGGAATCCTAAATGTGGGGGTGGGGTCCTGATAATGAAGAATGATCTATAGGGGAGGGGCTTAGAAGGATGCCCCAATGATAACCGGCTAGCACATGCATCCTTTAAGAATTACGAGGCAAACGACCCAATGAAAAACATACATGACTAGGGATGGGCCCGGTGCTCGATGCGAACCCACGTTCGCATCGAGCACCGGGCGTTCGCTCGCTCAGCGAGCCCAGAACTATTTTGGCCGCTCGCATCACGTTCGTGTGATGCGAGCGGCCCCGCAATGCATTGCGGCCGGCGCGGCCGGCGCAGTGCATTGCTGGCTGATGATTGGCCAAGCATGCACTGTGACCCCGCATGCTTGGCCAATCACAGCCCCGGAAACTCGAAGAGCCATAATTGGCTACAGGCAGGACGCCTGTAGCCAATTACAGCTCAGGGGCTTTAGTACACGCCCCCCCTATAAAAGGCCGCCACGCCGTCTGCGCCGGTCACATGCTGTTCCGGCGCAGATAGAGCAGGATAGATCTGTGACACTCTGCTGGATTTAGTTAGTTAGAGAGATTTACTTAGAGAGATTGAGTTAGATAGATTCATTTACAAAGATTGATTTAGAAAGAGGGGCTTGTAGTGTGTTCGTGGCAGGCAGGCAGAGCTCCTATATTTTGTTCCCAGAAGCACCTATAGGACTTGTAGTGTGTTCCTGGCAGGCAGGCAGAGCTCCTATATTTTGTTCCCAGAAGCACCTATAGGACTTGTAGTGTGTTCGTGGCAGGCAGGCAGAGCTCCTATATTTTCTTCCCAGAAGCACCTATAGGACTTGAAGTGTGTTAGTTCCATCACACAGAGATCATATATTTTGTTCCCAGAAGCACCTATAGGACTTGAAGTGTGTTAGTCCCATCACACAGACCTATATTTTCTTCCCAGAAGCACCTATAGGACTTGAAGTGTGTTAGTCCCATCACACAGAGATCATATATTTTGATCCCAGAAGCACCTATAGGACTTGAAGTGTGTTAGTCCCATCACACAGAGATCATATATTTTGTTCCCAGAAGCACCTATAGGACTTGAAGTGTGTTAGTCCCATCACACAGAGATCATATATATTGTTCCCAGAAGGACCTATAGGACTTGAAGTGTGTTAGTCCCATCACACAGAGATCATATATTTTGTTCCCAGAAGCACCTATAGGACTTGAAGTGTGTTAGTCCCATCACACAGACCTATATTTTTCTTCCCAGAAGCACCTATAGGACTTGAAGTGTGTTAGTCCCATCACACAGAGATCATATATTTTGTTCCCAGAAGCACCTATAGGACTTGAAGTGTGTTAGTCCCATCACACAGAGATCATATATTTTCTTCCCAGAAGCACCTATAGGACTTGAAGTGTGTTAGTCCCATCACACAGACCTATATTTTCTTCCCAGAAGCACCTATAGGACTTGAAGTGTGTTAGTCCCATCACACAGAGATCATATATTTTGATCCCAGAAGCACCTATAGGACTTGAAGTGTGTTAGTCCCATCACACAGAGATCATATATTTTGTTCCCAGAAGCACCTATAGGACTTGAAGTGTGTTAGTCCAATCACACAGAGATCATATATTTTGTTCCCAGAAGCACCTATAGGACTTGAAGTGTGTTAGTCCCATCACACAGAGATCATATATTTTGTTCCCAGAAGCACCTATAGGACTTGAAGTGTGTTAGTCCCATCACACAGAGATCATATATTTTTCTTCCCAGAAGCACCTATAGGACTTGAAGTGTGTTAGTCCCATCACACAGAGATCATATATTTTGTTCCCAGAAGCACCTATAGGACTTGAAGTGTGTTAGTCCCATCACACAGAGATCATATATTTTGTTCCCAGAAGCACCTATAGGACTTGAAGTGTGTTAGTCCCATCACACAGAGATCATATATTTTGTTCCCAGAAGCACCTATAGGACTTGAAGTGTGTTAGTCCCATCACACAGAGATCATATATTTTGTTCCCAGAAGCACCTATAGGACTTGAAGTGTGTTAGTCCCATCACACAGAGATCCTATATTTTGTTCCCAGAAGCACCTATAGGACTTGAAGTGTGTTAGTCCCATCACACAGAGATCATATATTTTGTTCCCAGAAGCACCTATAGGACTTGAAGTGTGTTAGTCCCATCACACAGAGATCATATATTTTGTTCCCAGAAGCACCTATAGGACTTGAAGTGTGTTAGTCCCATCACACAGAGATCGTATATTTTGTTCCCAGAAGCACCTATAGGACTTGAAGTGTGTTAGTCCCATCACACAGAGATCCTATATTTTGTTCCCAGAAGCACCTATAGGACTTGAAGTGTGTTAGTCCCATCACACAGACCTATATTTTCTTCCCAGAAGCACCCATAGGACTTGAAGTGTGTTAGTCCCATCACACAGAGATCCTATATTTTGTTCCCAGAAGCACCTATAGGACTTGAAGTGTGTTAGTCCCATCACACAGACCTATATTTTCTTCCCAGAAGCACCCATAGGACTTGAAGTGTGTTAGTCCCATCACACAGAGATCCTATATTTTGTTCCCAGAAGCACCTATAGGACTTGAAGTGTGTTAGTCCCATCACACAGACCTATATTTTCTTCCCAGAAGCACCTATAGGACTTCTAGTGTGTTAGTGGCATCACACAGAGCTCCTATATTTTCTTCTCAGCAGCACCCACAGGACTTCTAGTGTGTTAGTGGCATCACACAGAGCTCCTCTATTTTCTTTGCAGAAGCACCCATAGGACTTCTAGTGTGTTAGTGGCATCACACAGAGTTCCTCTATTTTCTTCTCAGCAGCACCCACAGGACTTCTAGTGTGTTAGTGGCATCACACAGAGCTCCTCTATTTTCTTTGCAGAAGCACCCATAGGACTTCTAGTGTGTTAGTGGCATCACACAGAGCTCCTATATTTTCTTCTCAGCAGCACCCACAGGACTTCTAGTGTGTTAGTGGCATCACACAGAGCTCCTCTATTTTCTTTGCAGAAGCACCCATAGGACTTCTAGTGTGTTAGTGGCATCACACAGAGCTCCTATATTTTCTTCTCAGCAGCACCCACAGGACTTCTAGTGTGTTAGTGGCATCACACAGAGCTCCTATATTTTCTTCTCAGCAGCACCCACAGGACTTCTAGTGTGTTAGTGGCATCACACAGAGCTCCTCTATTTTCTTTGCAGAAGCACCCACAGGACTTCTAGTGTGTTAGTGGCATCACACAGAGCTCCTCTATTTTCTTTGCAGAAGCACCCACAGGACTTCTAGTGTGTTAGTGGCATCACACAGAGCTCCTCTATTTTCTTTGCAGAAGCACCCATAGGACTTCTAGTGTGTTAGTGGCATCACACAGAGCTCCTATATTTTCTTCTCAGCAGCACCCACAGGACTTCTAGTGTGTTAGTGGCATCACACAGAGCTCCTCTATTTTCTTTGCAGAAGCACCCACAGGACTTCTAGTGTGTTAGTGGCATCACACAGAGCTCCTCTATTTTCTTCTCAGCAGCACCCACAGGACTTCTAGTGTGTTAGTGGCATCACACAGAGCTCCTCTATTTTCTTTGCAGAAGCACCCATAGGACTTCTAGTGTGTTAGTGGCATCACACAGAGCTCCTATATATTCTTCTCAGCAGCACCCACAGGACTACCGACTACAATGGCTGGAAGACCGCCAAGGGGAGGCAGAGCGTGCAGAGCCAAGAACACAGGGCAGGCAGGCTCTGTTTCTAGTGGACGTGGCCGTGGACGTGGACGTGGTCGTGCATCGTCATCAGCACGTGGCCATGGGACACGCGCATCTTTGTTTTCGGCAGCTGGACATGTGGAGCCGCATCATGCTGAAGGCTTGGTAGAATGGATGACCAAGCCCTCCTCATCCTCCTCATCCTCTCTCACCCAGGCTCAGGGTACTGGCAGAGCATCATCAGCCACCCCTTCCCTAGACCCACCATGTCCTCCTGAGGAGTCCCCCGAACTCTTTGAGCACAGTGTTGGGTACATGCTCCAGGAGGATGCCCAACGATTCGAAGGCTCGGATGATGATACCTAGCTTGAGGAATCTGGCAGTACTGTTCCACCAGCTGCAGCTTACTGCCAGGTTTGCTCTAGTGGTGAAGAGGGAGGGGATGATGAGGTCACTGACTCCACGTGGGTGCCTGAAGGGAGAGAGGATGAGGAGGAGGACGAGGAGGAGGAGGATGCGGCGTCACATGTCCAACGAGGCAGGGTGCCCCCTGGAGGCCAGGTAGAGGCCAGCACAGCAACTGTACAACACCGCAGAGCTCCGCCTGTGCAGGGCGCTGCCTCTGCACGTTATCAGAAAAGTTCTTTGGTGTGGGCCTTTTTTGAGACGAGTGCATCAGATCGCACCACTGCTATTTGCAATATTTGTCTCAAGCGTATCTCGCGTGGCCAAAACATCAGCCGCTTGGGCACCACAAGCATGACCAGACATATGGCGACCTGCCATGCAGCTCGTTGGCAGGCACACATAAAAGACCCACACCAAAGAACTAAGCGGACCTCTCCTTGCTCCTCCTCAGCTGGGATCTCCATCCCCACTACACCTTCAGTCCTCTCTGAAAGCTGCTCTGAGAGGACTGAAGGTGTAGAATTAGGTGTGTCACAACCAAGTACTTGCAGCACACCGACGTCCGATTGCAGCAGGCAAATTTCCCTGCCCCAGCTGCTGGACCGTAGAAAGGAGTACACTCCCAGCCATCCACATGCCCAGCGGTTGAATGCTAGCCTGGCTAAATTGCTAGCACTTCAACTGCTGCCTTTTCAGTTGGTAGACTCGGCCCCCTTCCGTGAGTTTGTTCAATGTGCGGTTCCTCAGTGGCAGGTTCCCAAACGCCACTTTTTCTCACGGAAGGCGATTCCGTCTCTCTACCGGCATGTGGAGGGCAATGTCCATGCCTCGCTGGACAGGGCGGTCAGCGGTAAGGTGCATATTACCGCTGACTCATGGTCCAGCAGGCATGGACAGGGACGGTACCTTTCTTTCACGGCCCATTGGGTCACTCTATTGGCAGCTGGGAGGGATGCAGGACAAGGTGCAGTAGTGTTGGAGGTTGTTCCGCCACCACGCCTCCAAAACGCTACTACTGCTACTGGTTGTGACACACCTCTCTCCTCCACCCCCTCCTCTTCTTCTTCCTCCAGTGCTCTGTCCTTGGAACCAGCGGTGCTCCGTAGGCGTACAAGGGGCTACGCAAGTACGCAGGCAAAAAGATGCCATGCCGTGCTTGCGCTGGTGTGTTTGGGGGACAGGAGCCACACTGGGCCAGAGGTTCTGGCAGCTCTGCAGGGGCAGGCCGAGAGGTGGTTGACGCCACGTCAGCTTAAGCCAGGAATGGTCGTTTCTGACAATGGCACCAACCTCCTCTCCGCCCTGCGACAGGGGCAGCTCACCCATGTGCCCTGCATGGCTCACGTCCTCAACCTGGTGGTGCAGCGGTTCTTGGGCAGGTTCCCAGGCTTACAGGATGTCCTGAGGCAGGCCAGGAAAGTCTGTGTGCATTTCCGCCGATCTTATAATGCCAGTGCTCGGCTGACTGAGCTGCAAAAGGAGCTGAACCTGCCCAAGAACCGCCTAATATGTGACATGCCCACCAGGTGGAACTCAACGTTGGCCATGCTGCAGCGACTGCACACGCAGCAGAGGGCCATCAATGAGTACCTTTGCGACTATGGCACCAGGACAGGGTCAGGGGAGCTTGGTTTTTTTTCCCCACGTCAGTGGAGCATGATCAGGGATGCATGCACTGTCCTCTCACCATTTGAGGAGGCCACGAGGATGGTGAGCAGTGACAGTGCATGCATCAGTGACACTGTCCCTCTTGTCCACCTGTTGGAGCATACGCTGCGTGGGATAATGGACAGGGCACTTGAGGCAGAACAGAGGCAGGAAGAGGAGGACTTCCTTGCCTCTCAAGGCCCCCTTTATCCGGACAGTGTTCCTTCTGTCCCACCCATCACACAGGAAGAGGATGAGGAGGAGGAGGAGGAGGAGGAGGAGGATTGTGTGAGCATGGAGGTGGAGCCTGGCACTCAGCATCAGCAGCAGCAGTCTTTTAGGGATGATGTACAGTCCCAACAAACCAGTGGACTTGTACGTGGCTGGGAGGAGGTGGCTGGCGATCATGTCATCCTCAGTGACCCAGAAGACTCCGGACCGAATGCCTCAGCTAACCTACGCTGCATGGCCTCCCTGATCCTGCAAAGCCTGCGGAAGGATCCTCGTGTTCTTCGGATCAAGGAGAGGGACCATTACTGGCTGGCCACTCTCCTTGATCCGCGGTACAAGGGTAAGGTTGCGGACCTTATCTTGCCGTCGCAGAGGGAGCAGAGGATGAGACATCTCAGGGAGGCCTTGCAGAAAGGTCTGTGCAACGCGTTCCCAGAAACTGGGAGGCTACAAACTCCTGGTCCTGGGCGACGAGTTGCTGAGGCTTCGGTCAGTAGCAGAAGGAGCGGTGGGGAAGGTGGACGTCTGACCGATGCGTTCAGACAATTTTTTAGTCCGCAGCCCCAAGGTATGATCGGTTCCAGCAACCATCGCCAGCGTCTGATATACATGGTGCAGGAATACCTTTCCCACCGAAAATCCTCTGGCTTACTGGGTCCTGAGGATGGATCACTGGCCAGAGCTTGCACAGTATGCAATTGAGCTACTGGCCTGTCCTGCCTCCAGCGTTCTTTCCGAACGCACATTCAGTGCTGCTGGAGGATTTGTCACCGATCATAGGGTGCGCCTGTCCACCGCCTCGGTTGATCGACTGACCTTCATCAAAATGAATCAGTCTTGGATCACCACCAGCTACCAGGCACCTGAGGCGGATATAACCGAATAATTTTTAATATCACATCCCTTCAAGACTGCCTATGCTGATGCTGAGTGACTGTCCTCTTATGTTCACTGACTATCCTCTTCCTCCTCCTCAATGATCCATGCCACCACACCAGTGCCTAAGGCACAATTTTTCAGCCCCTGTTTAACAGGGGCGGGTAATTACAATTTTTTAAAAAAATGCTTCGCAACACGTGTGACTGCTGTGCTCCAAGTACAGTATCTGTGAGGGGTTGCAGTGTTGTGGCACCAGTGCCTAAGGCACAATTTTTCAGCCCCTGTTTAACAGGGGCGGGTAATTACAATTTTTTAAAAAAAAATGCTTTGCAACACGTGTGACTGCTGTGCTCCAAGTACAGTATCTGTGAGGGGTTGCAGTGTTGTGGCACCAGCACCAGTGCCTAAGGCACAATTTTTCAGCCCCTGTTTAACAGGGGCGGGTAATTACAATTTTTTTAAAAAATGCTTCGCAACACGTGTGACTGCTGTGCTCCAAGTACAGTATCTGTGAGGGGTTGCAGTGTTGTGGCACCAGCACCAGTGCCTAAGGCACAATTTTTCAGCCCCTGTTTAACAGGGGCGGGTAATTACAATTTTTTAAAAAAATGCTTTGCAACACGTGTGACTGCTGTGCTCCAAGTACAGTATCTGTGAGGGGTTGCAGTGTTGTGGCACCAGCACCAGTGCCTAAGGCACAATTTTTCAGCCCCTGTTTAACAGGGGCGGGTAATTACAATTTTTTTAAAAAAAATGCTTTGCAACACGTGTGACTGCTGTGCTCCAAGTACAGTATCTGTGAGGGGTTGCAGTGTTGTGGCACCAGCACCAGTGCCTAAGGCACAATTTTTCAGCCCCTGTTTAACAGGGGCGGGTAATTACAAATCTTGATCTAATAGTTCACAGCAGGGCCCATTCCTGCGCCCACCAAGAGTAACTATGAGGGCCTACAGTCTTGTGGCAACACCGTCCACCACCACCGCCAAAGGCCCAATTTTTCTGCCCTGTTCATCAGGTGCTTGCAATTACAAATCTTGATCTAATAACTCACAGCAGGGCCCATTCTTGCGCCCACCAAGAGTAACTGTGAGAGCTTACAGTCTTGTGGCAACACCGTCCACCACCACCGCCAAAGGCCCAATTTTTCTGCCCTGTTCATCAGGTGCTTGCAATTACAAATCTTGATCTAATAACTCACAGCAGGGCCCATTCTTGCGCCCACCAAGAGTAACTGTGAGAGCTTACAGTCTTGTGGCAACACCGTCCACCACCACCGCCAAAGGCCCAATTTTTCTGCCCTGTTCATCAGGTGCTTGCAATTACAAATCTTGATCTAATAACTCACAGTAGGGCCCATTCCTGCGCCCACCAAGAGTAACTGTGAGAGCTTACAGTCTTGTGGCAACACCGTCCACCACCACCACCACCCCCAATTTTTCTGCCCTGTTCAACAGGTGCATGCAATTACAAATCTTGATCTATTAACTCACAGCAGGGCCCATTCCTGTGCCCACCAGTCTTGTGGCTACACCAACATCTAATAGGGCAAATTTCTGCAGAGTATATACGCCAGGCCCCTACTTTCAAACATCCAACTTACAAACGACTCCTACTTGCAAATGGAAAGAGAAAACAGGAAGTGAGAGGAAATCTACCCCTAGGAAGGGAAATTCTATCCTGTTAGATTTAATTTGGGAAAAAGGTATCTCCTCTCTACTGCTACTTTAACACCAATCCTTGTTTCAATTAAAACCCCACTTTTTCCAAAAACATTTGTCATTGGGACGGAAAGTGAGGTGACATGTTCTGAACAGATGTGCAAAGACAGCAAATGTTACAGGGGTGATAACCCCTCCCTATGTTCTCCAAAAAGCTTAAAAATAGATTTTTTTTGGGATGGAGCTACACTTCATAATGTACCTGTTCAGATTCTACTTAAGAACAAACCTAAAGCCGCAAGTGGTTTGAAACGGCTTCTTTTTTTCCTTTAAAAATGTCATTTTGTGCAAGGACAGTTCTAAACACGGGAAACACATGCCACTTCACAGGCATACTTTAGACACCCCCCAGGTACCATATTTAAAGGAAAATTTCACTTTTTTTTTTTTCACTTTATGCATCATTAAAATGACTGCTCCCGAAAAAACTTTAGTTTTTAAAAGTTCTTTTTGCATTGATATATGTCCCCTGGGGCAGGACCCGGGTCCCCAAACCTGTTTTATGACATTAACATGCATATTGGCCGTTGTAATTAGCACTTTTGATTTCGAACGTTCGCGTCCATTATAACGTATAGGGTTCGAAAATTCGCGCGAACTTTCGGTCGGTTCGAAGGTTCTGGTGCGAACCGAACCCGGGGGTGTTCGGCTCATCCCTATACATGACTGACATTCCAAAAGTTATCTCCTATTTTACTTTTGCATAAAAAGGTTTACAATGGGCTATTGGGTGCTGGCGCCGCCTACTGGACTAAGCAAAAATGGCAGCGAAGCCTTGCAGCTTCACAGACAGTTTCCTACTGCATATGTGCGAAGCCCACTGCGATTTGGGAATGATCCAGCTTCGGGGGAAGGTTGGGGGGGGGGGGAGGGGCAGAGATTCTGGTTCAGTTCACGGCGGTGAAGGTCCCTCACCCCCCCAAAAAAAGGTGCCAAATGTGACAGCGGAGAGGGAGAGGAGGCGAACAAGAGGAGCTTCACCTTTTGGGTGGAGCTCCGCTTTAAGCTAACTGAATAAGTGTCAGGGCTGGGCTCAGCCCTTCCTTCTCTCAGCTGGCCACTCAGCTGTCAGCTAATTGCCAGCTCCTATCTCTCCACAGTTACTCAGCTTTTGATGATATCCTGCTTGTCAGTCCTGCCTACTTAAGCCGTCCAGCCCAGAGGATCTCTGCCTTCGCCTACTGTCAGAAACCATGAAATCAGACCGAGACAGAAGTACAGTTAAATCACACTTGTTTAATAATAAAAGTAAGTCAACATCACAGAGACACTCTCCTGCATTCCTGTTAAAAGACTTGCTTGGCTGACATCCCTTCTGGCTCCAGATCCTGCTTGCTGTTTTACTACACTCATCTCTGGCTCCCTGACGTTTGGCTTGTCTGACTATCCGTTCCAGGTTCCTGAATGTTTTGACTACCGTATATATACTCGAGTATAAGCCCACCCAAATATAAGCCGAGGCACCTAATTTTACCACAAAAAACTGGGAGAACTTATTGACTCGAGTATAAGCCTAGGGTGAGAAATGCGCAGCTACTGTAAGTGTAAAAGAGGGTCAACAATGCCCATTTGCAGCCTCACTGTGCCCACTTGCATGCCTCACTGTGCCCATTTGCAGCCATAGGTCCCCCGAATTTCAAACTTGGTAGTTAAGGGTTCCTAGATGCCCCCTAGCTGCAGCCAAAATGTTGGGTCTCTGGACACAAAGGGTCCTGAAATGACATTGCTAAACCGCTGGCAGCAAAAGTGAGTACACCCCTAAGTGAAAATGTCCAATTTTTTGTGTGGCCACCATTATTTTCCAGCACTGCCTTAACCCTCTTGGGCATGGAGTTCACCAGAGCTTCACAGGTTGCCACTGAAGTCCTCTTCCACTCCTCCATGATGACATCACAGAGCTGGTGGATGTTAGAGACCTTGCGCTCCTCCACCTTCCATTTGGGGATGCCCCACAGATGCCCAATAGGGTTTAGGTCTGGACACATGCTTGGCCAGTCCATCACCTTTGTCGTTATGTTGGAATACTGCCCTGCGGCCCAGTCTCTGAAGGGAGGGGATCTTGCTCTGCTTCAGTATGTCACAGTACATGTCGGCATTCATGGTTCCTTCAATGAACTGTAGCTCCCCGGTGCCGACAGCACTCATGCAGCCCCAGACCATGGCAGTCCTAGAAAGAAAGGGTTACCCAGCACATGACAATGAGAAAGCCCGTATGATAATTCAGTTTTTTATTGTCCTTTTTGTGGTTGGAAATTGTCCATATATGCTTTTAAAAATAATTCAGGTGCAAACCATCCCCAGAGCGTATCCAGAGTACTCTGTGAGGAATGCAAAAGAGAGAAGGAGGGAGGCGCACCTAAGTGCACCTCCCTCCTTCTCTCTTTTGCAGACCATGACACTCCCACCACCATGTTTGACTGCTTGACACTTGTCTTTGTACTCCTCACCTGGTTGCCGCCACACACGCTTGACACCATCTGAACCAAATAAGTTTATCTTGGTCTCATCAGACCACAGGACATGTTGCCCAGGAAACCTCCCTCACACCATAAGCTCAATCCAGCTATTGGCAAGTGGCAGTAATAGCCAGTCCATATATACTGTGTGGAACAACCAGTTATTGGGATGTATATATATGGCTGTATAGGAGTCCTCTGCAGGTAACAGTCACATATCAGTTGAAAAAGTATACTTATCAGTTTTCCTTGCATGTAAGTTGTCCTTAAATCCACAAACAGATCATCCAGCATGCAGTTATCCCAACTTTGTATGAATTCCCAGTGAGTTGAGGATTGGAGGTGGATAGGTGTCCTTGCCTGACCAGTTTTGCCGGTCACCGCCGCGTCAATACTCCTGTGGAGTGGATATGTGAGGTGGATTTGGTTTTTAATAAGTGTAGTATGTCTCATTTGGGACCATTGTGTATGTTGTAATTTTTCCCCTTTTGATACCAATAAATACAGTTTTAATTGATTCAGCGAGTTAATATGTAATTTACACTATTAGGGATCGTTGAACTCAATTAGGTCTTTTGCTTTATTTTTTTTCTATATGGTTCTTTACCGATAGCTCCCACCCCTCATTTTTTGTCTTTGTTTGAGATACTTTAAGTACTTAGGCAATGTTTTCTTGATTATATTAAACAGACTTTGATATATATACATTGATATAAGTGGTAGTTTCTTGAGGACCCATCTTCAGTTTAGTGTGATATCTGTAGAGGGGGCATTCTTTCTACTGAATCCTAATGTAAGGGGCATTCTTCCCATTGACCCTCAGTGTAATGGAACCCTTTCTCTCACATGGCCACCAATGTAAGTTTTGCCTTTTCCCTCGTACAACCAATCTAAGGGGGACCTTTCTCCACTGCCTGCCAAACTAAGGGGGACTTTTCTACACTGACCATTCATCAAGGGGGACCTTTCTCCACTGGCCATTCATCAAGGGGGACCTTTATCCACTGGCCATTCATCAAGGGGGACCTTTCTCCACTGGCCATTCAACAAGGGGGACCTTTCTCCACTGACCATTCATCAAGGGGGACCTTTCTCCACTGGCCATTCATCAAGGGGGACCTTTCTCCGCTGGCCATTTATCAAGGGGGACCTTTCTCCACTGGCCATTCATCAAGGGGGACCTTTCTCCACTGACCATTAATCAAGGGGGACCTTTCTCCACTGGCCATTCATCAAGGGGGACCTTTCTCCACTGGCCATTCATCAAAGGGGACCTTTCTCCACTGGCCATTCATCAAGGGGGACCTTTCTCCGCTGGCCATTTATCAAGGGGGACCTTTCTCCACTGACCATTCATCAAGGGGGACCTTTCTCCGCTGGCCATTCATCAAGGGGGACCTTTCTCCACTGACCATTCATCAAGGGGGACATTTCTCCACTGACCATTCATCAAGGGGGACTTTTCTCCACTGACCATTCATCAAGGGGCATGGGCGTCTGCAGGTAGGGGCAAGGGGGGTCAAGTGCCCCCCCCCCCCTGGAATCAGGGATTGGATCCTAAATTTAGCACAGTTGCATCTCTATCGAGGTGCTGGACCCGGTTGCCACCCACCAGTTGGGTGACACCATTAAGGTGCTGTCAAGCCCCCCCATCAGTGTAGTGTGGCTTTGGGATCTTTTCCCTGCTCAGTCCAGCAGAGAACTTGGCGGTGCTGTGACGGGAGAAAGGCGAGCTGCGGGCTATCAGAGGTTTCCCCCCCTCGCCCCACCCATTCTCCTGTCAGGGTCGAAGAGACGGCGGCTCTCACCAGGTTCCCCACCCAGCTTTCTGCCCGCTCTATTCCTTCCCCATTGGCCATAACTGAGGGCCAATCAAAGGTGACTAGGAGAGGCAAGCTTCATGGGACATGTAGTCCCAAAAGATTGGCGGTCCCATTTTCCTCAGGGAGGAGGCTACAGCTCGATCAAGAGAGAGATTGAGAGACTGCAGCCTGGAAAAAAGCTGGGATAGAGTTAGAGGGATAGAGTTCTACAGGACAAAGAACGAGGAGTCATGAGAGAGCCACGCTGCCCAGCACCACAAGAGAGAGCCATGCTGCCCAGCACCACAAGAGAGAGCCATGCTGCCCAGCACCACAAGAGAAAGCCATGCTGTCCAGCGTCACCAGAGAGAGCCATGCTGTCCAGCGCCACCAGAGAGAGCCATGCTGTCCAGCGCCACCAGAGAGAGCCACGCTGCCCAGCGCCACCAGAGAGAGAAAAACTGAGCCACTACCAGGGTACAGACATGCTACACTATTGAACAATGTCGCCCCTGGGGAACCCAGAGTGAACGATCGTCCAGCCGGAGTGATCACTGCTGTAGTTTAGCTGGGTCTGATAAGAGAGCCTGTTGGCCATTATCCATTAATTATCCTAGGGATTGTAATACATTGGCAGACTCTAACCATAATAATGTGATAATGACATTGTCGAAAAGGGGCGGTGCATGGGTGACCCTAAAATGATGCCCCCCCCCCTGAAAAAAGTTCTGCGGACGCCCATGTCAAGGGGGGACCTTTCTCCACTGACCATTCATCAAGGGGGACCTTTCTCCACTGGCCATTCATCAAGGGGGGCCTTTCTCCACTGGCCATTCATCAAGGGGGATCTTTCTCCGCTGGCCATTCATCAAGGGGGACCTTTCTCCACTGACCATTCATCAAGGGGGATCTTTCTCCCCTTCTCCGCTGGCCATTCATCAAGGGGGACCTTTCTCCACTGACCATTCATCAAGGGGGACATTTCTCCACTGACCATTCATCAAGGGGGACCTTTCTCCACTGACCATTCATCAAGGGGGGACCTTTCTCCACTGACCATTCATCAAGGGGGACCTTTCTCCACTGGCCATTCATCAAGGGGGGCCTTTTTCCACTGGCCATTCATCAAGAGGGAGCTTTCTCCGCTGGCCATTCATCAAGGGGGACCTTTCTCCACTGGCCATTCATCAAGGGGGACCTTTTTCCACTGGCCATTCATCAAGGGGGACCTTTATCCACTGACCATTCATCAAGGGGGACCTTTCTCCACTGGCCATTCATCAAGGGGGACCTTTCTCCACTGGCCATTCATCAAGGAGGACCTTTCTCCACTGGCCATTCATCAAGGGGGACCTTTCACCACTGGCCATTCATCAAGGGGGACATTTCTCCACTGACCATTCATCAAGGGGGACCTTTCTCCACTGACCATTTATCAAGGGGGGACCTTTCTCCACTGACCATTCATCAAGGGGGACCTTTCTCCACTGGCCATTCATCAAGGGGTGCCTTTCTCCACTGGCCATTCATCAAGGGGGACCTTTCTCCACTGACCACTAGTCTAAGGGGATCCCTTTTCCACTGACCGCCAATCTAAGGAGGGCTTTTCTCCACTGACCATTAATCTAATGGGGGGGGGGGGGGCGTTCTCCACTGACCACCAATCAAGGGGGGATCCTTTCTCCTCTGACCACCAATGTAAGGGAATTTTTACCCTTTGCTTTTCTGGCCTTTATTATGTTTTATTTAATTGTATTATTACTAAATATAGTTGCTGTATAGAGTGGGTATCAAATATACAAGTTATGCCACATTCCTTTTTCTGCTATTTATCAATATCAACTTGCTCTTCATGCTAATGTACCACAATCTGTAGCTAGACTAATTATTAGCAGGGGTTTCTGAGACCCAAAAGTAATTTCCAAGGGTTCCTTCATGTTAAAAAGGTTGAAACATGGACTTTATATGTACTTCCATTTGTATTAATGATCTACTTCTGTCATGTGTTTTTAGGGTGTGTACTCAGCGTCAGCATTGATCTCATCGCTGTAATAGTATCATTATGGAAATAAAGTTTTCTTATATGATACAGTAGGCTTGTTTATGGCAACCCAAGCTGCGATTAAAGATAGTACACAGACATATCTACACAGGAAGCTCTCTATTTTTTATACTAACATCAAATACGGGGGAAGAATCACCATATGAGTCACAATGTCAGTTGGAGACCTTATCTGAGCAAATGAGTAATGTGAGATATTTATAAGTGGCATTATGATATTCTTATTTGATCCCTATTTTATTGTGAGGGAACCAAAACCTTTCTGCAACATTTGTTTTCATTTTGTTCCTAAACCAAAAACATATATTTCTAAGGCCCCTTTCACACGAGGCGGATCCGCTTGCACGGAGTCCGCCTCTGTCCGCCGTCTCAGCGGGAGTTCTCTCAGTTGATCTCCGCTGAGCCGACGGATGACAAGTCCTTCTTTGCTCACTGAGCGGGGAGGGGCTTGTCGAGCGCCGCTGGTCTCTATGGAGAGATCGGATGAAAACGGACAGCGTGTCCATTTTCATCAGATCCCACCCGATCCGCCAGTGACGGATCCGGACGTAGGGCCATCCGTCTGCTTTTGGCGGATCGGACCGGGTCGGATGTCAGCGGACATGTCACCGCTGACATCCATCGCTTCATAGACTAGCATGGAGTGCCCGTTCAGGTCCGCCGTCAAAACTGACAGACGGACCTGAACGGTTTGTCAGTGTGAAAGGGGCCTTAAAGTTATATATATATATATATATATATATATATATATATATATATATATATAGTATGTTTGCTTTTACATAACTGGCTTGCAACAAGTATCTAGTAGGTCAGGGCATGGTTAGAACTTCTGATTTTAAATACTTTGGTCAGTGACATACAGTGCCTTGCAAAAGTATTCACCCCCCTTGGCATTTTTCGTGTTTTGTTGCCTCACAATCTGGAATTAACATGGTTTGAGGATTTGCATCATTTAATTTACAGAACATGCCCACAACTTTTACGATTTTTTTTATTTTTATTGTGAAGCAAGCAAGAAATAGGACAAAATAACAGAAAACGTTAATGTGCATAACTATTCACCCCCCCCTAAAGTCAATACTTTGTAGAGCCACCTTTTGCGGCTATCACAGCTCCAAGTCGCTTTGGATAAGTCTCTCTGAGCTTGCCACATCTTACCACTGGGATTTTTGCAAATTCCTCCTTGCAAAACTGCTCCAGCTCCTTCAAGTTGGATGGTTTGCGCTTGTGAACAGCAATCTTTAAGTCTGACCACAGATTTTCTATTGGATTGAGGTCTGGGCTTTGACTAGGCCATTCCAACACATTTACATGTTTCCTCTTAAAGCTTTAGCAGTGTGTTTGGGGTCATTGTCCTGCTGGAAGGTGAACCTCCATCCTAGCCTCAAATCACACACAGAGTGGTACAGGTTTTGCTTAAGAATATCCATTCATCTTTCCCTCAACCCTGATCAGTTTCCCAGTCCCGACTGCTGAAAAACATCCCCACAGCATGATGCTGCCACCACCATGTTTCACTGGATGGTGTTCTTTGGGTGATGTGATGTGTTGGGTTTGCACCAGACATAGCGTTTTCTTTGATGGCCAAAAAGTTAAATTTTAGTCTCCTCAGACCAGAGCACCTTCCTCCATACATTTTGGGAGTCTCCCACATGCCTTTTCGCAAACTCAAAACGTGCCGTTTAGTTTTTTGCTGAAAGTAATGTCTTTCTTCTGGCCACTCTGCCATAAAGCCCAACTCTATGGAGCGTACGGCTTATTGTCCTCCTATGTACAGATACTCCAGTCTCTGCTGTGGAACTCTGCAGCTCCTCCAGGGTTACCTTAGGTCTCTGTGCTGCCTCTCTGATTAATGCCCTCCTTGCCCGGTCCGTGAGTTTTGGTGTGCGGCCGTCTCTTGGCAGGTTTGCTGTCGTGCCATGTTCTTTCCATTTGGTTATGATAGATTTGATGGTGCTCCTCAGGATCATCAAAGATTTGGATATTTTTTTATAACCTATCCCTGACTTCTCAACAACATTGTCCCTTACTTGTTTGGAGAGTTCCTTGGTCTTCATGGCAGTGTTTGGTTAGTGGTAGACATGTGCGATTAGTTTCGTACGAATCGAAAATTCGTACGAATTCCCGTAAATTCGTATATTTGGGAGGATCCGAAATACGAATTGCTATGCTTTCCGAATTTTGTATGAAATACGAAATTTCGTTTACGAATTTTGGATCCAAATTCCGCTATGGAAACATGACTGGTATTTTGTTGACCAATCAGAGGTTTTCTTCTGCTGAGTGAGGGTTGGGAAAATTACCTTTTTTAATATGGGAGTGGGAGACTGGTACTGGTAGTCGATGGGAGATTCAGAATCGGGCAAAATAAGAATGTTCATTAATTACGATTATTCGTTATGATGAAGTAAAAAACCCAGGAAGTCAGCACAGCACAGGGATGGTGGGAGCCCCTCATAATGATAAATTAATCATAACGAACGTTCGTAATTGTTACGAAAAGTTAACAAACCTAACGAAAATTCGTATTTCGTACGAATCCAAATTGAATTTCAGACATGAAATACGAATTAACGGCTAATACGAAACGGAACGAAACAAAACAAATTTATTGACAGCGCATATGTCTAGTTAGTGGTGCCTCTTGCTTAGGTGTTGCAGCCTCTGGGGCCTTTCAAAAAGGTGTGTATATGTAATGACAGATCACGTGACACTTAGATTGCACACAGGTGGACATCATTTCACTAATTATGTGACTTCTGAAGGTAATTGGTTGCACCAAAGCTTTTTATGGGCTTCATAACAAAGGGGATGAATACATACGCACATGGCAATTATCAGATTTTTATTTCTAAAAAAATCGTTTTATGTATATATTTTTCTAATTTTACTTCACCAACTGAGACTTTTGTGTTCTGATGCATCACATATAATTCAGATTAAAAAAACATTGAACTAAAGGCTGTAATGTAACAAAATAGGTAAAAAGCCGAGGGGGGTGAATACTTTTGCAAGGCACTGTGAAGCTATTTGATTAACCGGTTCCCAACTGGCGCACGACGATGTACGTCAGCAGAATGGCACCGACAGGCATAAGGGCGTACAGGTACGTCCCTTTAAGGATGCCACCGTGCCATTGCGTCCGTGCCACCGGCGGCGGGTGCGGCGGTCGGGACCCCCGTGAGTCCGGTCGTGGGTTCCAAGGACTCGATCGCCCGTTGATACCCGCAATCGTCTCACGGGAAGGCTGAACGGGAGATGCGGAAGTAAACAGCATCTCCCCGTTCTGCCTAGCAACAAGTGCCTAGCTGCACCCTGTGAGCAGAGATCAGTGTTCACTAACACACAGCCACGCCCCCCACAATTAGTAACACGCCCCTAGCAACCATTAACCCCTGCACTGCCACCACCTGGTTAACCCCTTCACTGCCAGTGTCATTTACACAGGAATCAGTGCATTTAAATAGCACTGATTGCTTTATAAATGACAATGGTCCCAAAAATGTGTCAAAAAATGTCCGATGTGTCCGCCATAATGTCGCAGTCACAATAAAAATTGCTGATCGCCGCCATTACTAGTAAAAAAAAATTATTAATAAAAATGCTATAAAACTATCTCCTATTTTGTAAACGCTATAACTTTTGCGCAAACCAATCAATAATCGCTTATTGCAATTTTTTTTTTTTTTTACCAAAAATATGTAAAAGAATACGTATCGGCCTAAACTGAGGAAAAAAACAATTTTTTTATATATTTTTGGAGGATTTTTATTATAAATTGTCGCTCTTTTTTTGTTTATAGCACAAAAAATAAAAACCACCAAAAGAAAGCTCTATTTGTGGGAAAAAAAGGACGTCAATCTCGTTTGGGAGCCACGTCGCATGACCGCGTAATTGTCAGTTAAAGCGACGCAGTGCCGAATCGCAAAAAGTGGTCTGTTCTTAAGCCAGCAAAATGGTCCGGTCTGAAAGTGGTTCTTTATTAGCATTACAGCCAGGGAATTAGCGTTTTTAGAAGTAGGCCAGCAATTACAGCCTTATGCAGCGTACACACGGTCGGAATTTCCGATGAAAACAGTACGATGGGAGCTTGTCATCGGATTTTCTGACCATGCGTATGCCCAACGGTCTTTTTCTGTCGGAATTTCCGACGGACTTTGGATTGAACCTGTTCTCAATTTTTCCGACGGAAAACCTTTCTATCAGATTTTCCGATCGTGTGTATGCAATTCCGACAGCAAAATTCCAACGCATGCTCGGAAACAATTCGACGCATGCTCGGAAGCATTAAACTTCCCTTTTATAGTGCTGTCGAACGTGTTTTATGCCGTGGTGTTATTGACCGTCGGAATTTGGTGTGATCGTGTGTAGGCAACACAGCTTGAGCGGAATTCCGTCGGAATTTTGTCGGAAAAACCGTCAGAGTTTTTTCCGACGAGAATTCCGATCGTGTGTACGCGGCATATGTGTTCTATCACTGCAGAATTCTTTTAGCTGGACCTTATGTATTATCATTATTTTTTAACATTTTATTTATGTTTTATTTACTTTTCTCCTAGCGATCCTTATCCTCCTTGCCATGATTGTGTATGCAGTAAATATAGAAGTCAACAACATGCCGAAGAGTTTGGTTAAAGCAATGGACGCCACAAATGATGAATTCGGGAGTAGTAGGAATACATACGGATACTCATACTGGCTCCTGCTCCTTAGTATCTTCCTTAACATGACCACAATAGGGATTATCTTGTATTACCAGAGAATCAGGTATAGCAGGCAGAAAGAACAGGAGAGACCCATGGAGACTGCAACTAAAGATTCCATCTTATTCTGAGTCTGGGACCCCACACTGTGCAAGTTAGTGCTTATTACGCTGCCACCATCAACCGCTCACAATAAACCAGCGGGACCTTCTGGAAAAAATGCTGCTTCGGTGCTCATTGAATACTCTGATAACACCATTATTATTAAATGGTTGGGAATGAAGAGGCTTCATTGTTAAACAGACTTATTTACCGTGCCTCTATGTATTCATGTATATGAACCTGTCATTTTTCATAGGCAAATTGTTTTATGTACTAAGCGTTGTTGTGTGGACAGGCAGGGGTGGTGTGATTTGTATAGGTGCATTAATGCCCCGTACACACGGTCGGATTTTCCGACGGAAAATGTCCTATCGGACCATGTTGTCGGAAATTCCGACCGTGTGTGGGCTCCATCGGACTTTTTCTGTCGAAAAAGTTTGAGATCCTGCTCCCAAATTTTCCGACAACAAAGTCCTATTGGACTTTCTCCGATCGTGTGTAGGGAATGCCAACGGACAAAGTGCCACGCATGCTCATATCACATTACAAGACCAAAGCTATTGGCTACTAGCCTCTACGTAGTCCCGTCATGCGCAACGAACGTTACCACGTTCAGGAAGATCGGATTTTCCGACAACTTTGTCCGACCGTGTGTATGCAACACCAGTGTCGGACAAAATCCGTCGGAAAAAATCAGGCGGATTTTGTGGTCATAAAAAATCCGACGGATTTTGTGGTCGGAATTTCCGACCGTGTGTACGGGGCATAACAGTTGCAGTCACGTCTTTGGGCACTTTCATAAAAAGGTGAATGAGGTTAAAGGGGAACTATGGGCAAAATAAAAAGTGACATGTGATGCAATCTTCCAAAAGCAGTTTTTGTCTGTTGATCCTGCCACGGTCGTTTCTTCCAATTTCTTCAACAGGCACAGATGTTCAGCAAAAGTGTCAGTTAGCCACCATACACACGGTCGGAAATTCCGACCACAAAATCCGTCCGATTTTTTTCTGACGGATTTTGTCCAACACTGGTGTTGCACACACGGTCGGACAAAGTTGACGGAAAATCCGATCGTTCGTTCGTTGCGTACGACGGAACTACGTAGAGGCTAGTAGCCAATAGCTTTGGTCTCGTAATTTGATCTGAGCATGCGTGGCACTTAGTCCGTCGGAATTCTCTACACACGATCGGAAAAAGTCCGATCGGATTTTGTTGTCGGAAAATTTGAGATCCTGCTCGCTAGAGCCCACACACGATCGGATTTTCCGACAACATAATCCGAACAGACTTTTTCCATCGGAATATCCGACCAGTGTGTACGGGGCATTACAGGGGTTCTGACAACCATATAATACAGGCAGAGGTGCTTACAATGGTTATCTTTTATTCATATGGCTAAGAGCCTGTGTTGATGGGTATTGGTCTTGTGCCGATGGCATCTGTTTGAGAAGCTTCTGAGATCATTCATTGACAGGTACATTTGACCTGCAGTTGACCTCCTTCTGATCTGCTTCGAGTGGGTTTTTACATTCCCCAAGGGCCCTTAAACCTTTCTTCTAATGCCCCATACACACGATCGTATTTTCCGACAACAAATGTTGGATGTGAGTTTGTTGGCGGAAAGTCCGACCGTGTGTATGCGCCATCGGACAATTGTTGTCAGACTTTCCACCAACAAATGTTGGCTAGCAGGTTCTCAAATTTTCCACCAACAAAACGTTGTTGTCGGACTTTCTGATCATGTGTACACAAGTCCAACACACAAAAGTTCACGCATGCTCAGAAACAAGTACGAGCCGGAAGCGTTCGGTCTTGTAAAACTAGCGTTCGTAATGGAGATCTCATATACGTCTTGTACGTCACTACGTTCGTAATTGTTGGCCAACATTTGTGTGACCGTGTGTATGCAAGACAATATGGAGGCAACAACCTTCGAAAAAAAAATCTGCGGTTTTGTTGTCGGAAAGTCTGATCGTGTGTACGGGGCATGGGCATCCAGGGGGCAGCTAAGCTTTTACTACCCCTGCCCTCCTACCTAACGGAGTGCATGCAGCTGCTCAGGGCCGTTCACATGTAAAACTAAACCACATACTTAAAGCGGTTCTGCACTGGGTTTTTTTTTTTTTGGGGAATATGCTCAGGATTAATAGAAAAATTGGGGGACTCACCTGTTCCATCTTCCATCGCGATCGCAGCCGGTTTTCGTCCGATAAAGTTCTTTATATTCTGTTTTTCTGCTGGGGGCCATCTTGCCTGTGGGCATGGGAAACCCCACAGGCACTTTAGATGGCCCAGCATGCACCGCCGTTACTGCGCCGAGCTCGCGCGTGCGCAGTAACGGCAAAGTGCAGCTCACGTTCTCCGAAATCTCCCGAGATGTCGGCACATCTGCCGACATCTCGCGAGATTTCGGAAGATGTGTCCGAAATCTCGCGAGATTTCGGAAGATGTGTCCGAAATCTCGGAAGATGCCCGCACAGACTCCTGGGATCAATGACACCAGATCCCAGGAGACAGTGCGTCGTGACGAGGATCCCCGCACAGACCCCGCCCACCCCCGCAGAGACAGAGGACCGGAAGTCATCGATTACAAGGTAAGTGAAAAAAAAAAAAAAAAAAAAAACACTTCATTTAGTACTCTTTGCCTGATTTGGAAGGCAAAGAGATTTACTAAATGAAATGTGTGCCGAACCGCTTTAATTTTGCAGTTGGTATCAACCTGATAATTTATATAGGGCCACGCCACAAGTGCCCTGAAACCGCATGCATCTCACCTTATCACCACCTGTCAAATGCCCCCTTAAAAGCCATCCACCACAGAACAATTTTATGAGTGGTGGCAAGAGCTGCAAGAACATGCCCTAGAAAACACTGCTGCTTTAATTGGTTAATTTGTTTGTCGAAAATCTTAAGTCCATTTATAGCAACATGCCCATTTGAGACTACCCTATTCACAGAGCAAAGTAAAAAGTTCTGTCACCCTATTACAGAAAGTTGAAAATTACAAATCTGCTGGTAGGATCAACAGGGAGGCTCAGGAAACCGAAACTGCTGTGTTAATGCTAATAACAGACTGCATTATATACACTATGTTGTTAAAAGTATTGGGACACCTGCCTTTACACACACATGAACTTTAATGGAATCCCAGTCTTAGCCCGTAGGGTTCAATATTGAGTTGGCCCACCCTTTGCATCTATAACAGCTTCCACTCTTCTGGGAAGGCCGTCCACAAGGTTTAGGAGTGTGTCTATGGGAATGTTGTGGACAGCCTTCCCAGAAGAGTTGAAGCTGTTATAGCTGCAAAGGGGGGGCCAACTCAATATTAAACCCTACAGACTAAAGCCCCATACACACGGTCGGACAATCCGCGGACCAGGTCGGTCGGATCCTGTCCGTCATACTTTGTCTGATGTTGGTTTTGCGTACACACGGTTGGACAAAGTTGTCGGAAAATCCGATCATTCTGAACGTGGTGACGTTTGTTGCCTACGACGGGACTACGTAGAGGCTAGTAGCCAATAGCTTTGGTCTTGTAATGTGATCTGAGCATGCGTAGCACTTTGTCCGGTCGGACAACCGTACACACGATCGGATTTGGTGTGATCGGACCGTGTTGTCGGCAAATCTATCCAGCAGGAGATAAGACTTTGTCCGTCGGACAATCCGACGTACACTGTCCGATGGTGCATACACACGGTCTGATTTTTCAACAACATTGTCCGATCGGACAGAATCCATGAAAAAGTCCGACCGTGTGTATGGGGCTTAAGACTGGGATGCCATTAATTGGAACTATGATTTTGCTCATAATTCCACTTAAAACATAACTAAACCCTAATCTTAACTTTCCCCATGCTGCCAAAGATTGTCTTTTGCTGGGGTGTGTTCTTTTTTCTTCTTTTTAATTCTCCATTGCTTACATTTTTGGCTGTAGAAGTCCAGTGCCATGCCCATCCAACATGCTCCCCTTGGCCACCCCCCCCTCTGATAACGTCCGTGTCCCATGAGGCCATTTGCTTCCTGCAGACTCCAAGCTGTAATGCTGCATACACATGGTCTGACTTTCCAGCAGAAAAAGTCAGACGGAATCTTTTCATCGGATATTCCGATCGTGTGTGTGCCTCATTGGACTTTTTTTTTCGAAAATTCTGACGGACCTAGAAATGGAACATGTTTTAAATCTTTCCAACGGAATCAATCCCTATTGGGAAAACCGCTCGTCTGTATGCTGTTCCGACGGACCAAAAATTACGCATGCTCTGAAGCAAGTACGAGACGGAAGCTATTGGCTACTGGCTACTGATCTTCCTTTTTCTAGTCCCGTCGTACGTGTTGTACGTCACCACGTTCTAGACGGTCGCACTTTGGTGTGATCGTGTGTAGGCAAGACAGTTTCAGTTTCGGAACTCCGTTGGAAAAACCTTCGGAGTTTATTCCAGGGGAGAAACTCGTATTGTGTACGCGGCATTACTCCAGTAAATTTTTATTTTTAGGTTTAGGTAAATTTTAAATGTGGCCATTAGACATAACACATGTGCTCTGCAGTAGTGCTGCATAGCAGTAAATTAACTACAAATTTTGCATTATTATACCAGATAAAAAAAGTTCCACAATTATTCTCAACTTGGTGAAGAATCTTATTACAGCGTGGGGGGGGGGGGGGGGGGCGGGTAAGCAAGATTCTCTTCCCCTTTCCTATGGAGAACTTCAAACTCGGCAGTTAAGGGTTCCTAAATGCCCCCTAGCTGCAGCCAAAATGTGGGCTTTCTGGACCCAAAGGGTCCCGAAATGACATTGCTGAAGATGGACACAGTTGACCGAATTTGTGGCCCTGTATCTCGGGGTCACTTGGTGCTAGGAACCCTGGGTTTTGGATATGTTGTAGTGATAGTTCCACTGGGTTTGAATATCAAATTTGGGGTTCCGAAATGACATTGCTGAAGATGGACACAGTGGACCGAATTGGGTCCCTTGGTGCTAGGAACCCCAAATTTGGTGTGCAAACCCAGTGGAACTAGCACTACAACTGGGGTTCCTAGCACTAAGTGGCCCCGAGATACGGGGGCCCCAAAGTCGGTTCGGAAAATGTCAAGCACTTTTCTGCAGCAGAGAATCACATTTTGTGAACCGACTTTGGGGCCCCGTATCTCGGAGCCACTTGGTGCTAGGAACCCCAGCAGGGTATGTTGTAGTGCTAGTTCCACTGGGTTTGCACACCTAATGTGGGGTTCCTAGCACCAAGTGGCCCCAAGATACAGGGCCCCAAAGTCGGTTCGGAAAATTTCATTTTCTGCAGCAGAAAAATGCTTGACTCCAGTATAAGCCGAGGGGCACAAAAAAATGTGCTGAAAAACTCGGCTTATACTCGAGTATATACGGTATGTAACCAAAATGATGACTATCCTGATTTTATACAGACAAACAAGGATTTTCTTTTTAATGCATGGTCTTCTTCAAAGAAATTATTTAATGTCATATATTAAGAAACAAAATAAGTGAAACTAGAAAAAGTGTGGTTTAAAAAGGGAGTGTATAATAGTTTTGTATCTAATTTTTTTATTTATTATAGTCAGAAGGATTAGGAAAGCCAAATTTTAAAAAGTGTTTACAATCTCTTTCTCTCTGTTTGCCCCATGACAAAAGAAGACTATTGCCTCATACACACGAGCGGATTTTCCGTTGGAAAAATCTTGGATGCTTTTTCCGACGGAATTCCGCTCAAGCTTGGCTTGCATACACACTGTCACACAAAAGTTTGCTAAACTTTTGACCGCCAAGAACGCTGTGTCCTTCAACACTATGATGAGCTGAGAAAATGAAGTTCAATGCTTCCGAGCATGCGTCAAATTGTTTCCGAGCATGTGTAGGAATTTTGCGCGTCGGAATTGCTACAGACGATCGGAATTTCAGATAGAAACTTTTTCCGGCTGAAAAATTGAGAACATGCTCTCAAACTTTTGCTGGCGGAAATTCGGCCAGCAAAAGTCCGATGGAGCCTACACACGGTCGCATTTTCCGACGAAAAGCTCTCATCGGTCTTTTGCTGGCCGAAATTCCGATCGTGTGTACGCTGCATTTGTCTTATGCCCCGTACACACGTCGGATTTTCCGACGAAAAATTTCCTATCGGACCATGTTGTTGGAAATTCCGACCGTGTGTGGGCTCCATCTGACTTTTTCAGACGGAAAAAGTTTGAGATCCTGCTCTCAAATTTTCCGACAACAAAGTCCTATCGGACTTTTTCCGATCGCGTGTAGCGAATTCCAACGGACAAAGTGCCACGCATGCTCAGATCACATTACAAGACCAAAGCAATTGGCTACTAGCCTCTACGTAGTCCCGTCGTAGGCAACGAACGTCACCACATTCAGGATGATCGGATTTTCCGACAACTTTGTCCGACTGTGTGTATGCAACACCAGTGTCGGACAAAATCCGTCTGAAAAAATCCGACGGATTTTGTGATCGTATTTTCCGACCGTGTGTACGGGGCATTAGAGTCCATCAAGGATTCAATTATTCAATGAGATGGCTCAGTTCAAGCTTTGCAACAGAAAAATTCTCAAACTCTGACTCAAAGCAAGCTTCAACTGCTATGAATATAAATATATATATATAAACATATATACACACACACAGTTAGGTCCATATATATTTGGGCACATGTTCAAGTTATAGTTAATGGATATGGGCTGAAAGTGCACACTCTCAGGTTTAATTTGAGGGTATGTACATCCAAATCAGAATCAGAAAAAGGGTTTAGGAATTACAGCTCTTAAGAATAGCCATCCCCCTTTTTCAAGTGACCAAAAGTAATTGGACAATTGAATCATAAGCCGTTTCATGGCCAGGTTACTCCTTCGTTAGTACTTCATTAATTAAGCAGATAAAGGGTCTGGAGTTCACAGTACAGATGGACAATGATCCAAAATAAACTGCAAAAGCAACCCAGGAGCTTTTGAAGGAAAAGAAGTGGAATATTCTGCAATGGCCAATCACCTGATCTCAACCCAATTGAGCATGCATTTCACTTGCTGAAGGCAAAACTAAAAAGGCAGAAAGACCCACAAAGAACAAATCAAGACAGCTGCAGTTAGAGCCTGGAAAAGCATCAGAAAGGAGGAAATCCAGTCTTTGGTAGTGTCCATGGGTTCCAGACTTCAGACAGTCATTGCCAGTAAAGGATTCTCAACAAACTATTAAAAATGAACATTTTATTTATGATTGTCACTTGTCCAATTACATTTGAGCCCCTGAAAATGGGGGGTCTGTGTAAATGTGTACTTGATATTTATGTTCAACCCCTTGAATTAAAGCTGTCTGCACTTCAAATTAATTTGGATTGTTTCCTTTTAATTTTATTCTGGTGGCATACAGAGCCAAAAGTATGAAAAATGTGCCTGTGTCCAAATATTAATGGACCTAACTGTATATATATATATATATATACACACACAGTATGAAACAGTTCAGAACTTTTATTTTTTAAAAGATAGCTGAATTTAAATAAATGGAAACCATTATAATTTCCCTTTTACGTTTCGTTTGACCAGTGATAATTATAAATAATTTAAAATGTTACTACAGATAAAATAAAATAAAATGTATCAGTTAATTTGTCCTGTTCATTATGTCACCAAAAATTGTTTCTTGTACAGAGCATGGTGAAGTCATTAACAAATAAATGCCTTTTTAATTTGGGTTCTGTTTTTTTTATTTATTTATTTATTTATTTTAAACAATACACAAACATAATGAATGATTAGGTCGAAAAAAGACATGAACAATTTAGCTAAAAAAGGAGTTAACTGGGGGCAACAAGGCGTAAATCAGGGATTGAGAAGATAAAATTGTTATTCTTAAAAAAAAAAAAAAAACGTATCTTTCAAATTTTGGGTCTGGTAACACTGTAATGCCGCGTACACACGACCGGACTTTCCGGCAGAAAAGGTCTGACGGACTCATTCCGTCGGATTTTCCGATCGTGTGTGGGCTTCATCTGACTTTTTTCTTCAAAAATTCAGACGGACCTAGAACACGCTTTAAATCTTTCCGACGGAATCAATTTCTATCGGGAAAACCGTTCGTCTGTATGCTGGTCCGACAGACCAAATACTACGCAAGGGCAGCTATTGGCTACTGGATATTGAACTTCCTTTTCTAGTCCGTCGTACATCATCGCGTTCGAAATGAACGGACTTTGGTGTTATCGTGTGTGGGCAAGTCTGTTCGATCGGAACTCCGTCGGGAAGACCGTCAGAGTTTTATTCTGATGGAAAGTCCGATCGTGTGTACGCGGCATAATAATCACACTTACTACTCAGCATAAAACAAGCAATTTTCGTACACAACCTATTAATAAATTACTTTGTAGGGTTCAAATTAACCATGTGAACCCAAAAATCTAAACATAGCATACCAACATTTACAGAACCGATCCTGAAATTTGGATGCCATTATATTTGTACAGAATTTCATGAATTCATATCCCATGTCAAATACAAAGTTTAGTGTTAATTTTAGCAGTTCACGTGCGCAAAAAGGTTTTTGGGAGAAAGGGACCAAAGTTTGTTCCAAAGGATGTTTCTGCTGTTGCCAAAGCCTCCTTAGCTTGCCTGCTATTGCTACCAGGTCAAATCATTTTATCTCAATATCCCTTAATAGCTTGTTGAAGGAAGTGGCTCAAATCATCATCTTGTCAGGTCAGAGTGCCAGGAACTTCCAAATTTTAAAAAATTAAGCCAAATCAGAACTAATTGAAACTCCTGTCCATTCATCTTTATCTATCTAAACAAAATATCCACAATGTTTTGAACTTTTAAGGTACTGCAAACTTATATCATAAAACTGCATTTTTAATTACTGTATTTATCGGCGTATAACACGCACCCTTTTCCCTTAAAATCAAGGGAAAACCGTGGATGCGTGTTATACACCGATCCCTGCTGTATCTGAGGGAAGAGGAGCGAGCGCCGCTGAATTACATAGAGCTGCGATCTCCTGTGTACCAGGCGCTCCATCACTCCCAGCCACGCCTCCTGGCTCCACTTCGGGACACTTTTCTGTCTATCATATGAGCAGGGCCAGGAGGCGTGGCTCTGAGTGACGGAGCGCCGGGTACACAGGAGATCGTGGCTCTATGTAATTCAGCGGCACTCGCTCCTCTTCCCTCACAGACAGCAGGGATCGGTGTAATTCAGTTTTTTTTAACAATCAAAGGTGCTTTATTGTCATAAAAAGGGTAGATTACAGTATACCAATTGACACAGTAAATAACACTACATGTGTAATAGATGTAGCACTAACCCCCGAAGGAGCTGCTGGTTTTATTTGGGCTTACCGTTACTTCACCTGCTTGCTTCTCCGTCTTGGGGATCCCGTGGAAAGTGGCCCAAAGAAACGTTGAAACTGACACTGAATCCTCTTTTGGGTTATTTATTTAGAAAAACACAAAGTCTCTCAATGAAGGGTAGAGGGTTAGGGGTGAGTTCAGGTACTTAAAGCGGTGTTCCGGCCGAAATTATACTTTTTAAATAAAAATACCCCTATAATACACAAGCTTAATGTATTCTAGTAAAGTTACTCTGTAAACTAAGGTCTGTTTTGTTAGTTTTTAGCAGTAGTTTGTTATTTTATAAACTTGCAGCAGGCCGTGGCCATCTTAAGTGTGGGCATCTGAAGCCAGACTGTATTTCTTCCTGGATCTCATCCTTGCAGATCTCGTACATGCTCAGTGCAGCATAAGCAGTGTAATAGGTTTCAGGTCAGGTTTCCATAGCAACGGCAGTTTGAGAGGAAGTTGCTGCCCTTTCCCAGGAGGCATTGCAAACAGGAAATGATGCGATGGGCCGCGGCCAGGGAGGAGGAAGTGAAAAATGAATACAGCAGATATACAGTCTGTGCTGAAAAAAAAATAAAAAAAAAATCCAATTTGTTTACAGTGCACAGTTTAGTGAGGGATGCTGAAGAGTTGTAAAAGTGGGTGGAACTCCACTTTAAATTGCAGGGTGAAGATTTTAGAAGAATCCAGAGGATATTACTGTTCCACAAACTGGATTCCTGCAACCCTCGGATAGGTCTCTCCTACTAGGCCTAGCAGCCGGTGGATTCTTGACAAAGTCTCTGCCACAGACTTGTAAGCTACACTTGAGCATTACTGAGGGATTCAGATGAATTTTAAAGGATAAACATACGGTACCAGTTTCTTTCAGCCGATCCGGCGATACCGTATAAATGTTAAAAGCAGGTTGCGTCCTTCAACTAAGTTTCCAGGCTCCTAAAGAGAAGCCAGCCTTGCGCATGGCCTTCTCCTGAAAGAGTCCTCCCCTGGGCCCTGGGGTTCAGTTGCTGGGCCTCTCCCTTCAGATGAGACGGCACCGGACCTTCCTTGGATCAGTAGGCTCCGAAAGTTAGACACAGGATGCGCGGTTCCGCACCCCAGGCCAGGAGCGCCATGAGGCTGGGTCAGGAGGACCACCAGAACCAAACAGACAGAAAATAATCCCCCCGCCAACATGGCGTCGATACCTTAAATACCACCCCCCAGAATTCACAGCAGGAAAACACTCCCACTGGGCTGGTTTCCGAGAGATAAGTGGCATTCAATGCATCCAGGTAGACTGCGTTTCTACTCTTGCCGGCGGTGACAGCGACACATTCGGTCAAGGAGAACCCAGTGCAACCCAGCTGGACTGGTACTGAAACCAGAAATTTCGAGAAATTATCCTGAAGCCCAACTGTGGCTTCAGGCAACTTAATATTTGAAAAACAATAGCGCCTGCTCATCAGGAGCCAGCGCTACATAGACATAGTTACTTTCAGGAATTAACTGGTGCAGGCAGGAACACAAAACATAGTGCAGCACATATTATTACAGTAAGGAGGATAATTCCCCCAACATTCCCACTCCCATTCCACACCCCTCTCCCCCCCCCCCCCCCAGTAACCATGTAAGTACTGTATCAGAGATATTAGGAGGATATCCATGGAGCCCATACCTTCTCAAATTTCCATGGATAGCCCCGGTTCACATATGTGATCCTATACATGGGCAAGGCAGCCTCGATCTGTGCTTCCCAGGCAGAGAGGGATGGAGAGGAGGAGTCAATCCACTTAATAAGAATTTCCTTTTTGGCATAAAATAAAAGATAGGAAATGAGCAGCTTTAGATGGTGAGAACGTTGTACATCGTCGAGAACCCCCAGTAAGGCAAGTTCAGGTAAAGCTGGAATGGACATTTGTAGCCTAGCGTTGATTTAGATAAAGACTGCTGACCAGTAGGTCGCTGTAATAGGGCAGTCCCAGAACATGTGGAAGAAAGTATAATTAGAGTTTTGCACTTGGGGCATGTGGGGTCTCTATCTGGAAATATGCAATGGCGTCTTTGGGAAGTATAGTAGATCCTGTGGAAGAATTTGACCTGGATTCGTTTATCGGGATCAGTGTAATTCAGCGGCGCTCGCTCCTTCTCTTCCCTCAGAGACAGCAGGGTTGGTCAATTTATAGGCTGCAGATGGGCACTGAACAGGGTGCATTGATGGGCAATTTAGAGGCTGCAGATGGGCACTGAGCAGGGTCCATTGATGAGCTGTGACCCTAATTTTGCTTCAAAGTTCTTAATTTAAAATGTAATTTTTTTTCCTTAACCACTTGACATCCGCGCTATGGTCAAATGACGGCCACAACGCGGATCTCAATTCCCGGGAGGCCTTCATATGACGTCCTCCTCTGTGCAAGCTCCCTGCGCGTGCCCTGTGGGGGCGCGCTGTGATCACAGAGTCACTGAGACTCGGGTTATCAGCAATCCGAGTAAGGGGCGGGTCCTGTCCCCTTACCATGTGATCAGCTGTCAGCCAATGACAGCTGATCACATGATAAAAACAAAAGCTCGGTGATCGTTTTTTTTCTCCTCACGCTGAGAGCGGAGGAGAAAAAAAAGCCGATCACCGGCTTCTCTTAAAGGGACATCGGTCCCACCTTGCAATGCCCACAATTGCCACCTTGCAATGCCCATAAGTGCCACCTTGCAATGCCCATAAGTGCCACCTGTCAATGCCCACAAGTGACACCTGTCAATGCCCACCAGTGCCACCTATCAATGCCCACCAGTGCTGCCAATCAGTGCCATCTAAAAGTGCTGCCTATCAGTGTAATCCATCAGTACCCATCACTGCCACCCATCAGTGCCCATCACTGCCACCTATCGGTGCCCGTCACTGCCGCCTCATCAGCGTACATCAGTGACGGACAAAAATTACCCATTTTATATTTTTATAACAAAATTTAAAAAAAAACTTTTTTTTTATTTTTAATTTGGTCTTTTTAAATTTTTTTAACAAAAAATAAAAATCGCAGAGGTGATCAAATACCACCAAAAGAAATCTCTATTTGGGGGGAAAAAATTATAAAAATTTCATTTGGGTACAGCGTTGTTTGACCGCGCAATTGTCATTCAAAATGCGACAGCGTTGAAAGCTGAAAATTGGTCTGGAAAGGAGGGGGGTTTATGTGCCCAGTAAGCAAGTGGTTAAACTTACGTCGTAGGAGGAGCGACGTGCTGACGTCACCGTGAGTGGAACGTCCTGTCACTTGGTACGGACGTTTAGTGCTGCAGCCGGCCGGCCGCATACATACATTTTAAAGAGCTTTATTCATGCACGTTTTGTAGTGCTTTAATTTAATAAAATACCCATACGGGTTTTATCTATGATCCCCTCTTTGGCATTTCTTGTGTTCCATGCCCGAGTCCCTATCTTGCCCAGCGAGTGACATCGTAAAGGGGGTCAGAGTGAACACTATTCATTGGAGTTCCTAGCCCAGCAGTTGACGATTTCTCCATACACCAGACGCTACGAGCCGAGAGGAAAAGGCCCTGGCTGGGCAATAGCCACACGTCTTCATTGATCTGGTAGCTGGTAAGCGAGCATTCCTGGTGGTGGTGGAATCACTTGAATATCACAGTCACTTCATTTGTCTGCCTGTCACCAATTTATATGGACTGTACCCGTTTATATACAGGACTTTCTTTGGAAACCTTCAAAATTTTCCTTGGTTGAAAGTTTTTTTCTTACAGGTTTTTCCCGGACTGTATAAGACATTATTTTTCATTTATACTTCTTTGGGGATATTTTGGCACATTTTTGGCACTCAGAGCACTATTTTTGTATCCACTATTTTCCTCTGATAGTATTGTCTACTATACAGTAGTATAAGGATGATCAATTTATCTTAGTTTTGTTTATTTTAGCGCAACTTTATACATTTTTACAAGTGGTTAAACTTCCCTCTTAAAATTGGGGTGCGTGTTATACACCGATAAATACGGTATTATTAAAAGTTATGTTAAAACAACATCAAACTGCATCTTCTTTCATTTGAAACCTCTACTCTACTTTTTTTAAACAACATTTTAATTTTCAGTATGTAAATCCCCACTTTGTTCATTGCTTGATGTCTACATATAACACTTAAATCTGAAACAACACTGCAAAAAATCGTAGCAGTGGTACATAATCAGAATTGATCTTTGCTTTTGTGATTAAATGCTTAACCTAAAAGAAGAAAGACGAGCCACTTTCAGTCTTCATTTTAGAAGTAATTTTCAAGTTTCTTTAAAAGTTAAAAGAGGTTGTATTGATGAAATCCTGCCTTAGAAATGTAAGTAGGCATACATCTGTTTTTATTTTAACAATCTTCAAATATTTTGAATATGTTTAGTAGGATGTCGTTCTTTGATGTGAAACCTTTGATGAGATCAAGTGTGAAGCCAGCTTTTTAGCTGCATTGGTCTCCTTCACCATTTTGTAGTAATTGTTTACAATTAATTTTCAAGAGTGATAGCTCTTAGCTTTTTCAACACACATTTTTTTTAGCCAGGGAATATACACAAAGCATATAAAAAATAAATAAAAACAATATTTGAATCAATATTTAGAATATACCCAAAAAGTATAACGAAGGGGGGTGAGAAACACTTTACCATATACTTTAATATAAATTTTTGATTTATTTTTTGATACGGTTAAACCCAAAACACATGCACACATTATAAATATATACGCATATTTTATATATTCCACATACATTCAAAGTTTTATTAAACTGTAATACAGTTCAAGCTCAAAAATTTCAAAAATTATAAAATTGTTAAAACCACCTAAAGTATATCTAAATCCAAAACCTATTTTTCATTTGGATAGAGTATCAAAAGCCGAAAAGTTTTTTTAATGTTTGTGTTCCATTGGTAAGAATAAACTTCCCTTCCTGTCCCATAGATACAACAAGAAGTAAAAGATAATCTCTCCAAAAAAAAAAAAAGAGAGAGATTCTCTTTTGGTTGCCATCCAGAGCAAGTGCCCCCATTGGAAGATTGTCCTGTTCCAGTCCCAACTGAGAATTTAGGATTTTCCCTTAGTCATATTAAAGAGGAAGTAAACTTCCTTTACTGACTTTTACCTATAGGTAAGCCTATAATAAGACTTACCTATAGGTAGTGTAAATATCTCCTAAATGTGCACCGTTTAGGAGTGTCGGAGCTGGCCTCAGCCCTTCCTTCTCTGAGCTGGCCGTTCAGCTGTCGGCTAATTGCCAGCTTCTACCTCTCCACAGTAACTCACCTGTTGATAATCCTGCTCATCAGTCCTGCCTACTTAAGCCGTCCAGTCCAGAAGAGCTCTGCCTTTGCCTTGGTCAACATCACAGAGACTATCTCCTGCACTCCTGTTTAAAAACTTCCTAGGCTGACATCCCTTCTGGCTCCAGATCCTGCTTGCTGTTTTACTACACTGATCCCTGATCTTCTGGCTTGGCTGACTATCCTTCCTGGTTATCGAACTATTGGCTATGTCTTGACTACGTTTGTACTTTTCTTATTAAACAAGTGTGATTTAACTGTACTTCTGTCTCGGTCTGATTTCATGGTTTCTGACAAGGAGATATTTACATTACATGCAGTCAGTGACAATACTGGCGCATACACTCTGAAGGAATGGCCATCTGTGCCATTCCTTCTGAGCCCTGTGCCGTGAATGGTGGCTCCCGTGCACATGTGCGGTAGGGATGTCATCATGGCCCTTGCCAGTCACAGAGCCGGAGCCCGTGAACCCGGATCAAGACGGGTGAAGATGAAAGCGGCTGCAGCACTGGAACAGTTTTGTTTTAAGATAAGTTTCACATAATGTGCTAGTATGCAATGCATACTAGCACATTATGAGTTTACCTTGCAGGAAAAAAAAAACATCCAGTGGTATATAACCGCTTTGACAATGTTCACCAGGAAAAAAAACAGTCTTCTAACCTGTAAGTAACATCTTAAATTTCCTGCAAGTAATATTAATATTGTAACTGGGATAATGAGTTCTAGCAAGGTTAGATGTTGCACGGTGCACAGTCTGCCGCATATATACAATAATGAAGCTACAGCTCCAGGATGAATGCCGCTGCGATAGATGTGAGCAGGTTGCAATTCTAGAAGCTCACATTAAAGATCCGGAGGAGCAAATCGCAACACTAAGTGGAACAAACAACCTTGAAAGGAGCTTTCTGCTCACTGAGCAGGTGGTTAATGGGTCTGATGTGGAGTCAGAATTATCGGGTATGAAGATGGGTTAATGCATTTAGAGGGAGTGATAGGGGCTCACAGAAAAGGAAAGCCATCCCTGCGTTTGAGCACCCAAACAAACTTGCCAAGTTGGGTGAAGATGTGGGAGTGGCAGAGGTGGCAGCCCCAGCTGGGAGAGCAGCACATCTAGTAGGGGTGGTGAGGGTAGTGCAGATAGACCTAGACAGTTGGTAGTAATAGGGGATTATAAAATTAGAAGGACTGATAGAATAATTTGTCACCAGGATCGCCTCAAAACAATGGTTTGCTGTCTCCCTGGTGCCAGGGTTTGTCATGTGGTGGACTATGTTGATAAATTACTGGGAGGGGCTGGGCATGACCATGTTGGGACCAATGACAGAATACATGGAAGATGGAGGCTCCTTACGCACCAATTTAAAGAACTAGGCTGCAAGTTAAAGGGAAGGACTTCCAAGGTTATATACTGTTGAATATTGCCTGTGCCATGCGAAACACAGGAAAGACAGTGGGAGATTAGAGAACTGAGTGGGTGGCTAAAGTCATGGTGTAAGAGGGAAGGATATGGGTTTCTAGAGCAATGGGCTGACTTCTTATTGGGGTACAACTCATATGCTAAACCTGGTTTGCACGTAAATAGAAGGGGGTCTGCTGTGCTGGGGAGAGGTTTATGGGAAGGTTGAATGAGTATTTCAACTACAACTGAGGGGGGGGGGGTGAGTTAGAATATAATGGGTGAGACAGGTCAGACAGGGGGCCAGACCCTAATGGTCGGTGGAAAGGGGGAAGAAGGGGGAAGGGCTATGGCAGGTGATAAGAATGTTTCCATGATGCAAACAATCATTGGAAATTATAGTACTATAATATGCAAAATACAAAATGTGACAATGAACTTAAAATATTTGTTTACCAATGCCAGAAGTCTGCCAAGCAAAATAGGAGAGTTGGAAGCTTTGGTGCATGAAGAGAATGACAATTTGACAATTTGATGATTGGTATTACTGAATCTTGGCTTCATTCTTCAAATAATTGGGCTATTAATATTCCTGGCTATGCTCTTTTTCAGAGAGACAGGGTAAAATATAAAGGTGGTGGCAGTGGCGGCTGGTGGTCAAGATTTTAAGGGGGTGCAAAACAGACCTGGCCCCCTCACACCCCCCCCCCCCAAGGCAGACTCTTACACTACATAGTAGTTGGCAGATCTATAGGAGATTGCACAGACTGTATTGTGTATGGTCTGCTGAAAAAGGGGATTGGACAGAGTATGGTCAGCTTTAGGACAATACCTAGAAATAAACTGCTTTCATATAGGAAAGAGGAGGGATAGCCATGATATACACAACCAGCAGGAAGGGGTGTGCAGGGATGGATGGACATGTAGGTGAGTAGGTGGGTGGATGGATTTATGGATGGATGGGTGGGAGGATGGATGGGTGGATGGATGGATGTATAGGTGGGTGGATGGATGGATAGGTGGGTGGATGGATGGTTGGATGGATGGGTGGGTGGATGGGTGGGTGGATGGGTGGGTGGATGGATGGTTGGGTGAATAGATGGATGGGTAGGTTGGTGGATGGATAGGTGGATGATGTATAGGTGGGTGGGTGGGTGGATGGATGGATGGATGGATGGATGGGTGGGTGGATGGATAGATGGGTGGGTGGATGGATAGGTGGGTGGATGGATGGATGGATGGATAGGTCGATGGGTGGATGGGTGGATGGATGGATAGGTGGGTGGATGGATGGAAGGTTGAGTGGATGGATGGGTGGATGAATGGGTGGATGAATGGGTGGGTGGATGAATAGGTGGATCATTTGGTGGATGGATAGATGGGTGGGTGGATGGATAGATGGGTGGATGGATAGATGGGTGGATGGATGGATAGATGGGTGGGTGGGTGGATGGATGGATGGATTGATGGATGCATGGATGGGTGGATGGATGGATGGATGGGTCGGTGGATGGATGGATCTAAACGCCAGTCGATAGATTTGCTTGCCCGCAATCACATGATTGCAACCCGACATTCGGCTCTCAATTCCTCCAGGTGACGTCACTTTCACTGGTGTGTTCCACGCTGGTTGGAGTGGTCTTCCTGCATCCACCAAACATCCATGCCTGTGTACTACCTTCTCCTAGCAGCCCAGGCCACCCTAGGAAGCCTGCAGGTCAGGGACGAGCCACTGATCTCTTACACTTTATGAGTGATTTTATCACTAATATCTAGCGAGTCTTTTTAATCTTGTGTCAATAAATTTTACTTCTAAATATTGCACTTAGGTGGCACCCCCCTTCGTTTTCTAGTCTTGTCACACTCTGAGGATGTCAGACACTTTTGTTGCAATTTGCATTTTTAGGAACTGTATGGACCCTTAGAGACTTTTTAGAGAACTTATGGGTTGGGTTATATGCCCTCTATATACAACAATTTCTAATTGAACAAGCAAATGTTAGAAGCTAATTGGATACCATGCACAGCTGTACCAGATTTTTCACTCTCCTGTTTTGCTGCTGTGGGCACTTGCTGTAGAAGGGGGCCTCCTCTGTCTCTCCCTGAAAGCCTCCTGTGATCAGCGGTGTAAAGTAGAGGGTGAGTGGACGCTCCAGCCTCTCTGCAGCAGAGGTGCAGGATCTGTGATGTTGGCAGTGCTGCCCCCAGGTGTCCTCACTCTCAGTCCAGCATGCAAGCTGGCAGGTGAATACTTAGATAGAGATGCTCTCCCTCTCTCCTCTGTGCCAAGAGGAAGAGCTTTCCATGGGCAGTTTAACAAAAATCCTCTCTCCACTCCTCCTAGTGCACAGTGTCTATTGGGATCTGTAGTCCAAAGAGACTATGGGTCCAATTATATGGCTGCCATCCCAAACTACTACCTCCCAGGACTCACAATGTTCTGCAAAGAAGCTCTCCTCTGTTGGCCAGAGAATGGTGCAGCATAACATTAGTATATCAGCAGCTACAGCCAGGTTCCTGGTATCACCGCTTGTTCCCAAAGACATACGGGTAGATATGATAGAACGAACAGGAAGTGAAAGGTAGGTTCAAGGATAGGGTTTGATTCTTGAGAGTTAGGGATATGGCATGCGTTTAGGGATTTTTTTAAAGTTTGCAAATAGGTTGCATTTAGGGATTCAGTTTATGGTAAAGTAGTTCATTTTTAGAGTAATGCTAAGTATTGTTAAAGTGACAGTTAGGTGTTTTTAGTGTATTTTCAGCAGGGGACTCTTGACACCAGAAATATTATACCACCATAAATGGCTTACAGAGGTTCTAACCCTTTCCCGCTCTACCCAACGCTAAAGAAATGTTAATACTTCATTAAAGCTTTCTGAATTTTTATTGCATTCAGATGTATTTAGAAACTTATTTGAACTCCTGGTAACTTCTGTTAAGTTTTGCTGATGGAAAAACATATCAGTACTTTTCTATGAAAATGCAAATTTTAATCAATGTTTCTCTTATTTAGCTCCTCTGAGAATTTTAAATAAGAATGTCTGCAAGGAAACCTGCAGTGAGGGGAATATACTGTGTTCTTTATGTAACTCCACTTGTGGGTGGATGAATTGACTGGAGGGCCTACGGAGTGTCTACAGCTCTTAATATTTAACCTCCATCCTGCAGTTTAGCTGTTCTTGTATTTCTAAAAGAACAAATTGGCAATGTAAGCACTAAGCAGCCAAGAAAAGCCTTTTTAAGGTGAGATGAGTCAGGCATCATACCGCAGTACGACATTACTGACTTAGAAGTCTATGTATAGCCAAGTCTTTTATGTTTTGGTAGGGAATCGATAAAAACCCCTGTTCCTTATTTTCTCTTATACGTTCAATCAGGGAGAATTCTCTTAACTTTTTTTATCTCTCCAAATCAAGAGAAATCCACTCTTTCACAGTTGTCTATTCTCTGTTCCTCTAGTCCTGTTTCAGTGACAACTCAATTGGAGTTTACTTCTAGTCCTTGTGACAACGGCCATTAGGACGAATAGAAAGGGTGACTCTCATTAGTGGGGATAAAGATGGCAAGAAAAACCTGACAAGGGCTCTAATCATTCACCATGCTGTCCAAAACTACAAATATGGAATTTAAACTAATTCATAAACAGGGTCTGGCATCCTATACAATTAAAGATTAAAGTGGATGTAAACCCAACATTTTTTTGTTGATGTCATAATGTAGAGAATACGATTTCCTTTCATTTGAGCCCAGTCTTGCCACACAGATTTACTCGAGGCCTGAGCAATCCTCTTTTATTGTTCAGTTAGAGAAATCTTGACAAAGTCTTGAAAACTTTGTCAAAAACGCCCCCTTGCTGTGAGTGACAGGTGATTTCCATATCTCATGCACCAGCCTGAGACAGGCACATCCTGTGTAAAAAGTTCACAATTCACATCCCCCCCCCTCCAGCTCTCCCAGCTTTACTGTGTTTTGACTGAATGTTTCTCATCATGGGATGCAGTGAACAGTCAGCAGACTATAGACAGACAAGTGATTTAGGGGACATGTATGTAGTCAGAGCTGGGCAGAGTAGAACATCCAGTGATCTGATGATAACCTGTCTCAGGCTAGTGCATGAGATATGTAAATCACCTGTCACTCACAGCAAGGGGGCGTTTTTGACAAAGTTTTCAAGACTTTGTCAAGATTTCTCTAACTGAACAATAAAAGAGGATTGCTCAGGCCTCGAGTAAATCTGTGTGGCAAGACTGGGCTCAAATGAAAGGAAATATTATTCTCTACAAAAAAAAGATTGAGAGAGCAATATTACAGCTTAACCCTCAAAGCAGGTTAACCTGGGTTAAGGTTCCTGTCTACTTCAGGGTACAGGAAAAGCCGCAAGAGCTCAGTAGCTCTATACTACTCCACTCCATCTCTCATAATTGACTCCTTACTATTGCTCTGCAAGTCTCTTTTGCCTCTTGCAGGCAGGTTATCCCTTTCAGGACTAAAGTCCCTGTAATCAGGGTTTGAGGCTCGTTCCCACCCAAAGTCTCTCTGAGCCTCCTAATCATGGGTCCTAAAATTAGGATTTACCAATCCTGAGACAACTGCCAATGAGTCCTCTCCAACCAGACTACCTTATGTGAACCATTCTCAAGGGTAGTGCCAAAACAGTGAGTTTACTCCCCACCATAAATATTTTCAGGGCTTTGCTGCCCACTTTTATTGAAAGAAAAGTCAAAAAGTTCACACAGGTATGTCTTCCCACACAGGGGTTTCTCACCATCAATATAACAAATATAACATTCAGCTGCCTGGCTGCAAGTTCTGGTTCAGTTATGTTGTGTAATAGTCATTCCACCACAGGGGGTCACTGTGGGTGGATTTTCATGCTGTAGTCTTGCAGAGCTCTTGCCGTAGACTCACCACTGCAACTTTGCTCTGTGACTGTGACTTGCCACTTAAATTTGCTTTAAATTGGAAAAATGTCAGCTAGAACTTGTGCTTCAAGTGTGTATACAACTTGACAGTGAAAGTGTGCAGCAAGTTAACAGACTTAAAATTCAACACTTATATAAAGCCAACAAGTATTGTGTCTCTGCGCTGGTCAAAAGGTTAGAACTGCTGCAACTCAAATCCAGGAATAGGAAATAAAAACTAACATAAAATAATGGTGCACTGTTCCTTTAAAAGAAAACTGATGTGACCTGCCAGGTGAAGTAATTGTAATTAACCATATATATTTACTTTAGTAGTAAAACATTTTTTACTTGTGAATAAATATGTATGTGCATAAATACTCACTAAATGCTTCAAATCAATAAAACACATCTTCAGGATGTTAGTACTTTGTTTTTTAAAAAAAACATTTATTTTTGATCTACACCATGTGGGGGCCTCTTTTTCTCTTTTTTTTGATCTTGACTATGATCACTCATTGGACGAGACATTTGTGTATACTATCAGGACTTCCAGTGATGGGACGTCTGAATTCAGCTTCCTTCTGAGCGTGTTTGACTCACTACCCCTTGTATGTGAGTCCACAGTCTCTAGTGAGAGTACCTACCCTTCCCCGAGGGTGACAGATACACAACTCCCGGTGAACCTGTTGCAGATGATTGTCCACTATTGTCTCCCCTGCATAGACTCTTGATTTCCATCTCCCATTACTTGATGTGTTCAGTTTGTCTATTATATTTGAGATTTAATATCTCTCAGATATGATGTGGGTTAAATGAGAGTTCTTTGACCAAGAGTGAAAGCTTTAACACAATAACAACATTTATTGGTAAGTAGTTGAAAGTCTATCTAATACACAACCATCTATCTATAGTCTAAGAAAATATTAGGTTAAAATAAGAGAATTACGTGAAGGAATACAGAGTATATTCCTTAAAACATTAATCTACAAACATATTTAGTTACAAGTAAAATGGCAGACCTTTCCCATAATTACCTGTTTCTCACCAAGGTTCCATCCTGATGGCTGCTCTACCATAAAGAGAGCGTTTTCCTCCCATCTAGTCTGTGTATATCAATACAGGCTGATGCCTCATTGGTTGGCATAGCGTGGCTTCTGATTGGTTAGCTTCCCTATACCTTGCATAAGTCAGCCTCCTTTAATGCAAATCCTAGTGACTATTCTGAGCAGGAGAATGTTCCCGGGAAGTTAAGTATTGATTCTGGGCTGGGCCTCCCTTCATTGCATATCCCAGCATGGGGTCCTTTGAAGTGAGTATGTGTAAAACAATGAGGTTTAAAACCCATTGTTTGTACACAAAAGCCTGGGCACCGACTTGTCTGGTCTACTCCAAGATATATGTGCAGATAATATCTTGCGGCCTGCATAGATACAAGCTAAACTATATATATTCCGAATTACAATATTTTACAGCTATTAATGGAGATTTCACATGAACTCATAAGGCAACAGAACATTCTGATGTGGATACAGGCGGACTTTCCTACAACATTTGGACTTTCCTATTTCATTTATAGGGATTTTTAGCAACCAATTTTGCACATATCTTGTTTTTATTCATGCCCTTTAGTTCTCTCATCACCCATATTGGTTATTTATGGGTTCACATTTTGGTGGTACATTTACAGATACACAGTGGCTATTTAGTCATTTATTTGGTACATATGATTTATTAGCACATATTCACTTGATTGCGTACACTACCTATTATAATGACACCAAAGTGCCCTTAGTGTGTTGGTATCGCACATATTCAACATTTGTTGCATACACATGTCACTGAGCGCTGCACTTTGTACCATATCCCCTACACAATTTTGTCACATTGTAGTGCCAGCAGCTACTCATTCCTTTTTATGATAGCGTGGTAAATTTTTTATTTAATTTCTGTTCAAATCAATAAAGAAAAAGTGCACAAATAAAAATTGAGACAAATACATAATATGTGTATATGAATAAAAAAGTGAAAAAAATCTCAGTGAAAAAGTGTAAAGTCTACACATGTACAAAATTGCATATACCAATGCAAGTGTATACATACCAGATATTCCACTGCTATAAATACCCGTGCTCCAAAATTGAAAATACTCCGTCAATTGAGACTCTTACCGGACGAGATGGATCCCCATAACAGAGATCAAGACAGCGTGTACAGAAAGGATCACAGGTATGGTTGTCTCAGGTGTGGATGTTTCACATGGCATGTATCCATATGCTTGTGAAGACGAATTCCAAATGTTCAGAGACTATGTGTATAGAAGAGAGAAGCCTCATAGTGTAAACGGACATTTTATTTAAAAAGGTAAAGGTTACACTTACATCTAGGTTAAGAAATTCAAGCATGAAAAAAATGTATACCGGTTCAGTTCGGGTGCCACTCCCTTCCTTCTCCTGCACCAGTGGCACACACATGGCATTGGGGGTGGTCCCGGTCCTTGCCTCTGACTTGGGGTGTGGGTGGCGTACCATGAGAATCTCATGCTCCCCTGTTTGTCTCACTGGTGGACCTAGAAAACCTCCATTCCCACTAAGGATCTGGACATGTAAGATCTGTGATATTACCCTTTCACTTTTTTATGCTTCTATGAATACTTGTTTTGGGCTTGGTTTTACGTTTTTTCACTTTTCCTTTCACGGTGGTATCCCACAGAGATTGTTATTCTTTCACAGGTGATCATGGGCCAACATGTCAACACGTATACATATTCCTTAGGAATACACTTGGACGTGGATGCCTGGTCCGGCCTTCCCTTCCCCTCCTTTTTGTGAGGTTCACCTAGGTTCCGCCACATCTGCCCACAGGACGGGCATTCCCCGATGCCCCCCCACAAGCAGGGCTGCTTGAATTTGCCTTTCCCCTTCCTATTGAGCTGATATGTAAGTATTCAGGTTTTGCCCCTATAATATCTTCCTTCTGGAATATGCCCATTACATATACAATTTTTTATATATATATATATATATATATATATATATAAAAAAAAATAGATATATATATCTATATATATATATATACATATATTACCTTCAGACTCTATTTTTTGCATCTACTCCCGAGGAAGTGGAGATCAAGCCACGAAACGCGTAGAGTTATAGGATGCTCAGAAAATCTTGGATCGTTATATCAGTTTCTTATATATTCTGGTGTTTGGTTTTATCATGAAAATGTTATTAACACTTACATAGTTCCATGTCCCTATGATGAATTAGTTAATATGGGTCAGCTCAATGAAATGTTTTTACCCATATTCCATCATGTCTCTAGATTGTTTTTTATATTTGTATCATGCAATAAAATTATTATTATGTATATACTTGGATTTTTCTAGTGATTATACTCATTCAAAGTTCCCTAGACCAAGGTGTTTTCCTTTTTGATTTACAATTGGGATGGAGGCTTATCACGTATGATGCCACTGACCCAACCCCCTTTTTTTCTGTACAAAAATGTTTTTACCTTTCATTCCTATTTTAAACGGAATTGGTTGTTTTACAAGGTTTACAATCACTTTAAGTAATCTTATATTGGCTTGTCAATAGTAACCATTATTTGTATTGCTGTTACAATGTTGATGTTAAAGCGGAAGTAAACTCATCGATTTAACAGTTTGAAAAAACAGTTACATTCCTAGCATGCCAGAAATGCTAACTGTCACATTGGTTGTGCTCTCAACCAAACTGTCAAACCATCCAATGGCTGGTGTCATAACTGATCACATGTGCAGCTTCATGGCAGTTAAAGATTAAACGGAGGCAAAGATGGCAGCTTTCTTGGCTGAAAACGATAGGAGGGTTTACTTCCACTTTAAAAAAACAAAGCGTATCCTGAGACCATAGAACTTTTGGGAAAGTTAGTTCAGCATCCAGGCCAAAGAACACATCCTGATGTGTGAATTGACTAAAGGTAATTCAGAGCAATGCAGAAAACAGCAGTATGCATTTCCAGTGCTTGTATAAGATTTAAAACAAAAATTAATATAAGGTGGGTTACAATTGTTCCAAACTACAGCAAAGGATCCCCTTTCAAAGCCAATGAGGATTTCATGAAAAGTGATGTCATTCTCTTCTTTTACCACAAGATGGCGGTAAAAGACCAACGTATACATGCAATGTTCTATGTTTTCTAATACTGATGTTAATAGAATCTTATTAGATTGTCTTGTTTTCATTGCAACTGTATTTACAGAATGATATATCAGTGAAAAATAAATTATGATTCGTTCATTTGGGATATTTAACTTCCCAACCTATTAAATAACCCAAGCACGGTATTCTATTTAGTATTTTGAGTGGATTTGTCTTTTCAGCACCACGGATAGTTTCTACCTGCTGTAATAGTCAGAATCTAGTATGTATAACGGAATTCCTAAAAAAGTGTTATGCCGCGTTGCCGTGTTAACCCCTTAAGGGTTCCCGTCAGAATTCCGAAAGAATTTCGCTCAAACTGTCTTGCCTGCACGCGGTCACACCAAATTCCGGCGGTCAATAACACCGCGGCATACAACACGTTCAACGGCACTATAAAAGGGAAGTTTAATGCTTCCGAGCATGCGTCGAATTGTTTCCGAGCATGCGTCAGAATTTTGCGTGTCGGAATTGCATACACACGATCGGAAAATCCGATAGAAAGGTTTTCCGTTGGAAAAATTAAGAACAGGTTCTCAATCCAAAGTCCGTCGGAAATTCCGACAGAAAAAGACCGATGGGCATACACACGGTCAGAAAATCCGATGAAAAGCTCCCATCGGACTGTTTCCATCGGAAATTCCGACCGCGTGTACGCGGCATAACATTTGAGACTTCGCTACAGAATTCTTAAAGCAGAACTAAAAGTAAAACTTTTTTTTTTTTTGTCTAGAAGTAAGGGAGGGTTATAACCCCTGCCAGCTTTTATTTCCATGTCTCACTGGGGAGATTTGCCTTCACTTCCTGTCCCATAGCTAAAACCAAAAGCGAGGAAATTCCAGGTTGTCACCAGAACTAGTGTCCCCATTGGAAGATTTCGCCTCTATACCTGTTCTTGTGACAACCCAAATTTTTTTATTTTCCGTCACTTTCACTCTTGGCAATCAGTAAACAGGACAAATAAGAGGGTGAATCTCCCTAACGGGGGCACAGACAGCAATACAAACTGACAGGTGTTCTAATCCATCTCTATCCTATCCAAAAAAAAAAAAGTTTTGCTTTTAGTTACACTAAAGCCCCGTACATACGATCGGACTTTCCGACAACAAAACCGCGTCATTTTGTCCGAAGGTTGTTTGCTCAAACTTGTCTTGCATACACACGGTCACACAAATGTTGGCCAACAATTACGAACTTAGTGATTTACTAGACGTACTATGTTGTTTTTCAGCTCTTTAGCGCCACCCTTTGGGCTCCTTCTGCTAATTTCGTGTTAGTAGAAGTTTGGTGAGTGTTGAATTGCGCTTTTCTTTTCACGTTTTTTATTTCACGTTTTTCAGTTCGTTTCTGAACGGCCGTTCGTCAACCAGACATGTTGCGGAATCGGAGGAGATAACGTGTTATTTATTATTGGCCTTGGGGTTATTGCTATTTTTTTGGTTGAATAATAATGATTTGATTTGGTATATTTTCTATATTTTTGGATGCATAGAATGCACTTTTTGGTTAAGTTCTATTGGCAGATAGCATGTCTAATTTTATTTTTAATGCACATATAAAAAAACAAAAAACATAATAATTTTATTCTTGATATCACTAGAAAAAAAAAACCTTTGAAAATTTGTTTGGAATAACTCCATCAGTATCACCAGCAAAGGAGCTTCATTATTATCCCATTAAAGAAGAGAATTGTGCGCTGCATTTGTAGATTTCATAATTTGCCACGTCATGAATGTTAATTCTCCATTACGAACGCTAGTTTACAAGACCGACCGCTTCTGGCTCGTCCTTGCTTCCCAGCATGCATGTTTGTACTTTGGACTTTTGTCTGACGGACTTGTGTACACGCGCTCTGAAAGTCCAACACACATTTGTTGGCGGAAAATTTAAAGACATGCTAGCCAACATTTGTTGGCAGAAAGTCCAACAACAATTGTCCGATGGAGCGTACACACCGTCTGACTTTTTTCCGCCAACAAGCTCACACCCAACATTTCCTGTCGGAAAATCTGATCGTGTGTACGAGGCAATAGGCTGCATTCACACCTGAGCGTTTTCAGCTCATAAAACGCCCAACAAGCAAAATTACATTCATTTCAATGGCACCTGTTCACATCTGAGCGTTTTGTCACCAGAAGCAAAACTCCTGAAAAACGCTCTAAGCTCAAAAAAGAACACAAGCTTCTTTGGGGCGTATTACAGGCAAATCGTGACAAAAACGCTGCAAAATTGCAGTAAAAATGCTGTAAAAACCACGGCAAAATCATGGTAAAAACGCCCGACTTTGAAAACGCTCAGGTGTGAATGCAGCCTTAATATTTAAAAAAACAACAACTTGGTATTCCTTGTTTAATAAGTGGTTTCTTTTTTCAAAATGTTCCAGAATGTTGCACAGTGTTACTAGCTCCAGCCTCCCTTGCTCCATTATTGGATAATTAGGCTGCCTGTCACAGGGATGGACCAATAGTTAGGTGTGGAGGAGGGGAGTGTGGTTAGGTGCGGGGGAGCCAACAACCACAGAAAACGTGCCTGAGATTTTGGGTTCCTGGGGAGCTCTACAGGAAATTCAAAGTAGCATGTAGGTGGGGTGCCTGGGACCACAGTAAGCAGTTCCCAAAGTGAGAGCAGGAGGTGATTGGGGAACATCGGTGACTACTAATGCATTCTGAAGCCATGTGTATTACGTTACTTCTAGGTTTACAGTTGTCATGCAGCTAATCATGCACAATCTGTGGCTGATTAGCTGCAGTCTACTAGACCCCCAAAGTCTCCATAAAGAAGACCTGTCACCTGTTCAATGCTATTACATAGGAGACTTGTTAGCCCCTTTGTGATAGGAATACAATTATATAATGAAAAAAAAAATTGTAATATGTATATATATATATATATACACACACACACACATACACAGTATCATTTTCGAAAATATTTTATTCTATCTTTCTATCTTTTCATGTGACAACACTGAAGAAATGACACTTTGCTACAATGTAAAGTAGTGAGTGTACAGCTTGTATAACAGTGTAAATTTGCTGTCCCCTCAAAACAACTCAACACACAGCCATTAATGTCTAAACCGATGGCAACAAAAGTGAGTACACCCCCTAAGTGAAAATGTCCAAATTGGGCCCAATTAGCCATTTTCTCTCCCCGGTGTCACGTGACTCGTTAGTGTTACAAGGTCTCAGGTGTGAATGGGGAGCAGGTTTGTTAAATTTGGTGTTATCGTTCTCACACTCTCACATATCCAGAGGTTGTCTTTGGGAAATAGATGTATGAGTGCTGCCAGCATTGCTGCAGAGGTTAAGGGGTGGGGGGTTTAGTCTATCAGTGCTCAGACCATACGCTGCACACTGCATCAAATTGGTCAGCATGGTCGTCCCAGAAGGAAGCCTCTTCTAAAGATGATGCACAAGAAAGCCGGCAAACAGTTTGCTGAAAACAAGCAGACTAAGGACATGGATTACTGGAACCATGTCCTGTGGTCTGATGAGACCAAGATAAACTTATTCGGATCAGATGGTGTCAAGCGTGTGTGGTGGCAACCAGGTGAGGAGGACAAAGACAAGTGTGTCTTGCCTACAGTCAAGCATGGTGGTGGGAGTGTCATGGTCTGGGGCTGCATGAGTGCTGCCGGCACTGGGGAGCTACAGATCATTGAGGGGACCATGAATGCCAACATGTACAGTGATGGGGTAAACAGTTCAGTCTCTTTATTTGCAGACGATATTAAAGCTAAGCAGGGCAATAACTTCTCCGCAGGATGAACTATTCCTCCCACGGACACCAACTATGGGGCCCCATTTCTCCCACTGACACCAACAATCGGACACAATTCCTCCAAATGATACCAACAATCGGACACTATTCCTTCCTCTAATACCAAATGTGGCGGTTTACTCCCACTGATGCCAGGAAAATATCTATTCCCTCTGATTAGTCATGTGTGGTTTGTTTCATTCTGAATCAATATTCAGAGGAATTTTTCGTTATTTGGAGTTTCGGATATATCCGAATACCCGAGTTACAATATAAACAAATGTTACCGAATGCTCCTAATAACGAAACTAAATTTGTTCGAAATTCGGAAATTCTGATTGAAATTAAAATAGAATTTTACATCAAACTCTAGTTGAATTCTAACTGTAGACATATTACATGTACTGTTATTACAGTGCCATTATTACAGTATCATTTCAAAATAATGCTGTTTTAGTTAAGCCAATGGTGATTTAACCACTTTCAGACCGGACCATTTTGCTGGCTTAAGACCAGACCACTTTTTGCGATCCGGCACTGCGTCGCTTTAACTGACAATTGCGCGGTCGTGCGACCTGGCTCCCAAACAAAATTTACGTCCTTTTTTTCCCACAAATAGAGCTTTCTTTTGGTGGTATTTGATCACCTCTGCAGTTTTTATTTTTTTCGCTATAAACAAAAAATGCAATATTATTTACTTTTTGCTATAATAAATATCCCCCAAAAATGTATAAAAAAACATTTTTTTCCTCAGTTTAGGCCGATATGTATTCTTCTACATATTATTGATTGGTTTGCGCAATAGCGTTTACAAAATAGGGGATAATAATTTTTTACTGAAATACTGAGGCAGGGTGCTGCGATGTTTCCTGCAGGCCCCTCCCACCATCTATGATCTGCCTACATTGCATAGAGAATCAAAGAGTCCCAATGATGACATCACTGGCTCTAAAACATGGTGTGTGATGGAAATGGAAAGGTATTATTTTAAACCATCATTAGCATTTTGATGAGAAGAGGAAGGAGGAATCAGGGAAGCCAAAATAGTAGATGGAACTTGATGTAAACAGAGGAGGGGGAATTAGCACATCAATCACCGGGCTCTTTCCCTGTTTGTATTGTAAACAATTCTGATAGAGCAGAAATCACTTCCACTTCTTGCAGCAGCAATGAAAGAACTGGCAGCACCCAAAAGGCATCTCATGTCACAAAGGAATGTAGTAGCTGGGAAGCCATCTAAGCTAGGAAGCCGGGGATTCCGGGTTCTTCATTCTCACCAATAAAGAGGGGAATCCTGGAATGGGGAACCTGATGTGGACTGGTGATGGGCTCCTTACTGGGATCTTCCACTTGTTAGTTGGTTCTGGCCTTTAAGCATGCTGGAGAACTCAGAGAAACACAGAAGCAAACATTTACTATATTCCAGCTTACCAATTCTTAGATGTGATGGCCGAATTTGTTTTCTTTTTTAGGCTTTCTTTCTTAAATTTTCATCTGGTGATCCAGCCAGCAAGTCTGTTGTTTTTAACAAGCTCAAGCTCTCCAGCAGAATTTTTCAGTTTACATGGATAAGTCACTTAAAGCAGAGTTCCGACTAAAACAGAAAAATTAAAAGTCAGCAGCTATAAATACTGCAGCTGCTGACTTTTAATAATCGGACACTCACCTGTCCCAGGGTCCCCCTCCTCTCTGCGGCGCCGGCATTGTCACGGTGGGTACCCGGCTGTGGCTTCACAGCCGGGCACACACTGCGCATGCGTGAGCCGCACTGCGACAGGCCGGCCAATCATCTGGGACCTGTGACGTGTCCCAGATGATTGCCGAGAGGGAGGGGGGGGAGAGGTGAACTTACTTCCGGCCCCGCAGAGCCCTGGGAGTAAGTGGGAGCTGGAACCCTCTAACTCCGCCCCCCCTAATAAAAATGACATGCCAATTGTGGCATGTCAGGGGGTCACCTTCAATTAAAGCGGAAGTTCCATTTTTGGGTGCAACTCCGCTTTAACAGTAGCAGGGGTGATTAAAATGGTCAGCTTTTATATATTCATTCAAAACCTTTATCCTAAAAGGGAAAAAAAATGTAAATTTTTTCATACATTTCATACATGTAATTTTCTTCTCCTGGTGCTTATCCATGGCAGCATACCTGGGACAAGCTCCGCCTTGGCTCCTCCCTCAGGACCAGTGAATATTATAAAAGAAAAGGATTAGTGCACTCCCAGCATTCTACGTAATTCTTTCCTCTGTCTCCTGTTTTTTATTCCTCTTATCTCCGTATTTTATCTCTGTTTTATTATCTACCTTTCTTAAAAAATAATGCCTCTTAGGTTATATCTATGTATTACTACATGATGTCATTTCCGGTACAATATAATATTCTTTTTAATATTTTTATTATTACTAAGTCTTATGGCCCCACCCCCTTTTTTTACATATTTATATAATACGTTTTATATATATACATTTTTTACCTACATTTTATATTTGACTTTTAACATGCTTAAATTAGCATGTTTTATATATATATATATATATATATATATATATATATATATATATTTTATCGGCATTTGTATGCACCCCTCTTCTATATTTTTAAAGTTGTGTCCATTGTTTACCACACTGGTCATCATTAGCATTTAGCAACTGTCATAATATGCTGGAACGAATCACATAGATGTCCGCCGTCCATTTCCGGCAATAGGACATACCTTGCTGACACCAAGTCTTTCAGTTAAACTAGCGATCCGACCACCCATAAAATGGCCGCCGCTCCACATCCGGCGACGCATCTATAACCATTTCCGGCGATCGGGACTATGGCAAAATGGCCGCCGTAATACACAATCACCAGCCTATTTAAAGACACTTCCACAGGCACTAGGTATCCCCTGATGAAGTCACGTGACCAGTGACGAACATGCGTCGGGATAGAGCTATACCTAACCTACCGGAAGTGACGCCACCGAGCTCGCCGCTCGTTTATACCTCGCTTGCTTGTTACTCTTATGTGTGAGTACCCACCTGTTTTTATTGTTTGGAATAAACGTTTTGCCATTCGCAAAAGATCTAAACATATTCCAAACCTTGTCACACGTATTGTTCGTTGAAGGCTCCTGTGCTTTGAGCAGAGTTGAGACAACTCTGGAGGAACATCCTAATGATTAAAGCCTCTGTTTTAACATTCTAATGTGAAGGTTCAATCTGTGAGGATTCTGATGGGTGTGATGCCTCGAGACAGAAGAAGGGGTATCAGAGGAATATTTACCGGAGGCTGGACACTAAGAAATATTGCCCTAGGGAATCATGGCTCTCCCTGCAGGACTGTTATCATTGTTTATTGTTGATATTGCAAGTCTCGAGAGAATTTGAAGTAGGAGGCCGCAGGAGGCCTAAATTAGATTGCATGCCCAGGGACTTGACAGGGCATCTATTGCTTCTGCCCAAGGGTGAGATTCCACTTCCCTTAGTAAGGAACTGTTGTGGGTTCCGCCTTGGTGATGTATGTATGATATTGCAGCTCTATTGTCTATCTGAAACAGAACTTATTTGTCCTTGATCTGAGAGAGCAAAGCCACCTGGATTTCCAGGATATTTGCGATGATGTTTGCAGCATTGAACACCCATCTCTCTTGAATCAACATCTGGTTGCAATGTGCCGCCTAGCCTATTGCATTGGCGTCTGTGGTAACTGTGGTCCAGAAGACATGCCTTAATGGACGTGGCTTTATAGGCATCTCCCTCTTTATCTACTAGTGAGACCAGACCCCAGTGGATAGACGGTTTGCTCCATTGCTTCAGGAATTCTAGCTAAAATGTGCCCGTGGGACCATCTGGATACAAAAAGACAAAAATCCCTATTAAGTTGAGTTAGCTCGAGGCTGTTATGTAGGACCATGTCCTCATGCTCCTTACTTTCTGAATGATCACCCACACTTACTGAGATGGCAGGGACACCGTCCCTTTTGCGATGCTGAATAAGGCACCTAAACTGGAGAAAAGATGACTTGTTTGATGATTTACCATCCAACCATATCTTGATAGTGTAGTCCACAGCATCCACCTGTGTTTCACTAGCTGGGCTGGATCTTTTGATAAAAGGAGGATACCGTCTGGTTAGCAGTGATGTAAAATAAACGGAGTTACTTTACTCGTTACCCTCTAAAGTAACTGCGTTATCTAACTGATTACTTTTCCCCTCATGGTAACGCAGTTCCCATTACTTGGGCTGAGTTACCTCAATTACATCTACTGCCACTAGATGGCAGTAGTGTAATTCCGGTGTCCTGCCAAAAAAGTTCCCCTGCCGGATAAGGACCCCCTGTACTGCGCAGACGCAGGGCTTGTGCAGTACGAAGGACTACGGAGTTTCCGAAAATTGCCGAACCTAAACAGCTCTGAGTGAACTCTACACCGCGCAGGCGCAGTTAACATGTAATTGTACGAGGCGATGCCGCACGCTCCCAATGCTCGTGCTACTCTGCAAGGGGCGTCTATCGTGTAACTAAGGGGCGGGTCTAGTATTACTGTAACCAAGGGGCGCATTTATTATTATTGTTATATATCGAGCTCTGCCCATTAATTTAACATTCACCCTCTTCTGTAGCCATCCGCCCCTTACACGATATAATAATAATAGACCCGCCCCTTACACGATATAATAATAATAGACCCGCCCCTTGCTTACACGCTATAACAGATCTGCCCCTTGGTTAGAGTAATAATAGAGCAGCCCCTTGGTTACACGATATACAATAATAATAATAATAAATTCGCCCCTTGGTTACAGTAATACTAGACCCGCCCCGTATAGAATATTAAAAAAAAAGTCAGTTACTTTGCTGCGTAACTAATTACTTTTCCAATGTAGTAACTGAGTTACTAACGCAATTACTTTTTGGGAGAAGTAATTTGTAACTTAAAGCGGAAGTAAACCCTTCGATTTAACAGTCTAAAAAAAAAAGGCATGCCGTGAATGCCAACTGCACATTGGCTGTGCTCTCAACCAAACAGTCAAACCATCCAATGGCTGGTGTCATAACGGATCACATGTGCAGCACTGTGCCAGTTGAAGATTAAACAGAGGCGAAGATGGCAGCTTCCTTGGCTGAAAACGATAGGAGGGTTTACTTCCACTTTAACTAATTACTTTTTTAAAGTAAGATGACCAACACTGCTGGATAGTGATAAGAACTGAGACCCAGTTCTCATAAAGAAGCTTAGATAATGATCCAAACCCTCGTGAGGGCTCTGAGGGAAGTGCAGGGCCCAAAGGGGAGACTCTGGAAGTAGATGGGCATGGTCAACTGAAAATCTCAGATACTTCTAATGCCGCATACACACGGTCGGAATTCTCATCAGAAAAAGCTCTGATGGTTTTCCCGTCGGAATTCCGACGGAATTTCACTCAAACTGTCTTGCCTACACACGGTCACACCAAATTCCGACGGTCGATAACACCACGGCATACAACACGTTCGACTGCACTATAAAGGGGAAGTTTAATGCTTCTGAGCATGCGTCGAATTGTTTCCGAGCATGCGTCAGAATTTTGCGTGTCGGAATTGCATACACACGATCGGAAATTCCAATAGAAAGGTTCTCCGTCGGAAAAATTGAGAACAGGTTCTCAATCCAAAGTCCGTCGGAAATTCCGACAGAAAAAGACCGATGTGCATTCACACGGTCGGAAAATCTGATGAAAAGCTCCCATCAGACTGTTTCCATCGGAAATTCCGATTGTGTGTACGCGGCATTACAGTTGTAGGTGTTGTGGGTGCGTGCAAGTAAGCATCCCTGAATCCCCGGGTACATCTAATTCTGCAGTTCTGGGGAATCAAGTTTGACTTTCCTCCTATGACGCGGGAAATGGCTTTCTGTAACCTTTCTGCAAAAAGTGATTTACCATCAAAAAAAGGGTAATTATACAAATTTTGTTTTGACACAGTGTCAGCTTCCCGTAGTTCTGACCACAGCACCCATATAGCTATCACAAGTAGTGACATTGATCTTGTGAAGTAACGAATTGTATCCATCGCCGTCTCAACGGTGAAGCCATAACTCGTCCAAAGCCTTGACTATATTTTCCCTAGGAACATTTTGATGAATCACTGCTTCCATGTTTTCGGTCCATGCCCACAGGGCTTTGGATACAGATAAGGCAATTGCTGACTTCCAGGCATTTACCCACCATTTGGAAAGCTCCTTTAAGTTGAGGTCTATTCATCTCTCTAAAGGATCCTCAATTGAGGCTGAATTATCGATTGGTACGAACCACTGCCGTGTCTACCTCTGCTGGACCGTCTGGCATTACAGAATCTTTTTCCGACCGTGGATAAAGTTTTCCTAGGCAATTAAGAGGAAAAAACATTATTTTTTTCTCTCCTTTTCAACAATGTCTCTGATATCATCCATCAGAGTAAGCCTATTTCCACTATTGCGACCTGAAAGTCGCGCAATTTTGATGCGACTTGAAACAATGCCGGTGTATTCTTGAGGTCTATGGAAAGTGGGACCAAAGTAGTGCAGGGACTACTTTGAAGTCGTCTGCGACCTGAAATCGCATTGATATAAACGGTACTCATTGGAAATCATGGGTTTACGACTTGTCATTCGACTTTGCAGTCCCAAGTCACATGATAAGTCGCACCAGTGGAAACCGAGCCTGAGGGATTTGAGAGTTGGTGAATGTGAAGAACTATGGAGTTGATTTACTAAAACTGGTGCACTCAGAATCTGGTGCAGCTGTGCGTGATAGCCAATCAGCTTCTAACTTAAGCTTGTTCAATTAAGCTTTGGCAATAAAACCTGGAAGCTGATTGGTTTCTATGCAGAGTTGCACCAGATTTTGCACTCCAGTTTTGGTAAATCACCCCCTATGTCTTTTCATGGATGAACCCTCGCCGCTTGCATTGTATCCTGCTCTGGTTGGAGCCTTCATAGGTTTGTTTATGTCGCCTTGATGTCTGCTTGCACTTCTTCAGGCGTACAAGGCTGAAATACATAAACGTACCAGCATAAGTGCTGACAGAAAAAGCAGCTAGAGAAAGATAAAGAAGTTAGCGACTGGTATTTAAGCTGGAGTAAAGAAAAGAAAGAAATTACATTTACCATTGGCAAAAAACAGGGTCCCCTCCAGGAGCCCCCTGCATAGGCAACCTCCTCAGACGACAACAGGCTGCTGTACTAAAAAAAGCCCCCAGTAATAAAAAAAAATGGAGAGGAGAGGGACATCTGTGGAAGATACAACCCTCTAAAAAATTATTTTGACAAACCAGGGCAAAAAAATTTAAATTTGCCCCTATTCAAGATGGCCACCATGACCTCAGGCCAGACCCCCCTATTAAAGCGGCTTGCTAGGGGGGAAGACACAGAAGAGAAGAAGCGCACAGCGTTGGTGGGGGATCCCAGAAGGACCTTGCTTTGTGCACTGGTCCAAATCATTTGGTGGAGTGGGAATTATGATGTGGGGTTGTTTTTCAGGGGTTGGGCTTGGCCCCTTAGTTCCAGTGAAGGAAACTCTTAAGGCGTCAGCATACCAAGACACTTTGGACAATTTCATGCTCCCAACTTTGTGGGAACAGTTTGGGGACGGCCCCTTCCTGTTCCAACATGACTGAGCACCAGTACACAAAGCAAGGTCCATAAAGACATGGATGAGCGAGTTTGGGGTGGAGGAACTTGACTGGCCTGCACAGAATCCTGACCTCAACCCAATAGAACACCTTTGGGATGAATTAGAGGGGAGACTGCGAGCCAGAACATTTTCAAACTTGTCCTTCGTTTTTTCGGCTCAAAAACGTCCCAATGATTATCGATTTTGTGCCCATCAACTGGCTGAAAAATGAACAAACTGTCTAAATGATCGAATTTCCTATTTCGGTGACTTTTCGTATAGTGTATAACCAGCATAAGACCGGGACGCCATTAACCACCTTACTACAGTGCATTTTCACCCCCTTCCTGCCCAGGCCATTTTTCAGCTTTCAGCGTTGTCGCACTTTGAATGACAATTGCGCGGTCAGACAACACTGTACCCAAATGAAATGGTTATAATTTTTTTCCCCACAAATAGAGCTTTCTTTTGGTGCTATTTGATCACCTCTGCGTTTTTTATTTTTTGCGCAATAAACAAAAGAAGAGCGACAAATTAAAAAAAAAACAATATTTTTTACTTTTTGCTATACTAAATATCCCCAAAAAATATATAAAAAAACATTTTTTTTTCCTCAGTTTAGGCCCAAACGTATTCTTCTACATATTTTTGGTAAAAAAAAAAATCGCAATTAGCGATTATTGATTAGTTTGCGCAAAAGTTATATCGTTTACAAAATAGGGGATAGCTTTATAGCATTTTTATTAATATTTTTTTTGTTACTAGTAATGGTGGCGATCTGCGATTTTTATTGTGACTGCGACATTATGGCGGACACATCGGACATTTTTGACACATTTTTGGCACCATTGTCATTTATACAGCAATCAGTGCTATTTAAATGCATTGATTCCTGTATAAATGACACTGGCAGTGAAGGGGTTAACCACTAGGGGGCGCTGAAGGGGTTAATTATGTTCCCTGGGAGTGATTCTTACTGTGGGGGGAGGGGACTCACAAGGGGAGGAGACCGATCGTGTTTCTCTGTACAGAGAACACACCATCGGCTCCTCTCCTCTGACAGGACCGTTGATCTGTGTGTTTACACACACAGATCCACCGTCCTGCTGTGTTACCGGGCAATCGCGGGTGCCCAGCGGACATCGCGGCCGCTGGGCACGCTCATCGGGTGCCCAGTGACATGGCGAGCGCGCGCGCTCCCTGGAGTGCACTGAAGGGGAGGACGTCATATGACGCCCTCCCGCGCTGTGAGCTGCGCCGCCTGCCCGTCAATTGACAGCCGGCGGTCGCGAGGTGGTTAAAGTTCAAAAGTTCATGTGCATGTAAAGGCAGGCGTCCCAATACATTTGGCAATATAGTGTATATGTGTCTTTGTTTTGTGGCGGGAACGCACTCATTCATGCCCCTCCCAGTATGGTAACCATGATGTCCCCAACATCATATTGACACTAAAACCCCATCAAACTGCTAAAACAGTTGGGCACATCGGGACCAGCAAGTGACCACTAATCATCACGCCACAGCAGAGCGCATCAGAATAAAAAGAAAAGCTCTACTCCAATGATATCCGTCCCTTACTAAGAAGTTGTGTTGTCATCCATTATGATGTGTTGGTGGAAGTAGAGATAGATACAACAATTTTCGGGGTATCATACCCTGACAGCCATATTGAATTATTTACCGCTGCTAGGAAAGCAGATAAATGTTATGCCCCGTACACACGGTCGGAAATTCCGACCACAAAATCCGTCGGATTTTGTCCGACACTGGTGTTGCATACACACGGTCGGACAAAGTTGTCGGAAAATCCGATCATCCTGAACGTGGTGACGTTTGTTGCCTACGACGGGACTACATAGAGGCTAGTAGCCAATAGCTTTGGTCTTGTAATGTGATCTGAGCATGCGTGGCACTTTGTCCGTCGGAATTCGCTACCCACGATCGGAAAAAGTCCGATAGGACTTTGTTGTCGGAAAATTAGAGAGCAGGAGATAAAACTTTGTCCGTCGGAAAATCCGACGGAAAAAGTCCGATGGAGCCTACACACGGTTGGAATTTTCGTCAACATTGTCCGATAGGACATTTTCCGTCGGAAAATCCGACCGTGTGTACGGGGCATTACAGTATATTGTTTCCAGCAGCATCTTGTTGCCCTGATTTCCATTAGACGGAGGACTTCTTTAACTGGAATAGTTCTTCGCCTCTCTTTGGATTTCACCGCTGATCAGTGTGCGGAGTGTTTAATTAAATCAATCCAGGGAAAGTTAATGTACTTGACAAACACATGGCGGGCGAGTTTTCATAGCGGCTGACATATGTTAGTACATAAATAAAACAGTTACTGAATGTGAAAGCTTTATTGTGCCGTAATCCTGACAAGTCTTACAAGAAGTGATGTGTTCATGGAGTGTGGAAAACGTTTTTTGAACACTTGTCTACAGCGACGGAGCCATTGCGAGTTTCACGCGGTATCCATTCACTGCGTAGCCAATCGTTCCTTCATGGCAAATTTCCAGCACTTAGGCTTGTAATTTACAACACACGAGAGATCTGCAGTTACACTGAGGATTCCCAACTCGTAGGCTGGGATATATCCATGTAACTGGTGCATTCTCTCAGCATCTAGTTGTTATAGGTGGAGAGCATTAAAGCTGAATTCTGGTTTAAGCAAATATTGTATAAATACAAAAGTCCCATATATTCTCACTTGGTATGACTTGTGTATTTCTTCCAGACAGGGCCGGTGCTATCACTAAGCAAACTAGGCAGCTGTCTAGGGCGCCCAGCCACTGGTGTTCCTGCTCTCTTCTCTCTGCAGCAAGCAACTAAGTTTCAGCATCAGCGGACTGCCGCCGTTGCGTTCGCACATAGTGTCATGAGGCGCAGCGGTGACGGAGGACTGTGTCCCGATTTACAAATGAATTGAAGCAAGCAAATATACATTGATGGGCACTGGTGGGGCTGCATTTGATGGGTGCTGGTGAGGCTGCATTTGATGGGCGCTGGTGAGGCTGCATTTGAAGGGCGCTGGTGAGGCTGCATTTGATGGGTGCTGGTGAGGCTGCATTTGAAGGGCGCTGGTGAGGCTGCATTTGATGGGTGCTGGTGAGGCTGCATTTGATGGGCGCTGGTGAGGCTGCATTTGATGGGCACTTCATTAACCACTTTACGACCAGCGCACGACGATGTACGTCCCTTTTTTGAAGAGGGATATCTCGGTAACGGCAGCAGCTGCTGCCACAGCCGAGATATCCATCTCTTCAGGCGCCGGACGTGTTTACGATAATGGTGGTCTCCGCGGCGGATTCGCCGTGAGATCACCGTTATCGGCAGCGGGAGAGGTGGCCCCACCCCTCCCGCCGCTCTCCCACACCCTCCGCCGCTTGGTAGCGGCGGAGGCGATCTGGTCTATTTCCTAGCTGGGTATGGAGACGAGTGAGGCTAAGATGGCCCCACCCGTCTCTATACCATAGCAGGGCGGAAGCGACGTCAAAACGTCACTTCCGCCCCCATACCTCTTAAAGGAACATTTTTCTGTTGTAATTTTTTCAAATGACAATTTATTTTTTATTTTATTTTTTGCATTTAAAGCGGGGTTCCACCCTAAATTGGAACTTTCGCTCATCAGAACCCCCCCCCCCCCTCCCGGTGTCACATTTGGCACCTTTCAGGGGGGAGGGGGGTGCAGATACCTGTCTAAGACAGGTATTTGCACCCACTTCCGGGGCATAGACTCCCACGGGAGTCTATGCCTTTTCTTGTCCCGCCGCGCTGTCTGCTGGGACACACACGGGTCCCAGAGACAGCACGGAGCATTCCTATTGCATTGCGTGACTCACGCATGTGCAGTAGGGAACCGGGAAGTGAAGCCGCAGGTCAATTAGTAGTTCATATACCAACATTTTGAGATTTCTACAGCGCCAAGATTTCACTAATGGAGAAATTCATTTGGACTATATCACTCCACTCACCTCTACTTTAAAGTGTGCCCCCTATGTCTTTACAGACCCAGATATTACAGGCTGCCTGTAATACAATGACAGGAGGGGCGGACACAAGACCAATCACCTGCAGGGAGAGCAATTACAGGAAGCTCCTGCACAGAGGCAAGTTTCAAATTGAATTACTGCACAGATCTGGCAGAAATACACAAAGACTTGTATTTAGACAATTTTTGCTTTTCCCGGAATAAATCCTTAACCACTTGCCGACTAGCCGCCGCAGTTGTACTGCGGCAGAATGGCACGGCTGGGCGAAACAACATTATGTTACGTCGCTTCGCCCATACAGAGTAAGAACAGCGATCTATCTCTTCCCCTACACAGTCCACTTCCCCCTTCAGTTAGAACACACACTGGGGAACACAATTATTTTTTTTTATTATCAAATCTTTATTAGTTTTCTTGATATTTACAATTAACATCACATTTTTTGTCCTAAGTATAAATACTTCTACATATAAACATCTTTATCTACCTTCCATATTCTTCTCTCCCCCTTTTTTTCCAGCAACCCACACATAGCCAAAAAATAAATATGTAAACAAGTATATACAGGAAAAAGAAAAAAAAAAAAAAAAAAAAGGGGAGAAGGAATAAAACATTTTCCCTCCCCTTTCCCTTCCTTTAAATTAGTTAAAAAAAAAAAAAAAACTCCTCTCCTCCTCCCCCCTCCCCCCCCACACTTCCACAATTAACCCCTTGATCACCCCCCTAGTGTTAACACCTTCCCTGCCAGCAGTGTTGCCAACCTACCAGATTGAAATTTACTGACACAACACCCAAAATTTACTGGCACAGCCACATTTTTACTGACATTTTCAAAAGTTACAAAATTACAGTTTTAAGTGCAAATTTGAGTATTTAGGCTACAAGCAAATACAATATGCAATTAGAAATATAATTTAGTGAAGATAATAAGGCAAAAAACATATTTCTTATTTTATTTTCAATATAGTAAGTAAGTAGCTCAGGGACAGGACTCAGGAGTGCAAGAAATTAGAATGGGCGGCACACACACACATGAAATTGACTCATCACAGTGACACTGACAGCAGTGTGCAGCAGCACAGATGAGGATGAGACCTCACCGACACATCCCCTCCTGAGTCAGTGATAGTCTCTCTCCATGCCAGGTGGTTCCTCCAGTCCACTCCAGTCTAAACAGCACTGACGGTCCCAGTCCCAGCCTGTCTTGCTCCCATACCGCAGACCCGCACATGAGGCTCTGGCTGCTCTGCTTGGCATCATTGCACCATGACATCACACAACATGCTCAGGCACCGCCTTTGCCAGAGCCACCCAATCTAAGGTGACCAGTTTTCTTAAATGAAATTCGGGGACATATTTTTTTTTTACTAGTAATGGTGGCAATTAGCGACTCCCTGCCCGTCGCTGCCCGCCTCACAGCCTGTCAAGTCTTACTCTCCGTTCCACAGCTACTACTGGGTCGGAAGCAGAGGAAGATCACTCTGCCAGGGAAGGCAAGGAGATGGGCAGGTGGCTGGCCGGGACTTGCGACAAGGCAGAAGAACATGCGAGCAGGAGCAGAACGGCATGCACCCGAAACTGAAGAAATATTCTCTCCACTCCAACCAGCACATGATCATCAGAAAGGGGCATAGATAATGAAAAAAATACATCCCCACCCCCTAAGCTAGTAAGAGCGGCAGAGCGGGGGGGGGGGTGTATGACTGTCTTTGAAATTGCCCCTGCCCCGGTTCAAATCCAATCCAGGGACAAAACCGGGAACAGACTTGGTTCGGGGACAGTGTCCTCAATCCGGGGACTTCCTCGGAAACCGGGGATGTCTGGTCACCCTAACCCAATCACACTCTAGCAGGCACTGGGATGGTCTCAGCCGGCTCCGGACCAAGCCGAGAGTCACAGCCATTTTTTTTACTGGCAACCTTTTACTTTTACTGGCATTTACTGGCAGGGAAAAAATACCTGTTTTTTACTGGCTGCCAGTAAAAATACTGACGGTTGGCAACACTGCCTGCCAGTGACATTTTTACAGTAATCAATGCATTTGTATAGCACTGATCGCTGTAAAAATGCCAATGGTCTCAAAAATGTGTCAAAATTGTCCGATCTGTCCGCCATAATGTTGCAGTCCTGATAAAAATCGCAGATCGCCGCCATTACTGGTTAAAAAAAAATAAATAATAAAAAATGCCATAAAACTATCCCCTATTTTGTAGACGCTATAACTTTTGCGCAAACCAATCAATATACGCTTATCGCGATTTTTTACCAAAAATATGTAGAAGAATACGCATCGGCTTAAACTGAGGGGAAAAAATCATTTTTTTATATATTTTTGCGGGGATATTTATTATAGCAAAAAGTTCAAAATTGTCGCTATTTTTTTGTTTATAGCGCAAAAAATAAAAACCGCAGAGGTGATCAAATACCACCAAAAGAAAGCTCTATTTGTGGGAAAAAAAGGACGTCAATTTTGTTTGGGTGCCACGTCGCACGACCGCGCAATTGTCAGTTAAAGCGACGCAGTGCCGAATGGCAAAAAGTGCTCTGGTCAGGAAGGGGGTAAAATCTTCCAGGGCTGAAGCGGTTAAAGGCCAGTACACATGGTCAGAAAATCTGAAGATAAAGTTCGTCCGATGAACGATCTGACGATTTTATGATCGTTAGTATGCTGCTTTTGACAGCCGATTACGAATTTTCGTCAGACAAAAACTGGATGTGCAGGCTTGAAAATGTTTGTCTGATGTGACCACAACGTCCGATTTTCTTTTCATTAGTACGGTTTTCTGACAAAAAAAAAAAATCTGAAGAGCAAGACTAGGCATGCTCAGAAATGAAAGAACACATACAAAACAATTCAACACATTACATCACTTCTGACCATGGGCGTCCGCAGGTGGGGGCATGGGGGGGGGGGGGGCAAGTGCCCCCCCCCCCTGGAATCAGGGATCGGATCAGGAGTGATGACTCCCATCACCCCTTTCTGTCACCCCCTCTCTCTCTCTCACCCCTCTGTCTTTTTCACCCCCCCCCTCTCTCTCTATCACCCCCCCCCCCTCTGTCTCTCTCTGTCACACTCCTCTCTCTCTGTCACCTCCTCTCTCTCTCTCTCTCTCGCTCTCTCTCACCCCTCTGTCTTTTTCACCCCCCTCTCTCTCTGTCACCCCCCCCCCCCCCCCATCTGTCTCTCTCTGTCACCCCCTATTTCTCTCACCCCCTTTCTCTCTGTCACCCCCTGTGTCTCTTTCTGTCACCCCCTTTCTCTCTGTCACCCCTCACATGTATGCAGTTTCTGACAGTCTCTTGTGCCATGTCCGCAGTCTCTTGAGCCATGTATGCAGTCACTTACAGTCTCTTGGGGCCATGTCTGCAGTCTCTGACAGTCTCTTGGACCAAGTCCGCAGTCTCTGACAGTCTCTTGTGCCATGTCCGCAGTCTCTTGAGCCATGTATGCAGTTTCTGACAGTCTCTTAGGTCATGTATGCAGTTTCTGATCATCTCTTGTGCCATGTCCACAGTCTCTTGAGCCATGTATGCAGTCACTTACAGTCTCTTGGGGCCATGTCCGCAGTCTCTGACAGTCTCTTGGACCAAGTCCGCAGTCTCTGACAGTCTCTTGGGCCATGTCTGCAGTCTCTGACCATCACCTGTACTACGTCTGCAGTCTCTGACAGTGATAATGTGATAATGACATTGTGGAAAAGGTCAAAGCATGGGTGACCTTAAAAAGATTGCCCCCCCCCCCCCCTGAAAAAAGGTCTGCGGACGCCCATGCTTCTGACGTTGAATTCTGTCATCAGAAAATTCTCTAATTCTCTAATTCTAATTCTCTAATACCTCTTCACTTTCGATTTGAGACTAGCATCAAACAAAAAACTGACGAAAATGTGTCCAATAATCTGACCGTGTGTCCAAGGCTTTAGACCCCGTTTACACCTAAGCGTAGCAGAATCCTGGGAAGGAATGAGCTACAAACGAGCCAAAACACACAACACCCATTTAGCTGTCAATCATTGTTAATATCACCACAAATGCGCTAAAGACGGTGTTTTGTTTTGCAAAATGTCCAAACAAATGCAGAAAAACATGCCAAAGTTGGCTTCAAAAAAGGGTACAGTATCTGCTTTGACATATTATTGGAGCAGAGGGCAACCAATTCAAGTGAATGGAGTCACATCAAAAAATGCGCAAAAATCTTGCAAAAAAAAACAATGCTCCCATGTCGCTCAGATGTGAACGGGGCCTAAAAGAGGGTCTGTACCGCCATGCCGCGTACACACGATCGGAATTCTCATCGGAAAAGGCTCTGTTGGTTTTCCCGATGGAATTCCGCTCAAACTGTCTTTCCTACACACGGTCACACCAAATTCCGACCAGCAAGAACGCGGTGACGTACAACACTACGACGAGCCGAGAAAAAAATAGTTCAATGCTTCCGAGCATGCGTCGAATTGTTTCCGAGCATGCGTAGGAATTTTGTGCGTTGGAATTGCTACAGAGGATCGGAATTTCCAATGGAAAAAATTGAGAACATGCTCAAAATTCCGATGGAGCCTAAACACGGTCGCATTTTCCGATGAAAAGCTCTCATCGGTCTTTTGCTGGCCGACATTCTGATCGTGTGTACGTGGCATCATAGTTCTTTGTGAGAATTCAACAGGCAACATCCATAGCTACTAACCTTAGGAAAAAAATACCATCTTTGAATTGTCTGGAAATATTCTCATGCCGCGTACACGCGATCGGAAATTCCGGCTAGAAAAAGACAGATGAGAGCTTTTCATGGGAAAATGTGACCGTGTGTAGGCTCCATCGGAATTTTGCTGGCCGAATTTCTAACAGCAAAGAATTGAGAGCATGTTCTCAATTTTTCCGACAGAAAAGGTTTCTGTCGGAAATTCCGATCGTCTGTAGCAATTCTGACACGCAAAATTCCTACGCATGCTTGGGAAACAATTCGACGCATGCTCGGAAGCATTGATCTCGGCTCGTTGTAGTGTTGTACGTCACCACATTCTTGACGGTCAGAATTTGGTGTGACCGTTAGACATGTGCAATTCGTTTCGTTTTTTTCGTTAAAATTCGTTATATTCGTTCATTCGTTATCGTACGAATGAACGAACGATTCGCAAAAAATTTTTAACGAATGTTGGAATCGAACGAATTCGAAAAACAACCAAAATACGAAAATAACCAAATTAGAAACAACGAAACTACGAAAGAAGAAAATCCGAAAAACGAAAACAGGAACAACGAAAATCAAAATGAACGAAAAAATTCGTACATTCGTAACTTTTTTTTTCGATTCGTAATTTTCCGTGTCTCTTACAATGGAGCTGCTTAACCTGCTTCGAATGGATTGAACGAAAAAATTCGTACATTCGTAACTTTTTTTTTTCGATTCGTAATTTTCCGTGTCTCTTACAATGGCGCTGCTTAACATGCTTTGAATGGATTGAACGAAAAAATTCGTACATTCGTAATTTTTTTTTTTTTTTCGATTCGTAATTTTCCGTGTCTCTTACAATGGCGCTGCTTAATGTGCTTCGAATAGATTGAGTGAAAAAATTCGTACATTCGTAACTTTTTTTTTCGATTCGTAATTTTCTGTGTCTCTTAAAATGTAATAATAGCATACACATTACATAAAATTATGAATTTACGAATCTACGAAAACAATGTTCCGAAAGTACGAATAAATCAATCTAACGAAAGTACGAATGTAACTAAATCTACGAAAATACGAATGCGTCCGTATTTCGAATAAACAAAAATTAAACTAACGGAAAAACGAATCAACGAAAAAATAACTCTTACGAAAATACGAATCGTTACGAATACGAATACCGACGACTTACGAATTTACGAATCGTTATGAATCAACGGAAACGAAAGAAACGAAACGAAAATAAACAAATTTTTCTATTGTGCACATGTCTAGTGACCGTGTGTAGGCAAGACAGTTTGAGCGGAATTCCGTCAGGAAAACCGTCAGAGCTTTGTCCGACGAGAATTCAGATCGTGTGTACGCGGCATAAGAAATTATCTGGGGATCCAACCCACAGGTGCCCACCCAAAATAGAATAATACTTTGGGTTTCTGTGGAAATAAAATGTAATGAACCTATTAAGGATTCCATTAGAGATACTAATTTGCCAATTTTGTCAACAGTTGCAAGGTGTACAGTGAATAAATGAATCGGACACGTTTTGGCGTGATGAGTGTCCTGCATCCATCTCTATACGTCTTTTAAATATGTGGAAGGTGAGAATGGTAGCCGTATCCCCTAGCGCTGGAGAATACTTAAGGTGTGATAAAAATCTTGGTGACCTGAAGCTATCTCTGTGTCTACTTTATCTGTCATGTTTGATTGCTGCCCTGCCTGGTTGTTTATGTTATAAGACAAATGATGAGGATTCTCCAACCTGATACAATATCAGATAATAAGACAAGGATTAATGTACAAATACTGGTGAAGCAACTGCTGGTGGAAAGGGTTGCAGCAAGTCCTGGGTGCAGTAAAGACATAGATGGGGGAATTAACAAAGGTTCCTGTGCCATGATAATGGAATTTGTGGAGTGCGCCACATTAACTAAGCAGATAGACCCGTTTCCAGTCTATCTGCAAAACAAAGGCAAATTTTAACTTCAGAGTGAAATAGAGACTGGAACAGGGTGACAGGCTGTAATAATAACCCCCCAGTATCGGTGGTCAGTGACAGGCTGTAATAATAACCCCCCAGTATCGGTGGTCAGTGACAGGCTGTAATAATAATCCCCCAGTATCGGTGGTCAGTGACAGCCTGTAATAATAACCCCCGAGTATTGGTGGTCAGTGACAGCCTGTAATAATAACCCCCCAGTATTGGTGGTCAGTGACAGCCTGTAATAATAACCCCCGAGTATTGGTGGTCAGTGACAGGCTGTAATAATAACCCCCCAGTATCGGTGGTCAGTGACAGCCTGTAATAATAACCCCCGAGTATTGGTGGTCAGTGACAGCCTGTAATAATAACCCCCCAGTATTGGTGGTCAGTGACAGCCTGTAATAATAACCCCCGAGTATTGGTGGTCAGTGACAGGCTGTAATAATAACCCCCCCGGTATTGATGGTCAGTGACAGGCTACAATAATAAATCCCCAGTATTGATGGTCAGTAGCAGGTTGTAATAATCAACACGCTGCGTATTGGTGGTCAGTGCCAGGCTTTATTAGTAAGCTCCTGCCCCTCCCAGTATTGGTGGTCAATGGAAAGCTTTATTAGTAACCTCCTGCCCCTCCCAGTATTGGTGGTCAATGGCAGGCTATATTAGTAACCTCCTGCCCCTCCCAGTATTGGTGGTCAGTGGTAGGCTTTATTAGTAACCTCCTGCCCCTCCCAGTATTGGTGGTCAGTGGCAGGTCGTAATAATCAACACTATGTGTTTTGGTGGTCAATGGCAGGCTATATTAATAACATCCCGCCCCTCCCAGTATCGGTGGCCAGTGGTAGGCTTTAATAATAAACACATCGAGTATTGGTGGTCACTGGCAGGCCCCCCTGTACCGAACTCTTTCTTTTCCATTTTTTTAGTGCTCCCTCTAGGTGGCCATACCCAGTGCAGACTGCCCCTCTCTTCCCCAAATACGCCACTGGGCATAATACTATTTCTTACCTTGAGAAGGCTTGGCTGGGGCATGTCTGGCAAGGTCAGGGCGGCCTCGACCTTGGGCAAAAATGGGGGGTGATTAATTCCCTATGAGACGAAATGCAAAACTGACCTTCCTTTCTCATAATGCAAGCCTACCAGTCACGTCTGATGGAATGAACACACCCATGATGTGGCCATGAGTTTATCCCAGCAATCGTTGATCAGGGAGGCTGAGTGACTGCAGTAACATACAAACAATCGCTAAAAGTAGAATCTACAAATCTGTGTATGTTATAATGCATAGCTCACAACTGTCCCTGATTTTGAGGGACTGTCCCTGATTTGGAGCAATGTCCCTCTGTCCCTCTTTCCTCCTCATTTGTCCCTCATTTTGGTCTGATCTATATAGTTGTATAGAAAATGCACTTTTTATCTATTAAAAAGTGTTTCCCAGTGCTAACCCTTTCATCCAAATTCTAAATTGCTGCATTTGTAAATTCCAAAAGCCAATATAAAGGAATAGTAGTGGTAAAAAAGCACTTGTGGGTTTAACCAATCTTGTTTTTTTGTACAATTCTCCTTTAACCACTTTGCGCCCACACTATAGCGGAAAGACGGCTACAGCGCGGACGCCAATTGCCGGGAGGGCGTCCCTGGACGTCCTCCTGTTTACTTCTGCAATGCGCGCTCCTGAGAGCGCTCATCGGGGAAGTTCTGTGCTGGCCGTGTCCCTTGGACACAGCCAGTCACAGATCGCTGTAAATGGGCAATCACAGCGGCCGTTTACAGTACGATCGGTGTGTCCAATGAGAGATGATCTCATATGTACACATATGAGATCATCTCTCATCGCCGTCTCTCTCTCCTCACATAGAGACAGCGTGTGAGGAGGGAGAGATGAACGGATGCAGCGGCCGTAAGTAAATAAAAAAAGAAACAGAAAATAAAGTGCCTGAAGTATATGTCAGTGCCATCTGTCCCCACTGCCATCTGTCCCCACTGCCATCTGTCCCCACTGCCACCTGTCCCCAGTGCCATCTGTCCCCAGTGCCACCTGTTGTCAGTGCCATCTGTCCCCAGTGCCATCTGTCCCCAGTGCCACCTGTTGTCAGTGCCATCTGTCCCCAGTGCCACCTGTTGTCAGTGCCATCTGTCCCCAGTGCCACCTGTTGTCAGTGCCATCTGTCCCCAGTGCCACCTGTCAGTGCCATCTGTCCCCAGTGCCACGTATAAGTGCCATCTGTCATCAGTGCCACGTATAAGTGCCATCCTGTCATCAGTGCCACGTATAAGTGCCACATAGTGCCATCTGTCATCCGTGCCATATCAGTGTCACGTATCATCAGTGCCACATATTAGTGCCATCTGTCATCAGTGCCACGTATCAGTCCCATCTGTCATCAGTGCCACCTGTCAGTGTCACGTGCCATCTGTTATCAGTGTCACGTGTCATCAATGCCACGTATCAGTGCCATCTGTCATCAGTGTCACGTGTCATCAGTGCCCCATATTAGTGCCATCTGACATCAGTGCCACATATTAGTGGCACGTGTCATCAGTGCCACATCAGTGTCACGTGTCATCAGTGCCATGTATCAGTGCCATCTGTCATCAGTGCCACATCAGTGTCACGTGTCATTGTCCTGGTGCTCCAGGGCCTTCAAAAGTGTAATAGGTAGTCAACAAGTTAGATGTGTAATTTATGCTCCTAGAACACGTGATGGCGCTCCCTGCAGGTTGGGCCTCTCTAAGTGGCTAGGCTGTGAAAAAGTCCCACACATGTGGTATTGTAATACTCAGGAGGAGTAGCAGAATGTATTTTGGGGTGTCATTTGTGGTATACACATGCCATGTGAGAGAAAACGGAAAATTTATATCAAATACTTACCGTAATTTTCCTTTCCTGATAGGCTCCATGGCAGCATACGTGTGGGTTGGCCCCGCCTCCATAACTACCCAATAGGACCCCTCTCCCATAAATCTTTGCTCCTGGCTGCTATCCGTGTTCCGTAACTAGCCTACTCCAGACATTTGGGAGGGAACTCCTGCTGCCATGGAGCCTATCAGGAAAGGAAAATTACGGTAAGTATTTGATATAAATTTTCCGTTTTCCTGACAGGCTCCATGGCAGCATACGTGTGGGAAATAACTCGCCAAACACACCCGGGTGGGCAAAATGTTGAGCAAAGAAAACCAAAATGTATTTATCATTGTCCACCGACAATACTTGTAAACCAAAATTAATAGAAGACAGCGCAGCTGGCTCAACACAATAGTGAGATACAAAAGTGTTAATTGTGGACCAAGAGGCCGCTCTACAAATAATTTCAGGCTCCACATGCCGAGAGGCCGCCTATGAGGTCGAGATGCTCCGCGTTGAATGAGCCGTCACTGCCTCAGGAGGAGCCAAGCCCTTAGCTCTGTATGCCCTTTGAATAGTCTGCACAATCCAAGTGGAAATTGACCTAACTGACGCTCGCATCCCTTTGTTCTTGCCATGAAGAAGGACGAAGAGGAATTCCGTTTGCCTGACTGGAGCCGTTGCTTCCAGATACTGCTTTAAGGTGTGACCTACATCAAGAGGATGAATATCTTGGTCATTTGATGTTTTGAAGGTAGGGAGTACAATCTCCTGATTCTCATGGAAGACCGTGGTCACTTTTGGGTTTGACCCTAACATTGGAATCAGTACCACTCTGTCTGCAAAAAAGGTCAGAAAGGGTTCCTCTGAACCAAGATTCCTGATCTCCGACACCCTTTTCGCTGACGTTATTGCCACTAGGAAGATAGTCTTACGTGTGAGATCCTTAACAGACAAAGGTTCAACAGAATCTTTCCCAAGATTTGACAGAAAATCCAGAACTAATGGAAGGTCCCATTTGGGGAACCTGGGTCTTCTTTGTGGTATGAGCCTGATGGCACCCTTAAAGAACTGACGAACTACGGCGTGATTCGCCCATGAGACTCCCGTGAAGGCCGAGATGGCTGACACTTGTACTCTGGCTGACTGCCAGAGATAAATCCAGTCCAGATTGAGGAAAGCTCAGAATATCCTGAACTGCTGGAGAGTTACGAGAATTTCTCTTAATGACATGTGTACAGTAAACCTGGACCATATGCGCTCGTACACCCTATTAGTACTTCTTCGTCTGGCGCTAAGAAGGGTTGGAATAGCTTCTTCTGGGCAACCAAGGGCTTCTAGCCTTCCCCTCTCAAGAACCACACCTTGAGGTGTAGACAAGATGGGCATGGGTGTAACGTCGTGCCTTGGGACAATAGATCCGGCCTGAGAGGCAGGGAAATTGGATCTTGATAGCTGAGGAGTAGCAGCAGAGGAAACCACGGCCTGTTGGGCCAGAATGGAATGACAGCAATAATCTCCACTTTTTCTGTTCTGAGCCTCCGCAGAAACTGTAGAATTACCGGGACTGGAGGGAAGGCATAGGCCCTCTGGAAATCCCAACTGGTCGTGAGAGCATCTATCCCGAACGCCTGAGGGTCCCTGAACCTCGCAAAGTACTTCGGTATCTTGAAATTGCACGGGGAAGCGAACATGTCGACTTCCGGAGATACACCCAGTGTTAGGAGCCACTCGAAAACTTCTCTGTGGAGGGACCACTCGTTGTTGTCCAACTCGACCCGGGACAAGAAGTCTGCTTGCACATTCTGGACCCCCGGAATGTATACTGCCGAGATGTAAGTTCTTTTGCGCCCAACTCATTAAAGGCTCCACTTCTTGTAACAGAGACCAGCTGTGAGTCCCGCCTTGTTTCCTTATGTATGCCACTGCTGTTGTGTTGTCTAACCTTAGCATGACGGAAGAGTTCAACACTAGATGGCGAAAGGATAGGAGTGCCTGAAAGGCTGCCCTCAGTTCCAGAATGTTGGAAACGACTCCTTGAGACTGGCATGTCCACCTGCCCTGAGCCACCTCCGAAAGGCAATGAGCGCCCCAACCCTGGTTGCTGGCATCTGAGGTCACCGTGATCCATGAGATGGGGACAATCGAATGATGGTTGCGCAGATTCTTCCCCTGAAGCCACCAGAGGAGAGATGTCCTCATAGATGGGGTAAGAAAGATGCGCTGATTCTGGTCGACAGAGTTCCACTGATGCAGAAATCCCTTCTGAAAGGGACGGGTATGCCACTGGGCCCACTTCACCATGGGGATGGTTGCTGTCATCGTGCCAATTATTTTCAGGCACTGGAGAGCAGAAAGGTGAGTTGATCCACGGGCTGCCTGAATCCTGTCTCGGATTACCATGATTTTCTCCTCTGGGAGGGAGATGGTACCCTCCACGGTGTTGAATAGAGCGCCCAGAAACACGAGGGACTGAGACGGCTCTAGCTGACTCTTTTCTAAATTCAGGAGCCACCCGAACTCTTGCAGGGTAGAGATGACAACCTCTTTGTGATCTAATATCTGATCCTTGCTCTGAGATAGTAAAAGCAAGTCGTCCAGGTAATGGTGGAGACGTACACCCTTGATCCTGAGAAGAGCCACTACCGCCAATAGTACCTTGGAAAAAACCCGGGGTGACGTGGTTAACCCGAAGGGTAGACAAGTGAACTGAAGGTGTTGGTTGCCTACCGCGAAGCGGAGGAATTTGTGGAAGTCCTTTGTCACAGGCACGTGAAAATATGCGTCTTTCAGGTCGATTGATATTAACCAGTCTCCCAAGTGTACCGACTGTTGTATGGTAAGCAGGGACTCCATCTTGAATTTCTCCTTGCGGATGAATGAGTTGAGATGGGTCAGGTCTATTACTGGCCTCCATGTGCCGTTCTTCTTCTGCACCAAAAACAGGGGTGAATACATGCCTTCGCCCCTCTCTTCCTCTGGGACGGGTACGACTGCGCCTTGTTCCAATAAACAGCTTACGTAGGTCAATAGGACCTGTCTTTTCTCTTCTGAGCTTGGAAGAGTAGTAGGGATAAATCTGAGTTTTGGAGTGTTGCAGAAGACCTACTTGTGACCGGACGACACTGTCTTTACGGTCCAATAGTCCCGAATTGAGGCCGCCCAAACATGTTTGAAGTGGAGAAGACGGGCCCCCACCCGACATGTTTGAGCGGGCCCAATTTCAAAAGGACTTCCCAGAATCCTGGTTCCCAGAGGAACCACCTTTAAAGGCCTTCTTAAAAGAAGACTGCCTGGACCTCCATGTCCTGGAGAATTCTCGGCCGGGTTTGTAGCTGCGTGCGTCCCTGGCACGATCCGCATTCTGTCTTCTTGGAAAAGAGCGTCTTTGATTTTGAGGACGCCTATCCTGAGGGAGAAACCCAGATTTCCCACCTGTGGCCCGGGATATGGCAGAATCAAGCTTATTGCCGAATAATGAGGACCCTTCGAAGGGGATGCGGCACCAAGCCTGCTTAGAAGCAGGGTCTGCGAGCCACGGACGGAGCCACAATGCACGGCGTGCCGAAACGGCTGCCAGCATATCCCGAGACATCAGGCGAATGACATCAATGGATGCCTCCCCCAAGAAGGCTGAAGCCATCCTAATCTCCTGAATAGGTGAGTCTTTGGCCGTGTCTATTGAAATGCCTCTCAGGTATTCTTCAATGCTGTCAGCCCAGAATTCTATGGCCTTTGACACTGCTGCGATCGCAAGCACTGGTTTGCACGCCATCCCGGAGGTCAAATAGATTCTTTTTAGATCTGAATCGATCCGTCTCTCTAAAGGATCCTTGAATGACACCGTGTCTTCTAAAGGGAGAGTCACATATCTCACCAAACGCATAAGTGCTGCATCTACCATTGGAGCTGACTCCAGGTGTTTCACATCCTCTTCCTTAAAAGGGTAAAGTTTAAGGATTTTGGATTGCATGGAACTCTTTTTGTCCATCTTGCTCCATTCTTCTGAAATAATATCACCCAATTTGGATAGAAACGGAAAAAATTGACGCTCCTTACTGAGCTGCTTAAAAAATTTCCTTTGCTTTGGGGGAGAAGTGATAGGATCTTCCCACTTCAGGGCCACCCTCACTGCCTTGACCAAGGAGGGAACCAGACCATAGTCAAACCCCAGACCTGGATCATCTGAATCCGATTCGCTGTCTGAGACAAGGGCAGAATGGCGGCTAGGCTGGGATGATTCCCATGTTTCCTGTAGTACCCCCTCTCCTACTATAGGATCTAGCGGGTCTGCCGGGGATTCACAAGGCTGTTGAGCTTCCCTTTCCTGCAGGGATTCCTTTACCACTCGCCTCACCATTGATTCTAGGCGCTGGTCAGCGCCGTCTCTTTCATCCGCTGCCTTAGTGAAACAATGGTCACATAGGGATTTGTCTGCTGGCACAGGCATTCTGCACCCCCAACATGCTTTCTCTGGTCTCTTGCTGGAATAAGCCACAGGGGGGCGGGAATAATCCCTGTCACGCTGTTCCGACCTGGCGGACCTATGGTGGCTGGATTTTGAGGAGGATTTGTGGTGGTGCGATTTTGACGATCCACTGCGTCTATAGGCACTAGGTTGTGGATCAGATTTAGAAGGGCTGTAAACACAGAAAACAGACAGAAGGGACAGGTCAAACTTGCTGCCTATGCTTACTCTCTTCAAAAAAATGTAAAATACAAAAGGATGTATTTTAGGACCTACCTAACATGAGCGGGCTGGCCACTAGGGGGCAGTGAAGCATCCATAGCACACAATAGCAGATACCTACATTGTAGCAATAAGAAAAAAATACATTCAGACCTCAGATAGACAAAACCCCACATATCCCTATCATAAGGGATTAATCCTACCTTCCAACGCCAGAGAAATAGCCCCGGGAAGTCGCTGTGGTGTCCGCAATCATTCCCGGGGCTCTGTCAGCTCTGCAGGGTTTTTAAATTTGCCGCCCGTGACGTCATCGGCGTCATCCGACGCCGGGGTCCTCAGCGCGCATGCGCGAGAACCAAGCCTCGCTCTCACATCGGGTCCGCGCATGCGCAGAACGCCCGCGGACCCGGAAATTGAAGGGAGAAGTTTTGCTGGAACGCAGAAGCGTTCAGCAAACAGCAAATGCAGCCATAGATACAGGAAAGGAAAGCAAGGCAATACACACAAATACACTGCTGCCATGGAAATATACATGCTCACCACTCCACCAACGATCATATGGCCGAACGAATCCACGCACACACCGGACCTCCAGCAGATAAGGGCCACCTGTAGCCACAGGTAAACAGGCCGGGCGCACTTAAGGTAAGACCAATATTTCTTCAGCGCTACTCTGCCATTACTCTCCATACCCTGCTTAACAGTCAGGGCCTATCGGAGGAAACAATTCAGTCATTCGGCCGATCGATCGCTGTGAAGTCATCTTCAGGTAGGAGAACCACATGGTCCTACGGAGGAGGACAAAAAAGGAACACGGATAGCAGCCAGGAGCAAAGATTTATGGGAGAGGGGTCCTATTGGGTAGTTATGGAGGCGGGGCCAACCCACACGTATGCTGCCATGGAGCCTGTCAGGAAATAACCTATTACAATGACAATTTTGTGGAAAAAAAGAAAAAAAATCTTCATTTTGCAAAGAATTGTGGGAAAACAACATCAAAAAACCTCACCATGCCTCTTACTAAATACCTTGGAATGTCTACTTTCCAAAATAAGGGTCATTTGGGGGGTATTTGTACTTTCCTGGCTTGTTCGGGTCACAAGAAATGAGACCAGTACATCAGATGTGATCAATTTTGTATAATTTGCACCACAGCTTGTAGACTCTCTAACTTTCACAATGACCAAATAATATCCACTAATTTGGGTTATTTGTACCAAAGATATGTAGCAGTATAAATTGTGGCCAAAATTTATGAAGAAAATTTTATATTTTGCTAAATTTTATCACAGAAACAAATAAAACATTTTTTTTTCAAATTTTTTTTTCAAATTTTTTTATATATTTTTGGGGGATATTTATTATAGCAAAAAGTAAAAAATATTGCGTTTTTTTTTTTTAAATTTTGCTCTTTTTTTGTTTATAGCGTAAAAAAAATAAAAAACCCAGAGGTGATCAGATACCACCAAAAGAAAGCTCTATTTGTGGGAAAAAAAGGACAAAAAATTCATTTGGGTACAGTGTTGCATGGCTATGTAATGCCGCGTACACACGATCGGAATTCTCGACGGAAAAAACTCTGACGGTTTTTCCGACGGAATTCCGCTCAAGCTGTGTTGCCTACACACGGTCACACCAAATTCCGACGGTCAATAACACAGCGGCATAAAACACATTCGACAGCACTATAAAAGGGAAGTTTAATCCTTCCGAGTATGCGTCGAATTGTTTCCGAGCATGCGTCGGAATTTTGCGTGTCGGAATTGCATACACACGATCGGAAAATCCAATCGAAAGGTTTTCTGTCTGAAAAATTGAGAACAGGTTCTCAATTCAAAGTCCGTCGGAAATTCTGACAGAAAAAGACCGATGGGCATACACACGGTCGGAAAATCCGATGAAAAGCTCCCATCGGACTGGAAATTCCGACCGTGTGTACGCGGCATAATTGTCATTCAAAGTGTGAGAGCACTGAAAGCTGAAAATTGGTCTGGGCAGGAGGGGGGGGGGGTAGGTGCCCAGTAGGCAAGTGGTTAAGGGGGCGTGTTAGGGGGCATGTCCTATACCTGCATACTTTTGCTGATAGGTGTCCCTCATTCCCTTCTCAAAAAGTTGGGAGGTATGTATAATGTGAATATGAGACATCAAGCATGTAGGATATAAAAGTTAATAGTGTCTCCAGGGTAAACAACATAATAATAGCTCAGAGTGTATACTTGGTAGAAATACATAAAGGTTCCATTTCTAATGGCTCCTCAGCTCTGTTATCCCAGACAAGTGACTTCACAGGAAACGGCTCCACTTGTTCTGGGAAATTTGCTCCTTTCATATCATAGCTACAACAAGTTTGTTTGTGTGGATGTACCCTTTAATGAGAATATGTGTGCGTTACACATCGGATACACGGCAGATGGAGGGGAGAATATGATCCTTAAATTGGTTAACTAGTGTATTTGAGATGAAAGCACCTTATGACACGCCGTCTTCGCTTTATGCCTGAGGATAGTCTTGTGTGGTCCTGAACGCTGACATCTCAGCTCCCCTTGAAAAGAATTAATCGCTGTACAGACACTGGAACATTTTCTGTAATTACTTCTTTACAAGAATCCCTCTCCAGTCGGAGTTATTAAATAGCACGTTTATTTTGGAGTTCAAAAACCTTTTTTTCGGCTGTCTGCACTGGCGAGAGCTCACACATCCGAATCGTGTGTGTCGCTGCGCTTTGTTGTGTAGATGGGTACAAATACCAGCCGCTTACTCCGATCACCTTGGTGGCAGTGCGCTATGTGTTCCCCTAAAGAAGAACCCTTTAATTAAAGTGGACCTTTACTCCCGCTTCCCAAGAAATCATTTTATAGTTCACTGTCCGTAAAGTGACTTGGACCAGGCAGGATCTACCGGTACTCTTTGGGCTCCTGGTGGTGATCTTTTTTTATACAGTTTAGCCCAGGTTCACACTGACTGCAGGAAATAAATAATGCGAGTTCAGCCGAACCGGCGCGATTTTATTCTCGCATGTCAGTCCCGACTTTGGGGGAGATTTCAGAGACATCTGTGCGGGTTTCTGCCCAGATGTCAATGGAAATCGCACGCCAAAATCGCCAAAAGTAGTACAGAAACCACTTTTGGGAATCCATGCGGCGTCGCACCGATTAGGACGCTGCCATTGCGGGCAATTGCCACCGATTTGGCATGCAATTTGACATGTCAAATTGAAAGCCAAATCGCATCAATGTAAACCAAGGCTTAACCACTTAAGTCCCGGACCAATTTGCAGCCAAAGGCCCCTTTTTGCGATTCGGCACTGCGCCGCTTTAACTGACAATTGCGCGGTCGTGCGACGTGGCCCCCAAACAAAATTGGCGTCCTTTTTTTCCCACAAATAGAGCTTTCTTTTGGTGGTATTTGATCGCCCCTGCGGTTTTTATTTTTTGCACTATAAACAAAAATAGAGCGACAATTTTGAAAAAATTCTATATTTTTTACTTTTTGCTATAATAAATATCCCCAAAAATATATCAAAACATTTTTTTTCCTCAGTTTAGGCCGATACGTATTCTTCTACATATTTTTTGTAAAACAAAATCGCAATTAGCGATTATTAATTTGGTTTGCGCAAAAGTTATAGCGTTTACAAAATAGGGAATAGTTTTATAGCATTTTTATTAATATTTTTTTTTTTACTAGTAATGGCGGCGATCAGCGATTTTTATTGTGACTGCGACATTATGGCGGACACATGGACATTTTTGACACATTTTTGGGACCAATGTCATTTACACAGAAATCAATGCTATTTAAATGCACTGATTCCTGTGTAAATGATACTGGCAGTGAAGGGGTTATCCACTAGGGGGCGGGGAGGGGTTAAGTGTGACGTGTGTGTGTTTTTTTACTGTAGGGGGCGTGGCTTGGCATTCGACATCACTGATCGTCTTTTCCGATGACAGGGAACAGACGATCAGTGACAGCCTCACTAGGAAGCACGGGGAGAGGTTTGTTTACACTTACCTCTCCCCGTTCTTCAGCTCTGTGACCCGATCGCGGGACACCAGTGGCGATCGGGTCCGCGGGTCCTGCGGCCAAGGTCACGGAGCTCAGGACCGGTTAGCGAGCGTGCCCCCGGCGGCGCCTGCGCGACCCACGGCTGGGCACTTAAAGAGCAACGGTTAAGAGCAAGGTTGGGAGAATCCTCCACTCCATAGGAGCAATTAAAGGCATATTTTTACCTTACTTCTGGTGAGTGCATAGATTGGTGGAGGCTCACGGATTGTGATTCAGTGTTCATGATACGGGGTGGAGTGAAATGGCAGTTTAAGGTTGTATATTCATTTGTTTCTGGTGGGTGTGTAGATGAACTCAGTGCCGGGACAAGGTCACCTAGAGCCCAGGGCGAACATGCCAAACTGAGCCCCCCCATGATGTATGAGCGTTATGACTTGAGCATTGTGAGTATGAGCATTATGAGTGATCTGAGTTGTACATACCTCCCAACATTTTGAGATAGGAATGGGGGACACCTACTAGCAAACGTATGTAGGCATAGGACACGCCCCCCTGCCACACCCCCTTAAAGGGGAAATAACTTTAAAAAAAGGTTAATTAAATATACAAGTGCTTTTTTTTACCACTATTATTCCTTTATATTGGCTTTTAAAATTGAATAATGCAGCAATTTAGAAATTGGATGAAAGGTTTAGCACTGGGAAACACTTTTTGAAAGATAAAACGTGAATATTATATAAAACTATACAGATCAGACCAAAATGAAGCACAAATGAGGAGGAAAGAGGGACCAACGGACATTGCACCAAATCAGGGACAGTCCCTCGAAATCAGGGACAGTTGGGAGCTATGGTTGTATGATCACTTCTTTTTGTGTTAGTTGCTGTAGTCCACATAGCGCTCACTTTCTTTTTTTTGCATTTAAATGTATTACCTATGCAAGATTTGCTTCCTGCTTTGTAATGCTACCCAGGGCCGGGACAAGGGGTGGGCAGGAGGGGAGGCTGCCCCTGGCGCAATGGTTTATTGCAGGGGTGGGGGGCACCCTAACCCTAACCCTAAGGGAAAGGGGGGCGCAGGTTGGCATCTTTGCCCTGGGTGCTGGATGACCTTGTCCCGGCACTGATGCTACCCAATATGTAGTCTACAATTACTGACCTCGCCTTCCGAAAATTCTGCTTGCCTGGCTGTATTTTTTTGTTGTCCAACTTTATCGGGTCTGTAAATTGAAAAAAAGAATAGAAGTCAGACACAGCAAGGCAACTTTCAAATGACAGATGTACTTTAAAACAATAGCCTGCTTTTTAATTAGTGCGAAGTTTTAAGACGTAGCCTCTCCAGCCAGTCACAGATTTGTGGGCCGTATACAGAGAAGGAAACTTAGATCTTCGTTTTCGCCCACAGGCAGTTTGGTCACAGTCCAGTGGTTAGAGGATGATTAAGAATCCTATAATAGACTCAGGGAAGAGGACACAGGGATGGCAGAGGGCAGGACGGCCTATCAGGTAACCACTAAAGCACTTTTTACACTTTCCAAAGGAATTCTCTATTAACGATGATGTGTATAATAGTGCTTGGAAACATTGCTAGAGGCGTCTTTCTGCTGAGTGCACATTCCCTGTGATGTACCTACTCATTAATACACGGTATATTCATCTACAGTGTCATGAAAAGACATATGGCTCCCCATTGTCTCTGTGCTTCCTGGTGGGGGTAACTGGGGTAATGCTTATGCACTCACCCGGACTTCTAGGGACAGACCTATTATAACCAGTTCTGATCATTTATTTCCCTTTATATATTTATTGTTTTCACATTTGATCTTAAAGCCGAGCTACAGGTAAAAAGCTTAATACACTTCACCGTTTTTATCTCTTTTTCCAATTTCTTTGTCCCTTTATCACACTATTTTCCCATACACAACAAATATAAATTTGGGGTCTCTGGACCCAAAGGGTCCCGAAATGGCATTGCTGCAGATGGACACAGTTGACCAACTTTGGGGCCCTGTGTCTCGGGGTCACTTGATGCTAGGAACAGGGGCGGACTGACAACTCATAGGGCCCCTGAGCAATAGGAGATTATGGGGCCACACAGTATACACACACAGTATACAATCACACAGTATACACATACATGTACACACAGTATACACAGACATGTTTCTATTGGCTGAGAAGGTACTGGAGAGGTGGGGCAGCTATAATCTCTGGATTTTTAGACCAAAAGGATGTCGGTAAGGGACATTTCAGAAACAGATGTAAAAAAAACACAGGTTTTTTCATACTGTCCCTGGTTTTACTGAGGCTGGCAACCCTGGATGGTGCCCCCTAGTGGCCGGGGCCCTCGGGAAGTGCCCAAGTGGCCGAATGGTCAGTCCGCCCCTGGCTAGGAATGTTGTAGTGCTAGTTCCACTGGGTTTGAATACCAACTTTGGGGTTCCCAGCGCCAAGTGACCCTGATATACGGGGCCCCAAAGTCGGTTCGGAAAATGTCATTCTCTGTTGCAGAAAAGTGCTTGACATTTTCCGACCCAACTTTGGGGCCCCAGATCTTGGGGACATTTGGTGCTAGGAACCCCGAATTCGGTATTCAAACCCAGTGGAACTAGCACTACAACATATCCAAAATTCCTAGCACCACGTGACCCCGAGATACAGGGCCCCAAATTCGGTCAACTGTGTCCATCTGCAGCAATGCCATTTCGGGACCCTTTGGGTTCAGAGACCCCAAATTTTGATGCAGCTAGGGGGCATCTAGGAACCCTTAACTGCCAAGTTTGAAGTTTGGGGGACCTATGGCTGTAAATGGGCACAGTGAGGCTGCAAATGGGCATTGTTGACCCTCTTTTCCACTTACAGTAGCTGCGCATTTCTCACCCTAGGCTTATACTCGAGTCAATAAGTTTTCCCAGTTGTTTGTGGTAAAATTAGGTGCCTTGGGTTATATTCGGGTCGGCTTATACTCGAGTATATACGGTACACTAATATGCATATATCCATACTTGGTTTGTTTCACATAGGTTCCTCACATGGATTTTCACATCCACCTCACATAAATTGCATCTACCCACTCTGGATGTGCCTATGGCGGTTGCTACCTTTCCGGCAGGTCACCTTGGCGCCTGGTGGCGCTGCTCTGCTGCACTTTTTGCGATCCTTGATGCTGTTCTACCGGCTCGCCGATGCAGACGTGAGTTGGACGCACAGCCTTAAATTAACCATATATAACTAAACCAGTTCTATATAATTCTGCTAACTTTTATTCATCAATTTAATTTTTTTTATTTTTCTATATATCTTTTAGAATTATTCCATGATGTATGCTCCTGATGAGCGGTTGTAATACCACGAAACGCGTAGAGCCTTTAACAATTACCCTTTACCTCAATCATGGAATATCAAGATTCATATGATCTTTTCCATAATCAATTATTATGGCAATTTTTAACTAATCATTTTTTATCTAGTTCCCATGGTTACTTGGCCATTTTGGGTTTAACTACAGCAAGAAACGTATATACATGCATCCATTGTCTCTTGTGCTTTATATGAATGTTTATTGGATTGTTAACTATTGTGTAATACTAGTCCATGATTTATTGTGTAGAGGCTTTATGCCCAGAGCATTTTTAGAGGTTGATGCCCAAAATGTTTTTTAACATATCATGGACTATATAAAATAAATGAATATTATAGTCACTTGACTTACTCCATTACTCATGTGTGCTTCATTTAAAGTCCCATTCCTGTTCTCTCCCCTTGCAACTTATTGATAGGGATGGAGGCATCCCTTTGGTGCTAGCCTCATTTAAAGTCCCAAAAATTCTCTTTTGATCATCCCCCACACAGTTAGCAAGCACCAATTAGGAGCACACTTATCCCTTTGATCACCCCCGATGTTAACCCCTTCCCTGCCAGTGTCATTAGTATAGTGACAGTGCATATTTTTAGCACTGATCACTGTAAAAATTTAACTGGTCCCCAAAAAAAGTCTCAAAAGTGTCAGTTAGGTGTCGGATTTGTCTGCTGCAATGTTGCAGTCCTCCTAAAAAAGGCGGTTTCGCCGCCATTACTAGTAACAAAATAAAATAAATAAAAATGCCTAAAAATATCCCATAGCTTGTAGACGCAATAACTTTTGCGCAAACCAATATACGCTTATTGTTTTTTTTTTTTTTTACCAAAAATATGTAGCTGAATACACATTGGCCTAAATTGATAAAAAAAAAAAATAGATTTTTTACTTTTTTTTTTTAATTGGATATGTTTTATAGTAGAAAGTAAAAAAATATAGTTTTTTTTTTTTCTAAATTGTCGCTCTTTTTTTGTTTATAGCACAAAAAAAGCTCTATTTGTGTAAAAAAAAAAAACATCAATTTTGTTTAAGTACAACGGTGCATGATCGTGCAATTGTCAGTTAAAATAACGCAGTGCCGTATCGCAAAAAAATGGCCTGGTCATTAAGGGGGTAAAACCTTTTGGGGGCTGAAGTGGTTAACCACTTAAGGACCGCCTCCTGCACATTTACGTCGGCAAAATGGCACGGCTGGGCACATCAACATACAGGTACGTTGCTCTTTAAGAGCCCAGCCGTGGATCGGGTCCGTGGAGCGGACCCGATCGCTGCCGATGTCCCGCGATCGGGTCACAGAACTGAAGAACAGGGAGAGGTAAGTGTAAACAAACCTCTCCCCGTAAATCCTAGTGAGGCTGTTACTGATCGTCTGTTCCCTGTCATAGGGAAAGACGATCAGTGATGTCACACGCCAAGCCACGCCCCCCTACAGTAAAAAAAACACACAGGTCACACTTAAAGCGGTTCGGCACTCATTTCATTTAGTAAATCTCTTTGCCTTCCAAATCAGGCAAAGAGTACTAAATGAAATGTTTTTTTTTTTTTTTTTTTTTTTTTACTTACCTTGTAATTGAAGACTTCCGGTCTTCTCCCTCTGCGGCGGCGGGCGGGGTCTCTGCGTCGATCGTCGTCACGCCGCACTGTCTCCTGGGATCTGGTGTCATTGATCCCAGGAGTCAGTGCGGGCATCTTCCGAAATCTCGCGAGATTTCGGCCACATCTTCCGAAATCTCCCGAGATTTCGGCCGCATCTGCCGAAATCTCGTGAGATCTCGGCAGATGTGCCGTTACTGCGCACGCGCGAGAAACGGCAGTGCATGCTGGGCCATCTAAAGTTCCTGTGGGTGTTTCACATGCCCACAGGCAAGATGGCCCCCAGCACTAAAGAAGAAGACGAGGAACTTCATCGGACGAAAACCGGCGGCGATCGAGATGGAAGATGGAACAGGTGAGTCCCCCAATAAAGGTAAGCACACTTTATATTACGTCCTAAAAAAAAAATTTTTTTTTCAGAGTGCAGAACCGCTTTAACCCCTCCCCGCCCCCTAGTGTTAACCCCTTCAATGCATTTTTAATCGCACTGATCGGTGTATGGTCCCAAAAATGTGTCAAAATTGTCCGACGTGTCCGCCATAATGTCGCAGTCACAATGAAAAATCGCTGATCGCCGCCATTACTAGTAAAAAAAAAATTATTAATAAAAATGCCATAAAACTTTCCCCTATTTTGTAGACGCTATAACTTTTGCGCAAGCCAATCAATAAATGCTTATTGCGATTTTTTTACCAAAAACATGTAGAAGAATACGTATCGGCCTAAACTGAGGAAAGAAAACGTTTTTTTTATATGTTTTTTGGGGATATTTATTATAGCAAAAAGTTAAAAATATATATATTTTTTTCAAAATTGTCGCTTTTTTTTTGTTAATAGTGTAAAAAATAAAAACCGCAGAGGTATTCAAATACCACCAAAAGAAAGCTCTATTTGTGGGAAAAAAAAGGATGTCCATTTTGTTTGGGTGCAACGTCGCATGACCGCGCAATTGTCAGCTAAAGCGACGCAGTGCCGAATCGCAAAAAGTGCTCTGGTCAGGAAGGGGGTAAATCCTTCCGGGCTGAAGTGGTTAAGCTTGGCAATTGGTAACTCAGGCCTGACCACTGCATCCCGAGAGGAGGTCACATACTCCTCTATTCTGGAAAGTGCTGAGTATTTCCCAAGGGCTCTAAGAAATTGTACCCCAGTTGAAGCCTATGCAGGCGAAACATGTAGGGTTAAATGCCTGCCTAAGCCACCTAGAGATTTTATCCGCGCCATTTTTTTAAAAAGCGTTTTTACTATTTTTACTTGCTGTTTGAGATTGAAAAATCCCAAAATAAAATACCTCTTGTCTTTGGAGTTACACTATGAGGAGTTGCCTCCTTTTTTCCCTTTTTTTCGTTTTCTCCTTGTGAGCTACCCACGCCAGAGAGTACTACCCAAAGTCCTTCCACCTTTCCTTCTTGGAATTGGACAGTCTGCTGGGGGTGAGTATTGGAGGTTCTCACTGCCTCAGAAAAGGAAGCCTTCCAAAGGACACGTTTGTCTGCAACACTACCCTGATATATCCGGTGGATCCGGTACATGCTCGTTTGACTCACCACCGAGAGGTCTGTGAGTCCACCTAATCTGGTAAGGGTATCTCGATCATTCCATGTCTATATTTTAAGGAAAACTGCTTCAGAGAAGGTTGAATCCTCTTGAAGCCAGAAATCATTACAACCATCTGTTATCATCTTGGGACTGCATCTTTATAGGCCATCTTTACTACCCTGCGATTCCATTCATAAAATCCCTCCCATGGTTGACTGTGGACTTACGCAACACTAAGGCTACTTTCACACTGGAGCGGTGGGGCGCTGGCGGTAAAGCGGCGCTATATTTAGCGCCGCTTTACCGGCGTTTTAGCGGCGCATTGCGGCCGCTCGCGGGGTGTTTTTACCCCCGCGAGCGGCCGAAAAAGGGTCAATACCGCCCGCAAACCGCCGCTATTGCGGCGTTTTGCGGGCGGGTTCGGCGCGCTCCCCCATTGTTTTCAATGGGACCGGGCGCTATAGGAGCGGTAAATATACCGCTCCTATAGCGAGCCAAAGATGCGGCTTGCAGGACATTTTTGAGCGTCCTGCAAGCGCACCGCTTCAGTGTGAAAGCCCTCGGGCTTTCACACTGAAGGAACAGCAACAGCTGTTTCGGGTCGGTTTGCAGGCGCTATTCTTAGCGCAATAGCGCTTGCAAACCGCCCCAGTGTGAAAGGGGCCTAATGGTGGAATACAGCGGACCAGTACAGCACTATCAGTGGAATATACTCTTGGGGTCACCTTACCCTGTGGACATGACCCACTGATTGCTGTGTGTATTACAATTGGTTGACCATAGAATTGATGAGCCTTTTCCCCAAAATAGAGTGTTTCACTCATTATATTTGCTATTTATTTTATTTTGTAAATTTATATCTTTTTGTTATGTTTTTTTATCATGTGCGATTTTTAATTCGCACATCCAAGTAAAACCCCGTAGTGATATAGACTAGCTATTTTTCAAACCATACCACTACTATTGAGTACTTTTATTTTATGATTAGATTCGAAATCCATATATGCGATTTTTCAGAAATCGCATAACTTATTTGATGCACACTTTAAGAATTGCACTATAGAAAATTATTCAATACTGATATGACTATCTAGGATTGATTTGAACACGTGATTGCATTTCTTGCCTTATGAATAACATCATTACTCTGTACAGCTGATTAGACTGCAGTTAACACCATTATATTTTCTACCTATGCAAATACTCACTTGATTTGTACCAGCTTATCAGGACGGCCTGACAGACCGCGTTTTTTTCCCCACTTTTTTTCCACTTTTTGAGTTCATAACCTTTTATCACATTTTCATGCGTTTCAGCTTATAAGAAAAGTCGCATGATCTTTCACAATTTTTCTATAGTTTAGTTCTGTGTTGTATTGTACACTTTATTTCTACAGGGTCTATGAGAACCCAATCTGGACCCGGGATAGGAGATAAAATTCTATACATTCACATCACATTGAATTGTTTATTCTGATTTGCACCTTATGGGAATACGACCCTTCTTATAGTTGGGCCGTTTTACTGCCATAAGTTGTCAAATCCCCTTTTTTCACCCACGGGATATGAGTGATTTTTTTTATCAGTAATACACCTGTCATGCATTGTCGCCCATAGGGTTTGACCTCCTTATGTGACTCTATGCAAAACAGGGACACTTATCCTTTTATTCACGTTTTTATTGATTTTGACGCACTTCAGGGATATATATCCCTTTATTCAGGTTTGTATCGACTTTTTACACAAGCGCTGCACTTTTATAATTTCATGTTTTCGTACAATTGAGTCTGATTGTTGTGCCAGCAGCTATAATTAATCTCAGTTTGGCGCAGTATTTTTTCTACCTTTAGCTCTAAGAAATTGGCAAGGGAGCACGGCAAGGTAAGTATCAGAGGTTAGGCAGTTTTTTTTGTTTTTTTTTTCAAGAGAACCTGTGACAGGGTCTATTTAACCTCTGCTCTAGCACTGAACCCCTAAACCGAACGTTAACCTTACATTATGCCCTTGGACAGATTAATTCTCTCCCTGCAGCGTGATCCTCTGCACCAATAGCATGCAGATGATGCCGTGTCCCACGCTGAAAGCCTGTCCGCCAAGATCCCTGCGCCAGACCTGATTCAATGCAAATCCTAAACAAATTTGATGTCAAACTGGCCTTTTAAATCTAGCTAGCATTGACTTTCAAAAGCAAGAAAGAATTTCTATCTCAAAGTATTCACAATGTCAACTATAAGTACATAGTGATTGGTAGTCCTCTGAATCATTATTGTGTCCCTGGAAAGGGTTGAATATAATGGCGCCTGTAATAATTTGCCTTAGTTATTACATATAGTGATATAGTTCTTCCCTTCAACCTCCAGCTGGTGATAACAGACAGTCTACCATATGATGGCTATAAAGCTGAACAGCAGCCTAGAGTGATGTATATCTATATTTTCTTAACCTTTGCTCCCCATCTTCTCAATTTTACAGCGATACTCAGCTGTGCAGACATACAGCGGGAGATCTACTGAAGTGTTTATAACACTTGACACGTGAAATACTATGGAGGGAAAAGGTGCATCTTTGGTGTGTTTTCTAGTAAAACGTGCTTTCCATAGAGTTAAAAACAAACTAGAAACACACCGCACATTAACTGCAGTGTATAAAGAACATAGGGCATTAATTGTAGTCACAATTATGATCCAAACACAAGAACAAATGTGGGGCTGGATTCAGAATTTTGAATGCCGCGTACACACGACCGTTTTTTCCGTCGGAATAAATGCTGACGGTTTTTCCGACGGAGTTCCTGATGAAATTGTCTTGCCTACACATGATCACACCAAAGTGCGACCGTCTAGAACGTGGTGACGTACAACGTGTACGACGGGACTAGAAAAAGGAAGTTCAATAGCCAATAGCTGCCATCTCGTACTTGCTTCAGAGCATGCGTCGTTTTTGGTCCGTCGGAACAGCATACAGACGAGCGGTTTTCCCGATAGGAATTGATTCTATCGGAAATATTTAGAACATGTTCTATTTCTAGGTCCGTCAGAATTTTCGAAAAAAATAAAAAAAGTCCGATGAGGCCCACACACGATCGGAATATCCGATGAAAAGATTCCATCTGACTTTTTCTGCCGGAAAGTCCGACCTTGTGTATTATGCCCCGTACACACGGTCGGAAAATCCGACCACAAAATCCATCAGATTTTTTCCGACGGATTTTGTCCCACACTGGTGTTGCATACACACGGTCAGACAAAGTTGTCGGAAAATCCGATCATTCTGAATGTGGTGACGTTTGTTGCGTACGACGGGACTACGTAGAGGCTAGTAGCCAATAGCTTTGGTCTTGTAATGTGATCTGAGCATGCGTGGCACTTTGTCCGTCGGAATTCGCTACACACGATCGGAAAAAGTCCGATAGGACTTTGTTGTCGGAAAATTTGAGAGCAGAGATAAAACTTTGTCCGTCGGAAAATCTGACGGAAAAAGTCCGATGGAGCCTACACACAGTCGGAATTTCCGACAACATTGTCTGATAGGACATTTTCCGGCGGAAAATCCGACCGTGTGTATGGGGCATAAGGCTCACTGAAGTTGTCACTGGGCACACAGGTTTCGGATTGGCAACACTCCACAAAACAGGGACTCTCGTTAAAAAAAGGGAAAAGAACCCAGAGATGAGAGTCCACATACATTCAGTTCAATGAGAGTGCCAAACAAACATCTAAGAGTCCAAGATTTTTAATGATAAAATTGATTTATAGCAAAAAAAACAAAACAACCAATGAGGTGGACAAACACCCCTCCTTATCAGGGCTGCAAAACAAGTACAAATATAAAGGTCACAAATCATTTATACCCTTTGATTCTTTATATTCATTATTGTTTACCTACATGTTGTTTTTTTATATTTATGACCTTTATATTTCTACTTGGGGGAAAAAAAAGGGAGAAGTTTGAAATCTGCTAGAAATTAGGCCACATCCCTGGTAGATTGAGAGAAAAAGAACTCCCCTAGCTTTTAGGACGTTTTGGGGTCTGAGGAATGTACAAACAACAGAATTAATGTAAAGTATTTATTATTTTCAAAAGGTCATTAAAATTATATGAAATGGTACATAGATACAATTATATAGAAATAAGGGGTGGTCAAGGACCACATGCAAAAAAATTATCAATCCACTCAATGGTGGTACTGGAGATTGATACAGAAAACCATACACCAACACGTTTCGGAGTCCTTTGAGCTCCTTCTTCAGGGAAGGTTTTTAACAATCTTGACAAATACAGTGTCTAAAACAGAACACATATTAGAACATTCATTGTTGATCATGGGTGGCATAGCATTATATGAACAGAAAGGGTTGTGGAGATGGGAAGGCTTGTACTTGGTTTATAGCCCTGATGCAGAGGGGATGTGTTTGGTCCCTGAAATGCATTGGATTTTTTTTGCTATGAATACATTTTTATCAATAAAAACCTTGAACTCTTGAATGTTTGTTTGGCGCTGTCATTGGACTGAATGTCACTGGGAACACTAAGAAACCATTACAACTATGTTGCTGCTACCTCACAAGTGAGCAAGCTTCTGTGATGTTTAGGCCAGTGAAGGAAATGGCATCTACTGTACAGTGGAACCTCGGGTTACGAGTAACGTGGTTAACGAGCATTTTGAAAGACGAGCAACTTTTTTTTTTTATTCTGACAGTGTTGTCTCGCAGGACGAGCAGAATTCAAGCTAATAGGGCCTGCAGTACCGCATATGGCCTGAGGTTCGGGGAGCGCCGGAGCCGAGAAGAGCTGAACGACGCTGATTACAGGCGATCAGCGCTGTTCGGCAATGCTCGGAAAGACACGGAAATACTCAGTTTCCGTGCCTTTCCGAGGTCAGCCGAAGTGTCCTCTGGCCTTTCTGAGGCTCTCCGGCGCCCCACCCCCCACCTCTGGCCGCATGCGGTATTGCATGCCATTGAAGTCAATTCAGAACAAATAATTTTCGTTTCCATTGACTTCAATGGGGAAACTCGCTTTGATATGCGAGTACTTTGGATTACGAGCATTCACCTGGAACAGATTATGCTCGTAATCTGAGGTTACACTGTATTAGGAAAGATGTCAGTTGCCCCTTAGTGATTGTGACATGGCCCTTATTCTGGTTTCACACCAGGTCAATATTTTACCAGCCTGGCTTGTAAAAATGTGACTTACCAATGTTCTAATAAGAAAGAGACTATAGGCCGGTATTTTTTACCTGAAACGGTGGCAATTCTAGTTTCCATGCGTGTTGGCGTGTTTGTGAAGCTTGTTGACACACATGAACTGTCGGTGTCATCACCAGGTCCGTTAAAGTGTATGCACTACACAGGATGTAAGGGATGGGTATGGAAGGCAGGTATGTTTCCCCATTATTTGGGTTGAAGAGACTTGGAGGCTCGGAGAGACTTTTGATGGGAAAGAGACTCCTAACCTGCTTATAGGAACTTTAGTACTGAAAGGGTTAAGCCACCTGCAGGAGAGGCCTGAAAAGGAGCAGGAAGGAGTCAGCACCTGCCTGTGAGATGGAGTGAAGCAGTTCATAGCTGTGAGAAAGTGTGGACTGTTGGTGCTGAGACTTTATTTGCTGAGCTCTTGAGGCTTTTTCCTGTGCCCTGAATCAGACGGGAACCTTAAACAAGGTGTAGGACTGGTATACTGGCGGTGAGCCATAATAATGTTTTGAATATACCAGAACAATAGACTACTTCTATTTGCTTTTGTGAAGAAAGCTGTTTTATTTTCCTGATTTTGAAGGAGAAATAATGTTTTACTTTTACAAGCTACTAGTTGGTGATTCCAAGCTCCTCATATTACAGTACATAATATAGTTGTGTAACTAGCTCCCTTGTAAATGTAGTTGTGCAAAGATTAATATCGGTGTGAGTAAATGTGTAGGCAGGTTGTGTGTTTGGTTCAAGCAAGTTAGTGGCTGGCCCAGGCCGGGGGAAAGGGTTAATTTCTGTGAACGTAGTTTCTGGGGTTTTGGTCACAGCCAGCCAACCTGTGCTATAAAAAGGGAGAAGACCTAGGTACAGGGCCCCTGGTAGTTGAGTTTGATGGTTCTGTTCCGCTCGAGGTTGGAGGTACTAGGACGGCTGTGTTTTGCAGTCTGCTGAGGACACTAGGACTTTTCTGAGACATCCAAGCCATAGAGAATGCCAAAATGGACTCTCACCTCATAGAGGTATGCCTGGGCAGCCACACTACTGTAGTTAGAGTTAGGAAAAAGGACATTGTTATAATGAACTGCATGCTGAAACTTAACCAGTAAAGTCACATTAACAGTTCTAAGCTTGGTCTGAAGTTTATCAAAGGGGTGCATGTTGGTTCTGGTGTCTCTAAAGAACCAGAGTCTGTAAAGCACTACGGGGTATAAAGTAACACCACTACAAGGGCTAACCCAGCAAGACAAAGAAAAGTGTAGTTGCTAAGGGTAACCAGGTGAAAGAACAAGCTACAAGCAACCAGTTGTTAGGCTTGGTACCTGGTAAGGTGACAGGTACTCCAGTAGTGATGGGACCATTGTCTGGATCCCTCCCTAGCAGTCAGTTTCCAATAGCAACTGGATCCAAATTAGTGTTATGCCGCGTACACACGATCGGAAATTCCGCCAGCAAAAGTCCAATGAAAGCTTTTGGTCGGAAAATGCGACCATGTGCATGCTCCATCGGACTTTTGCTGGCCGAATTCCACTGCTCCTAAAGCGCCCCCTGCCCATTGAAATAAATGGGCAGCACCAATTTGCGGGCGCTTTTAACCCTTTTTAGGCCGCTAGCGGGGGTTAAAAGCAACATGCTAGCGGCCAAAAAGCGCCACTAAAACAACTGTAAAGCGCCGCTAAAAATAGTCCAACTGCTTCAGTGTGAAAGTGCCCTAAGACCCCTTTCACACTGAGGCGTTTTTCAGGCGCTTTTGATATAAAAATAGCGCCTGTAAAACGCCTGAAAAATGCCTCCCCTGCAGTCCCAGTGTGAAAGCCAGAGTGCTTTCACACTGGGGTGATGCGCTGGCAGGACGTTCAAAAAAGTCCTGCAAGCAGCAGGACACAGCTCCTCCACCGCTCCTGCTCATTGAAATGAATGGGCACCGCTGCCAAAACTAATGCAAAACGTTTCGGCAGCGGCGCTACAGAAGCACATTTAACCCTTTATTTCAGCGCTAGCAGGGGTTAAAAGCTAGCAGCCGAATAGCGCTGCTAAAACAACTGTAAAGCACCGCTAAAACTAGCACTGCTTTACCATCAACAACCGCCCGCCCCAGTCTGAAAGCAGCCTAAATCTGTATATGCAGTAAAGCAGGCTCTCACTCACTGTGGAGCCCAAGGGGTTAATCTACTGTATTGTGTAAAAAAGCAGTTTGATCCTGTTTTTTCTGACCCTGTCCTTCTTCCACAGTCCCCGATCCATCTCCTGATTGTACAGAGCCTTGGGGGCACTCTACACATGCTCAGTTTGGTGTGTTTTTTCTTTTGGGTGGGTGCATATGATCAGCACAGGGCCAATTAGCGCTGTCCAGACAGAGTCGCAGGGCAGCCTCATAGGACAGTTAGAGGAGAATGAAAACTCCTCCTACAGGCTTTAACCAGACACTGATAGAAGTCACAGGACTGCTCTAACTGCTGATGAGAAAAGGGATTTAGCAGTTTATATTCACTAAAACAATCGCATTTCCATGTTCTGTGTACTGTGGGAGACCAGATATAGTGAGTGCAAGCTCCTGGGTTTCGTAACACTTTAAAATGGCCCACCATTGCCGGCAAGCTTGGCCTGTTAAAGGAATAGGAAAAGATAATGGATCAACAAGAATTAATTATATGTGATTGGGGGCTTCGGAAAAAAAAACAACTACTATGCTACTGCATCATATACAGTGCCTTGCGAAAGTATTCGGCCCCCTTGAACTTTTCAATCTTTTGCCACATTTCAGGCTTCAAACATAAAGATATAAAATTTTAATTTTTTGTGAAGAATCACCAACAAGTGGGACACAATTATGAAGTGGAACGAAATCTATTGGATATTTTAAACTTTTTTAGCAAATAAAAACTGAAAAGTGGTGCGTGCAAAATTATTCGGCCCCTTTACTTTCAGGGCAGCAAACTCACTCCAGAAGTTCAGCGAGGATCTCTGAATGATCCAATGTTGTCCTAAATGACTGATGGTGATAAATAGAATCCACCTGTGTGTAATCAAGTCTCTGTATAAATGCACCTGCTCTGTGATAGTCTCAGGTTCTGTTGAAAGCGCAGAGAGCATCATGAAGACCAAGGAACACACCAGGCAGGTCCGTAATACTGTTGTGGAGAAGTTTAAAGCCGGATTTGGATACAAAAAGATTTACCAAGCTTTAAACATCCCAAGGAGCACTGTGCAAGCGATCATTTTGAAATGGAAGGAGTATCAGACCACTGCAAATCTACCAAGACCTGGCTGTCCCTCTAAACTTTCAGCTCAGACAAGGAGAAGACTGATCAGAGATGCAGCCAAGAGGCCCATGATCACTCTGGATGAACTGCAGAGAACTACAGCTGAGGTGGGAGAGTCTGTCCATAGGACAACAATCAGTCGTACACTGCACAAATCTGGCCTTTATGGAAGAGTGGCAAGAAGAAAGCCATTTATCAAAGATATCCATAAAAAGTCTTGTCTAAAGTTTGCCACAAGCCACCTGGGAGACACACCAAACATGTGGAAGAAGGTGCTCTGGTCCGATGAAACCAAAATCGAACTTTTTGGCCACAATGCAAAACTATATGTTTGGCGTAAAAGCAACACAGCTCATCACCCTCAACACACCATCCCCACTGTCAAACATGGTGGTGGCAGCATCATGGTTTGGGCCTGCTTTTCTTCAGCAGGGACAGGGAAGATGGTTAAAATTGAGGGGAAGATGGATGCAGCCAAATACAGGACCATTCTGGATGAAAACCTGTTGGAGTCTGCAAAAGACCTGAAAGTGGGACAGAGATTTATCTTCCAACAAGACAATGATCCCAAACATACAGCAAAATCTACAAAGGAATGGTTCACAAATAAACGTATCCAGGTATTAGAATGGCCAAGTCAAAGTCCAGACCTGAATCCAATCGAGAATCTGTGGAAAGAGCTGAAAACTGCTGTTCACAAACGCTCTCCATCCAACCTCACTGAGCTCGAGCTGTTTTGCAAGGAAGAATGGGCAAGAATTTCAGTCTCTCGATGTGCAAAACTGATAGAGACATACCCCAAGTGACTTGCAGCTGTAATCGCAGCAAAAGGTGGCTCTACAAAGTATTAACGCAAGGGGGCCGAATAATTTTGCACGCCCCACTTTTCATTTTTTATTAGTTAAAAAAGTTTCAACAATCCAATAGATTTCGTTCCACTTCACAATTGTGTCCCACTTGTTGGTGATTCTTCACAAAAAATAAAAATGTTATATCTTTATGTTTGAAGCCTGAAATGTGGCAAAAGGTTGAAAAGTTCAAGGGGGCCGAATACTTTCGCAAGGCACTGTATGTAATTTATCATTTTTCCCATAGTTCCACTATAACACGCGCTGATGCACCAAAAACTGACATGAATCTTGTCTTGCTGATGTGAATTGACACCATTTAAATCAATATCTGACCTGTGTAAATGTGTCATGCCGCGTACACACGATCGGAATTCTCGTCGAAAAAAGCTCTGATGGCTTTCCCAACGGAATTCAGCTCAAGCTGTCTTGCCTACACACGGTCACACCAAGTTCCGACCGCCAAGAACGCGGTGACGTACAACACTACGACGAGCCGAGAAAAAATGAAGTTCAATGCTTCCGAGCATGCGTCAAATTGTTTTTGAGCATGCGTAGGAATTTTGCACGTCAGAATTGCTACAGACGATCGGAATTTCCGATAGAAACTTTTTCCGTCGGAAAAATTGAGAACCTGCTCTTAAATTTTTGCTGGCGGGAATTCGGCCAGCAAAATTCCGATGGAGCCTACACACGGTCGCATTTTCCGATGAAAAGCTCTCATCGGTCTTTTGCTGGCCGAAATTCCGATTGTGTGTGTGTTATAATGCATAGGTGTGAATGGGCCCTCAGTGTTACTACCGATGATTCCCTCTTCACTCCAAACACATCAGAATACATTGATATCACATTCGGAATATATCATAGTTAAGCTGTCATCAGACAGATGACATGAATCATAATGAAATAGTCTTTCAGGCTTATTCATTGTTGCCATCTTAAAAAAAACTTGACTCTAGGGCATTTACTCACAGATTCTGTGTAACTATACTTGTCAAGTACGAAACACAAAGCAGTATATTTTAACGAAGTACCCAGTAATGACACGTCAAATTGAAGGCAGGGGCGGACTGACCATTCAGCTACTCGGGCACTTCCCGAGGGCCCGGGCCACTAGGGGGCCCCACCAGGGTTGCCAGCCTCAGTAAAACCAGGGGCAGTATGTAAAAATCAGTGTTTTTTTTTACATCTGTCTCTGAAATGTCCCTTACCGACATCCTTTTGGTCTAAAAATCCCAAGATTCTAGCTGCCCCACCTCTCCAGTACCTTCTCAGCCAATAGAAACATGTCTATGTATACTGTGTGATTGTATACTGTGTGTGTGTATACTGCTTACAGATACTGATTGCCTGGGGACCCCATAATCTCCTATTGCCCGGGGGCCCCATACTGATTGCCTGGGGACCCCATAATCTCCTATTGCCCGGGGGCCCCATGAGTTGTCAGTCCGCCCCTGATTGAAGGTGCACTGTTTTTCAAGTAATTGTCAGTACTCCAACAAAACGAATCAGCTCTGGGTCCTGGGCTTGAACCCCACCAGGGACACTACAGTATCTGCATGGAGTTTGTATCTTCTTTTCTAATGGGTGTATGCTTATTATATGGGGGCTATTAAAATAGTGACAATAATTCTTGCCTGCCACTTAACCAAAATGTGTGGCGTTACCATCCACATGCTGCACAAATGCATCCATGCGTTTATATGTTCATGAAGCTTACCTTTAGGTACAAGGAGAATCTCCTCAATGTGCACTGTTTAGGAGATAATCATTTCTGCAGCTGGTGACATTACCGGCGCATGCGCACTGCGCTTTGTAGGGCCAGCAGAGTATGCCTTCCCTTCAGAGTACTGTGCCGCGATCATGGCTCCCGTGTGCGCATGAGCTGTAGTGACATCATCACTGCTCGACCATTCAAGCGGCCGGAGCCTGCGAGCCCAGAAGGAAGACCGGGTGAAGACAGAAGCCCTGTCAGGGGTGACAGCGTGCCACAAAGGGTTTCTTTTTAAGGTAAGTCTTTTATCATTTCTAGATTGTAAGCTCTTACGTGCAGGGCCCTTTGATTCCTCCTGTATTGAATTGTATTGTAACTGTACTATCTGCCCTCATGTTGTAAAGTGCTGTGCAAACTGTTGGCGCTATATAAATCCTGTATAATAATAATAATAATAATAATAAAAAAAATGTGCTAGTACAGTATCTCACAAAAGTGAGTACAACCCCTCACATTTTTGTAAATATTTTATTCTATCTTTTCATGTGATAACACTGAAGAAATGACACTTTGCTACAATGTAAAGTAGTGAGTGTACAGCTTGTATAACAGTGTCAATTTGCTGTCCCCTCCAAATATCTCAACACACAGCCATTAATGTCTAAACCACTGGCAACAAAAGTAAGTACACTTCTAAGTGAAAATGTCCAAATTGGGCCCAAAATGTCAATATTTTGTGTGGCTACCCTTTTCTAGCACTGCCTTAACCCTCTTGGGCATGGAGTTCATCAGAACTTCACAGGTTGCCACTGGACTCTTCTTCCATGATGACATCACGGAGCTGGTGGATGTTAGAGACCTTGAGCTCCTCCACCTTCCGTATGAGGATGCCCCACAGATGCTCAATAGGGTTTAGGTCTGGAGACATTCTTGGCCAGTCCATCACCTTTACCCTCAGCTTCCTTAGCAAGGCAGTGGTCATCCTGGAGGTGTGTTTGGGGTCCTTATCATGTTGAAATACTGCCCTGTGGCCCAGTCTCCGAAGGGAGGGGATCATTCTCTGCTTCAGTATGTCACAGTACATGTTGGCATTCATGGTTCCCTCAATGATCTGTAGCTCCCCAGTGCCGGCAGCACTCATGCAGCCCCAGACCATGACACTCCCACCACCATGCTTGACTGTAGGCAAGACACACTTGTTTTTGTACCCCTCACCTGGTTGCCCCCACACACGCTTCACACCATCTGAACCAAAAAGGTTTATCTTGGTCTCATCAGACCACAGCACATGGTTCCAGTAATCTATGTCATTAGTCTGCTTGTCTTTCGTTTGCGGGCTTGTACGTCATCTTTAGAAGAGGCTTCCTTCTGGGACGACAGCCATGCAGACCAATTTGATGCAGTGTGCAGCGTATGGTCTGAGCACTGACAGGCTTCACTGCCCGGTTCCCTATTGCGCATGCGCGTGTCGCGTTGCGCATCTTTATTGGTCCCCATTGTGTCCTGAGAACTGTGTGTTTCCCAAGACACAACGGGAACCCTCGGATATGGGCGGGCATCTTCGGATAGGGGCGGGGCAGCTAGTCCCGGAAGTGGGGTGCAGATACCTGTATTATACAGGTATCTGCACCCCCCTCCCCCCTGAAAGGTGCCAATTGTGGCACCGGTGAAGGGGGGGGGGGGGAATCCGATAAGCGGAAGTTGCACTTTAGGGTGGAACTCCGCTTTAAGAAAGAACATTAAGCCACCCCTAAAGTCGACCTCTAGGCAAACAGCAAAGACACATGCAGTACGTATACACTGTCCTAACTGTCCAGTTATTATTATAGGTGTTTACATAACGGTATCAATTTATGTGGCGCTCTACATGCTATTTGTTCAAATCAGTCTCTGCCCTCAAGGAGCTTACAATTTTAGGCCCCTATCTCTCATGCATACATGCTATGACCAATTTAGCTTGCGCTACTTCGGCGACATTTCAAAGCCGCACATCAGTGCGATTTGCACTGCCGATTTGATTACGGCCTGCAACTTCATTTAACACAAGTCTATGAGAGTCACAGTGACATTAATAAAAAGTAGTGCAGGAACGTTTTTTATAATCGCTGCGACTTGAGTCGCGGTAAAATGAATGGTTCCATTGCCGGCAATGGGGTGCGACTCGTCATGTGATTTGGAACTGTCAAATCGCATGACAAGTCACACCGTTGTGAACTGGGGTTTAGAAATGAGCCAATGAACCTACCAGCGTGTATTTGGAATGTGGGAGAAAAACGAATTATATTGAAGAAACCCATGCAATCTCCATGCAGATAGTGTCCTGGGTGGGATTTGAAGTGAAGACTTCAGTGAAGCAAGGCAGATTGGCTAAGCACTCAGCAGGGGCGGACTGACCATTCAGGCACTGCCCGAGGGCCCCATGCCACTAAGGGGCCCCATCAGGGTTATCAGCCTCAATAAAACCAGGGACAGTATGTAAAAATCTGTGTTTTTAAAAAAATCCCAAGATTATAGCTGCCCCACCTCTCCAGTACCTTTTTAGTGTGTATGTGTATTCTGTGTGTGTATATTGTGTGTCTGTGTGTGTGTGGTGTGTGTGTGTGTGTGTCTGGGTGTGTGTGTGGGGCCCCATAATCTATTGCCTGGGGACCCCATAATCTCCTATTGCCTGGGGGCCCCATGAGTTGTCAGTCCACCCCTGCCAGTCAGCCATTGTGCTGCAATTCCACCCATGCAAGTTATACCCTGCCATACTACACCGCCAGGCAGTTAACACCAACACCTTTCACCACACACACAGCAACAAATCAACGTCATTGCAAAGCTGACTCTTTCACCAAACAGTAATACCACTTGCCTGGCCATGCAGCATGGCATGGGTGAGTAAACTATGAAACCAACATGCCTATCATGCTCACCAGCTCATGCCAAATGGTGGCCATGTTACTGATACCACTTCACCAGTGGCAGAATATTTACACCTGTGAATGGCAACACACACATACCATTTGTCAACATACACTGAAGTGCAGGTTTCACTGAATATTAGCTTTTCTGTCTAACAAACATGGCTGTGTGAACAGGACAGGTGACAGTAGGAGGTAGAATGTTCTGGTTATCCCACTGTAGTTCTCAGAGATAAACGTATTTATGGGCATATTTCTACAAATTGTGTAACTGATCCTGCATATGCACATAAAGCTACATTAGACATAGATATCATATAGGGACAATGTTCTCTCTACGGTAGGATACAACATTGTGTAAGTCATATTTCATACCTACATTGTAAACCTGCCATAGAAGCAGATGATATGACAAAGCTTTTATGAAATGGTGATCTGCTGATGTGGATCTTGTGAACGAGGCCCACAGGACCGCAGAGCCCCTCTGTGTCCCTCATTTGGACGGATGGTCCTTCATTTTTGAGCTAAATGCTTCAGTAGTCCATCTTTTTGCTATGAACCTCTTTAAAAAAAACAACTGCACTTAACTACCTAAATGGGACAAAACTTCCTCCATTCTTAATATTTTAAAATGTGTTATTATGAGAGGCCACTGTAAAGGAAAATTTGTGGGGGAAAAAGTGCATTTGTGGGTTTAACCAGTGGCAGCTGGTGCTCAAATTTTTTTGCCATCAAACGCAGCTACTGTGCCCATCAATTGCACCACTGTGCCATCAAACACAGCCACTGTGCCCATCAATGCTGCCACTGTGCCATCAAGCACAGCCACTGTGCCCATCAAAGCCACTGTGCCCATCAAAAGCGCAGCCACTGTGCCCATCAAACGCAGCTACTGTGCCCATCAATTGCCACCACTATGCCATCAAACACAGCCACTGTGCAGCCACTGTCCCATCAAGCGCAGCCACTGTGCCCATCAAAAGCGCAGCCACTGTGCCCATCAGCGCAGCCACTGTGCCCATCAATTGCCGCCACTATGCCATCAAGCGCAGCCACTGTGCCCATCAAGCGCAGCCACTGTGCCCATCAAGCGCCCACTGTGCCCATCAAAAGCGCAGCCACTGTGCCCATAAAACGCGCAGCCACTGTGCCCATCAAGAGAAGCTACTGTACCTATCAATTGCCGCTACTGTGCCCATCAAATGCTGCCAGTGTGTCCATCAATTGCCGCTACTGTGCCCCATCAAATGCTGCCAGTGTGCATCGCCCGGCACTTATCTGTCTCGCAATGGGTCAGCGGCGTTGTCCTGCACGCTCCTCGATGTCTTCTTCCGTCCTCTCTATCAGGCGTCCAATCACATCGCCTGACGTTTCAGCCAATCAGGTGACAGGTAACAGAACCAAGACCTGAACCAATTGTAACAGAACCAAGCTATTCCTTCGCTTTGCTAACACACAACTGAGTGAACAGCGAACGCACAGCATTGCGCCCGCTGTTCACCTTTTTGGGCGCCTATTAGAGCCTACGGCTCTAATCAGGTGCTTCCAAAAAACACCCCCTGCCACTGTAATTCAGGTGCCCGGTGCCCGAAAAAGGGTCGGATACCTGAATAGGGGGTGTCAGCAGCGACCATAGATTCATGCAATGCATGAATCTTTCTATGGGGATAGAGCGGTGCCAGGGGAGAGGGGGCGGCGCTCCTGCGCCTTTTATGGACGCACCGCAACAGGGTTTAACCAATCAGCTTTTACATTTTTTTTTAACTGGGGGCCTGGCAGGGGTGTGCCCTGTACCTACATACTTTGTGCTGAGGTTGCTTCTCTTGCTCATCTAAGAGTTAGTTGGGAGGTAAGGTACAGTGTATCAAGACAGAATTACGTTCACATGAACTGTATGAGCCGATATGGCTCTGTAGTGACCTGTGATGGTTGCAGTTTTTTTAGGGCTGGTCATCTGCTGATAATCACTGCATGAGAAATTACAGGAGAATGGCCACAAATAGCTGTGGAGGCTATAGGGCTCCCATTGCTTTCAATAGAGGCTTCCTGTCTACATCTATTTTAGATGGATCCTGGTTGAGTCTCCCATGGGTAATCATAAACAGCCCCATTCACAGCGTGAATGGGACCCAAAGGTGCAGGCTTGGGGGAAGGTCATCTTTTCTTTATCCCTTATTGAGTCACTGCCCTGGAACAAGCACACAACCAGTATAGTCTGAAAAGTCTACATTACAATCCTGCATACTGTACATATCCCAAGTTAATGATTACTAAGTAGTGAAGCCAGAATCAGTATAATAGTAGTGAACCTAGGCATAAAAATATCAGCCCTTAGTCAACAATGGCGGGTAATAATTATATTCAAACAGATTGCTTTTTTTTTTTATGATAGCCCCAGCCATAAACGTTGTCATGTTTTAATTGCTGTCCATGTGACATTTTGGCCAATCACCCCACAATGCTTGCCCTGTACAGGTAGGTGGTCAATATCATGTGCTCCTTACAATCATCACCAGGGGCGTTGCTAGGTCTACAAAAGATCTGGGCTAGAACCCATAGCAGTGCAGTCAGGGGCGGACTGACCATTCGGCCACTTCCCGAGGGCCCCGGGCCACTAGGGGGCCCCATCAGGGTTGCCAGCCTCAGTAAAACCAGGGACAGTATGTAAAAATCTGTGTTTTTTTTTTACATCTGTCTCTGAAATGTCCCTTACTGGCATCCTTTTGGTCTAAAAATCCCAAGATTATAGCTGCCCCACCTCTCCAGTACCTTCTCAGCCAATAGAAACATGTCTGTGTATACTGTGTGTACATGTATGTGTATACTGTGTGATTGTATACTGTGTGGCCCCATAATATCTGATTGCCTGGGGGCCCCATGAGTTGTCAGTCCGCCCCTGAGTGCAGTAAAGAAAGTCATAAGCTTGGACAGGCATACACATGTATATAATGTGTGTGTGTGTGTGTATATATAATATATATATATATATATATATATATATATATATATATATATATCCCCAGAGAGCCCCCCCCCCTTACATTAGGGTCCCCAGAGAGCCTCCCCCTTAAATCAGGGTCCCTAGAGCGCCCCCCAGTTACACCAGGGTCCCTAGAAAGCCTCCCCTTAGGGACCCCTGCAGAGACTCGGGGCTATGGGCCCAAAAGCCACCCCCCAGCAACGCCATTGATCATCACCAACGTTGCTCTTGCTTTTGATATATTAATTTTATTGAATGCACCCTCACTAATGATAGTAGAGTAGAACATTAGGTCAGTCCCACTTCATGATGATTTGGTTAAAAAATAAAATAAATGGGTTCTCTAGGTTTATTGTACTGCTACAATGTAGACAGAAGACTAAATGTATTTTGGTAATGGAAAAAAATGGTGTTGCTTACCTTAGAGGTCACTCCACCTCTAGTGCTATCTAAAGAACTTTCTAAAACAAGTGGTTAGCTCCCATTTAAAATTGCTGAATTTGAAACCTTCCATTATAGTATTAGTGCTCCTTACTCCTAGGAACTTGTCCTCCTCGAGTGTCATTTACGAAGAATCTTGCCCTGGAGGCAGTCAGTAGAGCAGAGGTGTAGTATAACAATCCAAGGTTAAGTCAGGCTGCACTCTGCTCAGAGAAGGTGCCGAAGTGTATCGCTGCCTTTGGCGAAATTGTCAGAATAAACACGCTATCTATAGCTGATTAATTGTGGAATTGACACAAAACGTGTCGACCAGCAAAGTGAGCTTGTTCAGATGAATGTTTGTTTTGTCTTACAGTCCATCGTAGTGATGATAAGAAGAGATCTAGAAAATATTTCTAGCTTTACAAGTAGTCCACTCATTAAGGCCTGATTCACACCAATGCATTTTTAGTGCTTTTTGCATTTTGCAGACTTGCACCACAGAACGTGGTCCATAGGAAACCATGTTAAATGGACTGTAGTGGAAATCTGCAAAATGCAAAAAGCACTAAAAATGCACAGGTGTGAATCAGGCCTAACTGTCTGTTTTTTTTTTCTGTTTGGATGCACCATTTTCAAATAAAAATTATTTTTTATTTCAAATAAAAATTATTTATTTCGTTTATTTATTTATTTTTTTTTATTTATTTCATTTATTTTTATTTCAAATAAAAATTATTTATTTATAAAAATTAAAAATAAAAATTATTTATTTCATTTATTTTATTTATTTTTGATTTATTTCATTTATTTTATTTCATTTATTTTTATTTCAAATAAAAATTATTTATTTATAAAAATTATTTATTTCAAATAAAAATTATTTTACAGGTTGGAGCTGTTGTTTCTATCTAGTATTGCCACCATTTAACCATCCTGCACAATACAGATCGACTACTAAGCCCAGGTCTACCAATAGGGTGGTAGAGCTGTCTCTCCTGTACTGGGCCCAAGCTCCATCAGTTCAGTAGGGGGCCCAAGGGCAAAGAGGGGACTTTGGGTGAATGCACAGTAACTCCACAGGCTGTGGCTCCCAGTGATTAAATAAAAGGATCTCAGGCCCCATCCGTTCAACAGCAAGGGCCAGGGATAGAGAGGGGACTATTTACTCATTTCATTTTCAGGAGCAGGTGGAGTAATCTTCCCAGCTCCCAACAATATAGGCTTCGGCCTCTTCTTCTATATCAATCCACCAGGGCATGCCAAAACTTTAATTGTTGGGAGCCACAGTATGAAGAATTACTCCCCCCTACTCCCAAAAACAAGTGCGTTGTAAATAGTCCCATCTCTGTCCTCAGCCCCTGCTGCTGAGCTGATGAGGCCTGGGAAACTTTAATTAAATTTCTGAGAGCCAAGGCTGGAGGGATTACTGTGCATTTACATACCTCCCAACTTTTTGAGATGGAATGAGGGACACCTATCAGCAAAGGTATGCAGACATAAGACACACCCCTTGAGATGCCCCCTTAGGACCCTTTCACACTGGGGTGGGAGCGGCGTCGGCAGTAAAGCTGCGCTATTTTTAGCGCTGTTTTAACGGCGGTGTTCGGCCGCTAGCGGTGCGGTTTTAACCCCTGCTAGCGGCCGTAAAAGGGTTAAACCCGCCGGCAAAGCGCCGCTGCAGCAGCGCTTTGTGGTATAGCCGTGCTGCCCCATTGATTTCAATGGGTAGGAGCGGTTTAGGAGCAGTGAATACACCGCTTCTTCACCGCTCCAAAGATGCTGCTAGCAGGACTTTTTTTACCGACCGTTATTTTATCATTTTTTTACCTCCGGCTTTCACACTGGAGTGAAAGGGGCCATTTTTTTTCAGGCGCTATTTTTAGCGCTGTAGCGCCTGAAAAATGCCCCAGTGTGAAAGGGGCCTTAAAGGAGAATTGTACAAAAAAAAACAAGATTGGTTAAACCCACAAGTGCTTTCTGTTTACCAATACTATTCCTTTATATTGTTTTTTAGAATTTACAAATGCAGCAATTTAGAAATCAGATGAAAGGTTTAGCTTCAGGATCAAACCAAAATGAGGGACAAATGAGGAGGAATGAGGGACAGGGAGACATTGCTCCAAATCAGGGACAGTCCCCTCGAAATCAGGGACAGTTGGGAGCTATGCATTTACAATGGGGTATTTAAAATCACTTCTCTATGTAAGGTACGAGGGGGTTTATGGCCCGGTCAGGGAGGCTGTATGGCGACTCATGATTTGTAATTGTGGCCCTGGCCCAGGGAGTGGTTCATGAAGTGTTGACCCCAGGCTTCTGGTCTTCCGCAGAAGACATCAAAAATTGGCACAGGTGCAAACCACAAGGTCCCAAGGAATGGCTTGTATTGTGGGGAGTTAAGCTTTGTCCTCCTAGTAAGCTGTTTGGCCATGATTTCTTCTTAACATCAGGTCACCCAGTACTTAATAAGCCAACTTTGGATACAAATTTTGTGCACCATGCATGAAAAAGGAAAGGTACCTGTAATATTCGCTACCATCTTCAGGTCTGCTGTCAGGCTTGCACGTGAATACTGTCCAAAAAAGCCCTACATTCATTTTATTGGTACATTTGTGGGGTTTGTAACAAACAGTGATGTAAGTAACTGAGTTAAAATAAACGGAGTTACTTAACGCAGTTACTTTAGAGGGTAACGAGTATCTAACTGATTACTTTTCCCCTCATGGTAACTCAGTTACCATTACTTTGGCTTAGTTACCCCAATTACATCTACTGCCACTAGATGGCAGTAGTGTAATTCCGGTGTCCTGCCGAAAAAGTTCCCCCTGTACTGCGCAGGCTCATCGCTTGCGCAGTACGAAGGACTACGGAGCTTCCGAAAATTGCCGAACCTAAACAGCTCTGAGTTAACTCTACATCGCGCAGGCGCAGTTAACATGTAATTGTACGAGGCGATGCCGCACGCTCCTGATGCTCGTGCTACTCTGCAAGGGGCATCGTGTAACTAAGGGGCGGTCTAGTATTACTGTAACCAAGGGGCGCAATTATTATTGTTATATATCGAGCTCTGCCCATAACATTCGCCCTCTTCTGTAGCCATCCGCCCCTACACGATATAATAATAATAGACCCGCCCCTTACACGATATAATAATAATAGACCCGCCCCTTGCTTACACGTTATAACAGATCTGCCCCTTGGTTAAAGTAATAATAGAACAGCCCCTTGGTTACACGATATACAATAATAATAAATGCGCCCCTTGCTTACAGTAATACTAGACCCGCCCCTTACACGTATAGAATATTAAAAAAAAAAGTCAGTTACTTTGCTGCGTAACTAATTACTTTTCCATGTAGTAACTGAGTTACTAACGCAATTACTTTTTGGGATTAGTAATTTGTAACTTAACTACCGTATTTATCGGCGTATAACACGCACCCCAAGTTTAGGAAAAAAAGTTTTAGGAGGGAAGTATTAGGGAAAAAAAAAACCTTACATTTAAGCGTCATTTGCAGCTTCCCCAGCGTCATTGCAGCATGCCCAGCGTCACTGTAGCTTGCCCATCGTCACTGTAGCTTGCCCAGCGTCATTTGCAGCCTTGCCCAGCGTCATTTGGAGCCTTGCCCAGCGTCATTTCAGCCTTGCCCAGCGTCATTGGAGCCTTGCCCAGTGCCATTGTAGCTTGCCAGCGTCATTTTCAGTCTTTTCCGGGTTTAAATTTGCCGCCGCCGAGACGCTGTCGCGTGCCCCGCCGAAAAAACCCGAAGCACGGCCGAAAAAGACCGAAGCGCCCCCGGAAAAAGCCGAGCCGACTCGGACGGCTAAGCTCGCGGTCCCGCCTCCCTGCTGTTTCCGGAGCGAGCGCAGGGAGGCGGGACTACGAGCAGAGCAGAGTCTGCTCGGCTTTTTCCGGGGGGCGCTTCGTTCTTTTTCGGCAGCGCTCGCTATTTTTCAGTGGCGCTTGCAATTTTTGTCATTTTGTTTGGGGGTATCGGCGTATAACACGCACCCACGACTTTCCCCCGATTTTAAGGGGAAAAAGTGCATGTTATACGCCGATAAATACGGTAATTACTTTTTTAAAGTAAGATGACCAACACTGGTGAAAAAGTCCATTTTACTTATTTCAAATCCAAGCTGTCGCACAAGTAGACAAATAAAATATTAATGTAAATGCAGTAGGACCATTGGCTCATCCTCATAGCAGATCTACCTACAAATCCAATCACAAAAATCTCATTTAATATTTAACATATTCCTGTAATTTCAGAAGTCACTTCAGTTTTCCTAGATCTTCAGCCTTCACAAAAACAATATCTGGTGATCCTGCCATAAAGGTCCTTGTTCAGGAAGCCCTTCCTAAAATTCCCCTGTTGGGAACCCTGCAAGCACCACCCAGCTGGATGAAAGTTGATCTATAAATCGTCTCGGGCTAGGTAAAAAATGATTGGCCAAACAGTGACTGAATTCTATAAAGGCGCAGTCACAGTTTAACAGCACCATTATATTCAGGCAGTTGAGGTTGCTTGAATACAATAGTCAGGAGTGGAGATTCCTCCATCTTTGCTGTTAGTAAGAGAGTCCAGGAGCATCAGGATGAAAGACGTTTGCATAGGGATGGCATGACAGTGCTGGACTGCACAGTCGCTGCTTTAAGCAGGGTTCAGTTGAAGTTGGAGCTTTAGGAGAGGGGGAGTGGTCACAGGGGCTGGGCGGCACTCAGGCAAAAAAGATCCTAGGAAGAAAGGGGAAGTGACGTCAATCACATGCGGTAGAGGAAGCATTCCCCACCCACCCGATAGGTAGCAGGGTGGTTTCAAATAAGGGTTCCCTAGACGTGGCAGTCTTTTTGGGTCGCTGGAAGAGGAGAAGGAGAAATACATGTATGGAACATGTAGTACCCATCCATTGGATTGGAGTGGATAGTGTACTTCCGCGTTAAGAGGGGTTTAACCTGGAAGGGTAAAAAGGGTAGGTCACTGTTGACAGGTTGGGTACCGCCTCCGAGTCCGGGGATGGCCGACTGGAGGCAAGAGTTCAAAGTTCAAGTTAGTTGTCACAGTGACCAGTGGTTTGTGGGTTTTCCCCTAATAATGACCCAGTTAAAAAGGAGTTTGAAGTGATGGTTAAAAAAGTTTTTACTAAGACTTTATATTTTATTAATAAAAGGCCGGCTGGCCATTTACTCCACACCTTGTCGAGTCTTTTGTTCACAGGGGCTACGCCCAGGTAGTAGGATAAGGTATTCTGGGCTCTGGGCTTAAGTCCTACATATGTCATGGATTGGGGGGGGGGGGATTTTTTTCGTTACCCTACAGACAGAATGAGTGAAAATGTAGTTGTGTATGGTGGCCTTAGGCAACTAATTGAAGCGGATGCTGGAGTCATGCGCAAGTAGACTGGTAGTGACTGCAGTGATATTGTAAGGATCAGCGAGTACTGAGATGGAAACCTAATAAAAATAAAAGGGGGTTGGCGCAAAAAAGCAGACAGAGCAAGTATTTGAACTCAACTGCTGTAACCAACAACTTTCTCTCCTAGAATTTACTTTGAGACGTTTTTTTTTTTTGTGTGTTCAAAGACTGAGGCTGGCATGGCTCTGGCCTCAAAAGACCAGATAAGAACGTGCCAGGCTGCCCTTACCATGCCACCACTACTAGCATTGACAATGGGCGGTTGTAGAAGGCACCATTCAGGCCTGTGGCAATTACACAGCTCCCCTACAGTGATCCAGAATTATTGAGACGCTCGATTAAACCCTGGATTTTCCTGCACAATAACGGACATCCTCTTACTTGCAGGGCAAACAAAGACTTTTTATTCTTGCAAAGGGAAAAACAAAAAAGTGTGGATACAACTGAAGTTCACCATGCTTTGATGGGCAACATCATCACAGGCTAGAACGTCAGCAAATACAGCACAGTAAATATTATGATCAGCAGGGAATGAATAGTAATGGAGCCATTAGCGGAGGATAAAATAGGCATAATTATAGCCATAGCAAATCATATGACAGCTATGGAGCCCAGGTAACCCACCTAATATCTTAACTGCACGATGGGATTTTGGAATCTGCCTGGGTTTGGTTTGCACATAGTTGTGCAAATCTCGCACAAGGCTCACGAACTTTACAGCAAACGGCAGGAGTCTGAGGGAAGACAAACCTTGTTTATCCATTTCTGGTCATTTGTTAGACTAATAGGCAAAGCTATTAGGGGAGAATCTGTGCATAGCAACCAATCAGCTTAAAACTTCAGCTTGCTTAGTTAAACTTTGACAATAAAACCTGGAAGCTGATTGGTTACTATGAACAGCTGCACGAGTTTTAGTAACTCCCTCCCATTGTTTAACAAAACCAGATGGGTAGTCCGGTACTGGCATCAGAAACATGTACCAATGCCCATATTGAGCACTGCATGTCAGCTCTGAGCCCTTCCTGTTATGAGTGGTCTAGGTCAGCCTCCTAACCGGGGTGCCACGGTTTTAGGAATAAGAGCTGCAATCTGCATGAAACGCAATAATATTTTTATCTCCTGGTGCTCACTGTGCTGGATATGCTTCCATTTGTTGATCACTACAATAAAGATTTTGACATGGTTCCAGAGTGTGCAGCCATTCATCAATTTCTTCCCTGCTGAACAGTACAGCAGTAGAGTGGGAGCCTGATCAGAACAGGCAGAATAAGCAAGCTCTGCCAGTGCATGGGGTCCTGCACCAACCAGGAGGCCGCTGAATCCCACTGGCAGCAGTGAAGGTGGTGTCGGGATGAATGGGGGGGGGTTCCTGGCTGGTATCTGCAAAGATCTGTCGGAGGCGGTGGGAAAGGAGTTCACCGACACCAGCAACAGAGATGGCATCAGTGAGGCCAACAGGACTTGCAGAGCCTAGAGGGGACAGGCAGGGTCCAGGACAGTGCTCTCATAATTAAGTAGAGTTGTCTCCAGGTCTGACAAGTAAGTGCCCGGGTGGGTGTTGGGGACATGGCAGAACCCAGACTCGCATGACATGATAGTGGTCAGAGAAGGTTCAATTTTGCCTATGATTTATAATTCCCCACCCTCCCGCCTCCCCGCCCCTCCCCCCCCCCCCCCCCCTCCTCATTCCCCACCCTCTTAAGCCAATTGTTTTGAGTCAAAAAACAGTAGTGTTGTATGTCACTAATGATGGAAGCAGCCCAATTGCCGGCTGGCATTGACTCCTGCGTGGGTCTAGTCCAAAAGCTGTGGCAGGTTTACTGTTTGTCTATTTGTATGTTTTATACTCAATAAAAAGATATTAAAAAAAAAAAAAAAAAAGTGGTGTTCCTGTCGCCCAACCTTATGTGTGAGCAAGCCCTCTGTTTAAATCTGCGCGGCTGCATATAGGGCAGATGCCCTTTTTTTAAATCATCCCGCACAGAAAAAAAGTGTTAATTAATGGCACCCCAGAACATCTCCCTGTGTGTCGGGAACATATACGATTGTGCGTTCGACACAGTAATTTGAACCAAGCCTTAGACTGGGGTGCCTCAAGACTGAAAACACTTTAAGGGCACCCGGCCTGGAAAAGGTTGCGAAACACTGGTCTGGGTCATCTAGTCCTTCAGATTGGCCCTTGCGACTCAGCCGACTAGTCACAAAAAGGTTCTGCACTGCGCTATAGGTCATTTTGGTAGCAAAACTTGCAGACCTTGAGGGTTTGAAAAACCCATGGCCCAGCAAACCCAAACCCTCATCCCTAGATGAGGAGTCAATCAGCATTTAAAAGTACATCTAAAGCCAAAATAGATTTTTGAATAAAGTAGGGAAGGGTTAATCACTTGTCAGGTTTTGGTGTCATCTAGGCCCCATTGGGGAGTATTACTTTTACTTCCTTTCCTGTTGGCACAACAGAAGTTGGCAGGAAATCCCTTCAGCGGAACCAGTGTTACTATTGGAATTTCTCCTCTATTCCCATTCTTGTAACACAAAAGTCAGGATTTTTCTCACTTTTTAGTTCCAGTAACAATGTTTACCAGGACACAGGAGGATAAAACCAACAGACCAAAAACAGGGAGTGAAGAGGAAATATCTGCAATGGGACATAGATGTGTTTTGAATAGTTCTACTCGAGTTCCAATGATGGTTTCTTGCAACTTTAGGTCAATCAACCACAGCTTGAACCCCATCTGATGGTGCCTGCCTAGTACTAGGGCAGATGCTACTTGGCAGAGCTAGCAGCATGTCACCCTTGATCTTTTTAGCTGTCTGAAAGGTGTCCCTTTTCACGCCCCAAATTCCTATTAGAAGTTAATAAAAATAAATAAGGCCTATAAAATACTGGCCTAAATGGAGTATGCAGATACCACCAACACCATTACCAAATATTGCCTTCATGATGAGTAATTAACCACCTGAGAGCCGTGCTATAGCCGAATGACGGCTACAGCACAGATCTAATATGCCGAGACAACGTCTATTGCCGTCGTCCCGTTCACGAGCAGCCTGCGCGCCCCCCTGAATGGCGCATACGGCGCGCTCTGTGATCAGCAAGTCTGTGAGACTCACTGGATCACAGATCCGAGTAAGGGGGGGGGGGGGGGTCGATCCCAACCCCTTACCACGTGATCAGCTGTCAGCCAATGACAGCTGATCATGTGATAGCAACAGAGCCGGTAATCGGCTATATTTCCTATATAAAAAAAAAAATAAAAAAAATAAAAATAAAAAGCCGATCACCGGCGGCAGTGAGGGACATTAGTCCCTCTCACTGCGATGTGCCCCGGCTCCACGGTGCCTGCCTGTGCCCCCTACTAGTGCCCACCAGCTCCACCTGTCAGTGCCCACAATAAGTGCCTTTACAGTGCTGCACATCAGTGCCATCTTATCTGTGCCCATCAGTATCGATTTATCTGTCCCCATCAGTGCAGCATCATCAGTGCATATCAATGAAGCAGAAAAATTTACCTGTTTGCAAAATTTTATAACAACCTATGAAACATGATTTTTTATTTATTTATTTTTTTTTTTTTATTTTTTTTTTAATTTTCCCCATTTTTTTTTGTTTTAGCAAAAAATAAAAACCCCAGCTGTGATTAAATACCACCAAAAGAAAGCTCTATTTGTGGGGGTAAAAAAATAAAAAAAAAAATAAAAAAAAATAAATAAAAAATGATTCATTTGGGTACAGTGTTGTACGACCGAGCAATTGTCATTCAAAGTGCGTCAGTGCCGAAAGCTGAAAATTGGTCTGGGCAGGAGGGGGGGGGGGGGGGGGGGGGGGGGGGGGGGGGTTTAAGTGCCCAGTAATCAGGTGATTAAAATGCGCCATGTAAAAAAAAAAAAATAAAAAAAATAAAAAAAAAAAAATATATAACTTTGGGAATTAGGGTTATTGTCAGAAATCAATGTCAGGCAAGATTCCTTTAAAAAAAAGCAGCAACTTTATCTTACATAAAAGTACAAAAAAGGACTACAAAAGTACAAAAATAACTTTCATAATAAATGTTTGTACAAAACATGGTAAAACCAGAATTATTTCACAAGTGTAACTGACAAAGAAAAACCCATCATCACTGTTCCCCCATTAAGGAATAAAAACTTATATGGCATTTTGGGAGCAGTGTCTTATAAGAGAAGAAGATTATTCTAGTACAAACCAACCCAACCATTACCTGCCGTGTAAGCTGTAGGTAGCCTCAGCTACATGCATTATTAGCTGTGTTCTGACAGCAAGACAGAAACTTCCCATCTCCTTCTCAGAGAAGAAAGTGTCTTTCACTCAGCCAATCACAGAGAGCTTTGTATTCTATAAATCAATACAAAGCTTCCTCCGATTGGCTAAAGTGGAGAGATTGGCAGATGACACTGCAAATCTTCAACTCAGCCATGCAAAGGAAGCTTTGTATTCATTCACAGAAGGAAAATTTCCCTGTAAATGACAGTGTCAGATTTTGTTTCTCAAAAACTCCTCACACAGCGCTGTACAGAACTGAGGCTACCTACAGCATGCACATCTAGTAGATTGTTCATTTAGACCGGCTTGGTCTACATGAAGAATTTAAACTCCACTAAAAGCTGGAAATCTGAGAAAATTATATATATATATATATTTATATAATATATAAAATAATAATATATATATATATATAATAAAAATAATATAAAATATAAAAATAATAAAAATAAAAAAAAAAAAAAAAAGTCAATTGCGTGCTATTAATAGCATAAGTTATTTCAAAATACAAGGCCTGGATTTCTGTGGTATTTTTGTCCCGTAAGGATGGCCAACAGCCTTAATCAATGGTCTGAATACCCTCTATATATAGTTTATCTGCTGGAACAATTCTCATATACACATTGTTTTGATTTCATAGCTTATCCACATAATTCAGGAGGTATATCTGGGTAAATACTGCCGTTCAGTGCTTTTTGGGGGGGGGGGGGGGGGGGGGGGGGGGGGGGGGGGGGAATAGTATATGGTCTAGATCAGGAATCTCCAAACTAAGGCCCTCCAGCTGTTGCAGAACTACAAGTCCCATGAGGCATTGTAAAACTGACATTCACAGACATGATGGGAATAATTGTTCCTGACCAACTGGAGGGACCTGGTCTAGATCCATTGATCTAGATGTGGCACAATAAAAAGTATTTTTTTTTTTTAAAAAGGCACAACAGTTCAAAAATGGAAGCTGTGTGTTTTAAAGTCCATCACACTTCAGCTTTCTGGTTATACAACATGGGACCAGTGTGGGGAGAGTCGGCCAGAGAAGAGCACAGGCTGTTCTGACTGGTTGGATAATAGTGAGGTAGGAAGTTGGCTTCTCCACTTTGTACCGAGTCGTTACCAAATGAGCAAGGGGCCAGTCCAGCAAAATAGTACTTGGCAGGTGAGATATCCCCAGAGACCTTCACAGAGGGCTGACTGTCCATCATGGCACATGTGAAGCTGATGAGACATGGGCTTGTGTCCAAAGGTGGGGAGGACTCAGGAGAAGATTTGAACTTCTTGTCTTGATCTTCCTCAAGGACATCTGACCTCTGGGATTGTGAACCATTCTTGCTGTCCAACTTTACAGAGACTTCGGTCACGTGACCAGCGGTTTCACCACACTTCTTTCTCTTCTTCTTCCGCCTGAAGGCTCCATTATCGAACATCTTCTCAGTGTTTGGATCCAGTATCCAGTAACAGCCCTTCCCTGTTGACAGATTTAATTAGAAATATATGAATAAAACCTTTCCAAGAGGGAGAGGATGTTTTGAGGTTTTAAACGTTTTGCAAACTAGCCATTCTTACAAGATCATAATTTTCTCCATCCATGAGGATGACCATACAATTAGTAACCCTGCCAAATTAATACAGAGATAACGTTTAAATTTAGTTACAAAATAAGTCACCAAGGGTACACTTATCAGTATGGCCCGACCCAGAGAGAACAGAACAGGGAGGTAGAATGCACTAAAAGCCAAACTGAAGTATTCCCTTAAAAAAACTTAAGTTATCAAAAAAGGTAGAGATAATGGAATCGGACAGCACTATTAGCAGATAGGGTGGACCACCCTAATGCAATATGGGAGCCCTGGTACCTCACAATAGATCTTTTAGGATTACTTAAAGCGGAAGTAAACCCATCGATTTAACAGTCTAAAAAAAAAAAAAAAAAAAAGGCATGCCGTGAATGCTAACTGCACATTGGCTGTGCTCTCAACCAAACAGTCAAACCATCCAACGGCTGGTGTCATAACGGATCACATGTGCAGCACTGTGGCAGTTGAAGATTAAACAGAGGCAAAGATGCAGCTTCCTTGGCTGAAAACGATAGGGGGGTTTTACTTCCACTTTAAGCCCTCTTTCTGACCCAGGATTGATGATCCTGATGGACCAATCTACTTTTTCAATTCTCTGTTGAATCTCACTATACACAACTACCCCCCCCCCCCCCCCCCCCAATTATTAGTAAGTTATAGACTGTGGTTCAAGTTCTCTCAAATATAGTACTTGGTAACCATTGTTTGGGCCACATCTCAGCCTTGTGTGTTGATTTGACCATTTTAATTCTCTCTCAGTTTTGTATTGGAAGCTTGTATCACCCAGTGAGTCATTTTCCATTTCGCTTTTACTATTGTAAAAATCTTAAATTTTCAATAAAAAAAAAAAAAAAAAAAAACACACACCACACACTTAAAAAGTTTAAGCCAGGAAATTTTATCTTTAGGCAAGGTTTTCAGTCCCAGCACAAAACTACTGTATGCAGCTAAAGAGCCTTGCACAAGAACGGCATCCTCACTAAGGCAGTCTGACACCACTCCGTCCACCTTGTCTGTACTACAGTGCTTCAGTAAAGACCACTCATTCCCCCCAGCCAATTGCAGCGCCGTAACCCTGACTCAGGAGGCACGTAACAAGAGACCACCACTTCCACACAGAGCACGGTGGCCTTTAGCTCTTGCTGGACATAGACATTTGTGCTGGGGTATTATTAAATACATTTTGAATCCAACCAGATATTTATATTGTGTTTATGAAGAAACCAGTGCACCCACATGCCGCCACCCCTGATGGGTCGGGTCCAGAGTACATAACCCCCCACCATCTATGGTGAGCATCACAGGCAGCTTCCTCTTCCCCCGCCATCACGGGCAGCTTACATCTCCTCCCTCCTCCTCAGCGGCCAATGGGGAAACGGGTCTCAGAGCCGCTTCATGATTGGCGGGGGGGGGGGGGGGGAGGAGATTCAATGTGAAAATAATGAATATTCACTCACCATTGTCACACAACTGGGTGGGCATGGTTCGCAGTGCTCTGCATCCCAAGCGCACTTTATTTTAAAGCCTCTGGCGCAAAATATATATATCTGTTAAAATGTATGAGCACTACAGATCCAGCCCACAGCGCTAGTGCAAACGATCTCTCCCTGTAACGATCGGTACAGAGAGGGGAGGAACCAGCGTTATAACGCCGGTTTGTTTGCAAGTGATCGCGTGGGAGCAAGATTCTGTGAGGACGCCCTCCCAGAATAAGCCGACCGCGCTGTAGCCGTTTTTCGGCTATGGCCCGGTCGGCAAGTGGTCAAGTTACTTCCTGATGTCTCAGCACAATAAATGTTGGCGACATGGATAGATGGGGGAAGTTTGCTTTGAATACTAAAAATGAATTAGTGTTTGTGGCGCTCATATGCAGTGTAGTTCTGCTTTAAAGTAGGGGGATCCCCGAGACCTAAAACCCCATTTGAAACTGTTCCCTCATGGTAAAAAAAAAAAAAAAAAAAAAAAAAAAGGGGGATCCAAAAAGGCTGCTATATGGGCCAGTTCACACTATAGAAACGCAGTCCGGATGCTTTTCTGCATGCTCGGGTCAGATGAGGTTTGGTGCATTTTTTTATATTTTTATTTATTTTTATTTTTTTTAATCAACCCCTTTTCTTAACCAATTCAGCTGCGGAAGATTTACCCCCCCCCCCCTTGCTATACGGCCCTGCGTTACTTTGACAATTGTGCAATGCTGTACCAAAAGGAAAAAAATAAATAAAAAAAAAAAAAAAAAAAACACCCCACGATACCCCCCCCCCAAAGCTTTTTGATCACATTAAAAAAAAAATAAAAAAAAAAAATAAAATAAAAGAAGAAACCCCCACACGAAAACACACACAAACTCAATAAGCATATATTGATTGTTTTTTGCAAAAGTTACAGCATCTACAAACTATGGGAGAAATTTATAACATAATCCCCCCCCCCCCCACAATAATGGCGGAAATCAGCGAGTTATAGCAGGACTACAATATTGTGGTGGACACTGACACGGATACAGTAATCAGCGCTAAAAAATATGCACAGTCACTGTACTATTGACACTGAGTGGGAGGTGCTTTTACTACGGGAGACCTGGATCCATGCCCCCGCTATGCAGAGCCACAAAATCCAGGCCTTCCCTCCTGTCAGAATAGCAATCTGCCTTAGGGCTCTTTCACATGGACGTGTCCGTGTACGGAGGCCGCTCTGCACAGCGGGGGAAAATCGCTTCGTCAATCCCCGCTGTGCAGGTAGATGACAGGTCTGTCTCTGCACTCTGCAGGGACGGACCGTCAGAGCGCCGCTCTCCCCTATGGGGGGGGGGGGGGGGGAAAATCGGATTTAAAACCGTCAAACTTTTTCGGATTGGAGCGGGTCGGATGTCAGCGGACATGTCACCGCTGACATCCGTCCCTCCACAGGGGTCTATAGAGGGTCCACTCAGGTCCACCACACACACACACACACACACACACACACCTGAACGGGCCGCCCATGTGAAAGGGGCCTACGAGATAGATGCACATGATCTGACACACAGCACCCTGTAGCAGTAAAATTGCTATAGGGTGGTTAAATAAGGAGCGTGTTCCAGTGTGCTTTACCACGTGCTAGTACAGACCAGAAAAAAAAAAAAAAAAAAAAAAAAAAAAAAAAAAAACTAGCAGCACTGGTGTGCACTATGCCATTGAAAAACCATATAACCTACTATCCATGCAGTTTTGATGCAGAAAATACAATTTAAAAAAAATAAAAACAAAACAAACACCCACACGGCTCTATAAGCGTGATGGAACAGGCCATTAATACAAAAGTTGGTTTTCTTTCTGAACGGAGGGCCAGTTCACACCACATGCAGTCCAGTCCAGTGCATTTTTTTTTTCCTGCATCAAAAACGCATGGAAAAGTAGGTTATATGGTTTCCAATGGCATAGTTCACACCAATGCAATCAGCTCCATGGCTTTCCAGTTTAAAAAAAAATAAAAAAATAAAATAAGGGGGGGGGGGATGGGGGAGACAAAATGCGCCATCTGAAAAAACGCATCAAAAATGTGCATGCAGAGACAATCATTTGTCGTGCTATGAATCATCCCCCCCCAAATAAAAAAAAAAAAAAAGACAAAATGCCACCAGAAACCTATATTAAAAAGGTGGAGCATGCAGACACTTCCATTAATATAAATGCTGTCCTTTGAAAAAATAAATCTAAATAGCAAAACTTTTGTAGCCCCCTCTATATTTTTTTACCTGGGTCATGGTCTTCCCTGACCACCTTCTTGAAGCAGTCATTGAGGGACAGGTTGTGTCTGATGGAGTTCTGCCAGCCAGCTTTAGTCTTCTTGTAGTAGGGAAAGTTATCAGTCACATAGGTGTAGATCTGGCTGAGGGTGAGCTTCTTGGTGGGACTGTTCGCGATGGCCATGGCGATCAGGGCAGAGTAGGAGTAGGGTGGTCGCACCATCTGGAACAGCTCCTCCTGGGAGGGGAAAGGTCGCCATGGCATCTCTGATGGACCAGACCCATACGGAGCTACCACCTGAGCCTGGCGAGCCTGGCTGCCCCCATAGCCAGGGGACCCCCCTCCATTCAAGTAAGGAGAGGGGCTGGCACTGGACCCATTCAGCCACCAGTATGGGCTGCGATTTGGGGATGGAAAGTCACTGATGCCAACATATGGCGGCGTGTGGAATTCAGTCTTGAGAGGAGGCTGGTAGAGGCTCTGCGGAGGATAGAGGTTGTAGTTATCATTGTAGAGTGCCTTGTCCGGGGGGTAGGTGTATTCTGGATGGTGGGGAGAGGAGTGCTGCCCATACACGTTCATTCTTCCTCCTCCACTAAAGTGCTTCTGAGTATAGAGGGAGGAGAGGAGCCGCCAACTAAGGCTGAGCCGGGAGGACTTTATTATACACAGCTGTGTGTCTATGTGCAATCAGTGCAGGAGAAGCTGAAACACATTGTAGTAATGAGAAGACCCCCCCCCCCCCATCCATCCATCCCTTATCCAACCCCCCCATTCATCCTTCATCCACCCATCATCCGCCCCCCACCATGACACAGGAGACACCGACCACACTCCGGTAAATGGATCTACAAACTTCACTTTACTAGAAAGTAATACAAAGTATGAGAGTCCTCTGATCACTGGGGGGGGGGGGGGTTTATTTATATATATATATGCAGACTGCACATTGCAACATATCACTATGTTGTATGCAGGCTGGAGATTGTGAGAGATCCTCAGTGATTCTGCAAATTGTTATATACTGTATCCTTATATAGTGTATCCAGTGCTGGGACAAGGCCATTTGGTGCCCCGGGCGAAGATGACAAAGTGCGCCCCCCCCCCCCCCCGTTTTTTAATAAAGAATCAATGTCGTTTCAAATTTTGTTTTTTACTAGCAATGGCGGTGATCTGCAATTTTTAACCTGACTGCGATATTGCGGCGGACATATCGGACACTTTTGACACATTTTGGGACCATTCACATTTATATAGCGATCCGTGCTATGAAAAAGCATTGATTACTGTATAAATGTGACTGGCAGGGAAGGGGGTTAACACTAGGGGTCACTGAAGGGGTTAATATGTTCCCTGGGAGTGATTCTAACTGTAGGGGGAGGGGACTCACAAGGGGAGGAGACCAATCGGTGTTCCTCTGTACTGGGAACACACCATCGGTCTCCTCTTCTCTGACAGGACGTGGATCTGTGTGTTTACATACACAGATCCACGGTCCTGCTGTGTTACCGGGCAATCGCGAGTGCCCAGCGGACATTGCAGCCGCCGGGCATGCGCATTGAGTCCCCAGTAACACGGCGGGCACGCGCGCGCCCCCTGGTGGGCCAGGAAGGGGAGGACGTCATATGACGCCCTCCCGCCACGAGAGCTGCACCGCCTGGCCGTCAATTGACAGCCAGCGGTCAGCAACCAGTTAAGATTTCTTAGTCCTGTACTGTACATTCCGCCACAACCACTGAACACTTTGCACATATATTTTCAGAAATTAACATTTTACAATTTACATAAATTAAAAAAGTGGAGAGGCATATTAAGGCCCCTTTCACACTGGGCGGTTTTCAGGCGGTACAGCGCTAAAAATAGCGCCTGTACACCGCCTGAAAAAAAAAAACGGCCCCATTCACTCCCAGTGTGAAAGCCGGCGGCTTTCACACTGGAGCGGATGCGCTAGCAGGACGGCAAAAAAAAAAAAAAGTCCTGCTAGCAGCATCTTGGGAGCGGTATAGGAGCGGTGTGTTCACCGCTCCTATACCGCTCCTTCCCATTCATTTAAATGGGACACCGCGGTAAAACCGCGGCAATACCGCCGCAAAGCGCCGCCACGGCGGAGCTCTGCGGGGGTTATTAACCCTTTTTTCGGCCGCTCGCAGGGGGTAAAAACCGCACCGCGAGCGGCCGAAACCCGCGGGCAAAACAACGGTAAAGCAGCGCTAAATATAGCGCTGCTTTACCGTCACTGCGGCTCCCGCCCCAGTGTGAAAGGGGCCTAAGCAAGTGTGTGTCATGTCTCTTGTCTGTCTGTCTTGTCTGTCTCGTAAAAAAAAATAAAAAAAAAAAGTACCTATGGACACATTGGCTGTAAATTCAAGTCTTCTCTTCTTGTCTTCTCTCTTCTCTCTTCTTCTCTTCTCTCTTCTTCTCTTCTCTCTTCTTCTTATCTCTCCTCTTATCTCTCCTCTTCTTCTTATCTCTATTCTTCTAGCAGTTTCGTTCTAACTAGCCAGGCAGGCAGGTGGCAGCAGCTCCTTGCTCCGGGTCACAGGCTCACAGCGCGCCAAGGCTACAGAGCTCCCTGCGCTCCTCTCCTCTGAGTCCTCCCACCTGGTGCGTGACGTCACGCCGCTGGCGCTGCCGCGCTGGCATGTACTAAGTGACTCCTCCGCGGGGGGGGGGGGGGAACTCAAGCAGAAAGAAGGGACAAGGGAGGATACAGCAGAAGCGGAGCGCACTCGGCGCCGGCGGCACACACTGGCACAGCAATTAAATGTACTGGCGGGCGGCGGCCGGCCCATTACACAATTTAAACTGCAGGCTGCGGCGCGCCCCCCCGCCTTTAGAAAATGGTAGCGCCCAGGGCACGTGCCCCGTCCGCCCCTGCCTTGTACCGGCCCTGAGTGTATCTGTAGCTTGTGATCGATCTATCGTGTACAGACTATAGATCTGTGATATATCTTTATACAGTGTATCTATAGCTTGTTATATATATATTGTGTTTGTGTGTATGTATGTGTGTGTGTATATATATATATAATATATATATATAAATATATATATATATATATATAATTAGTACAGCTGCATCATTTGAAATATACAGTGTGCGGATTGCATCTTGTAATATACAATATATTGTGCACATTGTATATAGATATATTACAAGCTCCAGTCCGCACACTGTTTATAGATACACAATATTTTCAAAAGTATTGGGACACCTGCCTTTACACACACACGTGAACTTTATTGGCATCCCAGTCTTAGTCCGAAGGGTTCAATATTGAGTTGGCCCACCCTTTGCAGCTATAACAGCTTCAACTCTTCTGGGGGGGGGGGGGGCTGTCCACAAGATTTAGGAGTGTATCTCTGCAAAGTTGGCGTCACACCAATTCGGACAGTGCCATTGCCGGCAATTTGACATGTCAAATCACATCAATGTGAACCTAGTCGTCAGCATACCAAGACTGGACTGCAGCTTGTAATATATCTATCAGTGGCGGTGCGTGCATAGAGGGCGCAGGAGCGCCGCCCCCTCTCTCCTGCACCTCTCTATCACCAATAGATAGATTCATGCATGGCATGAATCTATCTATTGTCACCGCTGCCGCCCCCTATTCAGGTGTCCGGCCCCTTGTTGGGCGCCGGGCATCTGAATTACAGCGGGGGGGGGGGTGTTTTTGGAAGTGCCCTATTAGAGCTGTAAGCTCTAATAGGGGACCTGATTAGGGCTCTAATAGGCTTCCATAAGTGTAAAACAGCGGGCGCAATGCTGTGCGTTCGCTGTTTACACAGTATTGTGTTAGAGAAGCAAATACATTGCTTCCCTAACACAGACCCGCCTCTCAGCCAATCAGGTTGCCGGGTCTGTGTTACCGGTCACCTGATTGGCTGAAGTCACAGGCGCTGTGAATTGGATGCCTAGGCGTTCAATCTTTGCAGAAGACAGGAGGAGCGCGGGAGAAGATGTCGGGTCGATGAGGAGACACTGCTCGCCGCCTGACGCCGTCACCAGCTGAACACCGAGACAAGGTAAGTGCCGGTAGATGGCGGGCAGAGGGCACATTGGCAGCATTTAATGGGCACAGTGACAGCACTTGGGGCACGGTGGCAGCATTAGATGGGCACAGTGGCAGCACTTGGGGCACAGTGGCAGCATTTAATGGGCACAGTGGCAGCGTTAGATGGGCACAGTGGCAGCACTTGGGCACAGTGGCAGTGTTTGGAGCACAGTGGCAGCATTTGAGGCACAATGGAAGCACTTGGGGCACAGTGGCAGCGTTTAATGGGTACAGTGGCAGCGTTTGGGGCACAGTGAGGCTGTTTGTTTGCGCCCCCCCAGAAATTTTGAGCACCAGCCGCCACTGATATCTATATACAGTGTGTGAACTGCATCTTGTAATATTTATACCTAGTGTGCAGACTGTAATATACAATATATTGTCAAAAGTATTGTGACGCCGGCCTTTACACACACATGAACTTTAATGGCATCCCCAGTCTTAGTCCGTAGGGTTCAATATTGAGTTGCCTGACCTCACAAATGCGCTTCTGGAAGAATGGTCAAACATTCCTATAGACACACTCCTAAACCTTGTGGACGGCCTTCCCAGAAGAGTTGAAGCTGGTATAGCTGCAAAGGGTGGGCCAACTCAATATTGAACCCTACAGACTAAGACTGAGATGCCATTAAAGTTCATGTGCGTGTAAAAGCAGGTGTTCCAATACTTTTGAAAATATTGTGTATATATAAACAGTGTGCGGACTGGAGCTTGTAATATATCTATATACAATGTGCGGACTGGAGCTTGTAATATATCTATATATATATATACAATGTGCGGACTGGAGCTTGTAATATATATATATACAATGTGAGGACTGGAGATTGTAATCTATCTATATACAATGTGCGGACTGGTGCTTGTAATATATATATATATATATACAGTGTGCGGACTGGAGCTTGTAATATATCTATATACTGTGTGTGGACTGGAGCTTGTAATATATCTATATACAGTGTGAGGACTGGAGATTGTAATATATATATACAGTGTGAGGACTGGAGCTTGTAATATATATATATACAATGCTTTTATATATATATATACATATAATGTATAATATATATACAGTGTGAGGACTGGAGCTTGTAATATATATATACAATGTACGGACTGCACTTTTTGATAAGCCTGTGTCTTGCAGGATGGGGAGACTCGCTGGCTGTGTCGATGTATCTCTAATTATTATTTTGTAACAAATATCCAGAGCACAACACAGTGATATACATTGTAACACAATTTAAATGAATGAAAATCTTTTTTGTTTTTCACCTGGAATTTGTTTTCCTTTGTAGTTTTCTGTAAAAGAAAATGGGAGATTATTAAATCGATAGTAAAGCCGCTTTGTGATTTTTTACTTACAGGTCAGCATATAAGAAGGCTTTCAGGAGATATTTACCCTGCATGTAACCAGTGACATCACCAGCGCATGCGCTCTGAAGGGCCGGCATATATTTCCAGAACTTCAGAGCTTTGTGTTTGAACCGAGGGCGAGTGATGTCATCGTGGCTCCAGCCAATCGCACAGAGGGAGTGCAAACCCAGAAGAAAGACCTGGGGAAGATGTCAGCCCTCTCAGCGGTGAGAGCGCACCACAGGAGGGATTCGTTGTAAGGTAAGTGTTCCATAATGTGCTAGTACAGGGTTCAAAATTTCAAGTCCTGAACTACTAGCCAGGCCTTAAGAGTTACTCGCCACCAGTTGCCCCACCCAAACCCTACCCTGCCCTGCCCCTAATTCCACCTGGTAAACACGCCCATGCCTCCTCCAGTACATCCCTACCTCCCACGCCTCTCCCAGTACATCCCTACCTCCCACGCCTCTCCCAGTACATCCCTACCTCCCACGCCTCTCCCAGTACATCCCTACCTCCCACGCCTCTCCCAGTACATCCCTACCTCCCACGCCTCTCCCAGTACATCCCTACCTCCAACGCCTCCCCAGTACATCCCTACCTCCAACGCCTCTCCCTGTACATCCCTACCTCCAACGCCTCTCCCAGTACATCCCTACCTCCAACGACTCTCCCAGTACATCCCTACCTCCCACGCCTCTCCCAGTACATCCCTACCTCCAACGCCTCTCCCAGTACATCCCTACCTCCCACGCCTCTCCCAGTACATCCCTACCTCCCACGCCTCCTCCCAGCACATCCCTGCCTCCAACGCCTCCTCCCAGCACATCCCTGCCTCCAACGCCTCCTCCCAGCACATCCCTGCCTCCAACGCCTCCTCCCAGCACATCCCTGCCTCCAACGCCTCCTCCCAGCACATCCCTGCCTCCAACGCCTCCTCCCTGTACATCCCTGCCTCCAACGCCTCCTCCCAGTACATCCCTGCCTCCAACGCCTCCTCCCAGTACATCCCTGCCTCCAACGCCTCCTCCCAGTACATCCCTGCCTCCAACGCCTCCTCCTAGTACATCCCTGCCTCCAACGCCTCCTCCTAGTACATCCCTGCCTCCAACGCCTCCTCCTAGTACATCCCTGCCTCCAACGCCTCCTCCTAGTACATCCCTGCCTCCAACGCCTCCTCCCAGTACATCCCTGCCTCCAACGCCTCCTCCTAGTACATCCCTGCCTCCAACGCCTCCTCCCAGCACATCCCTGCCTCCAACGCCTCCTCCCAGCACATCCCTGCCTCCAACGCCTCCTCCCAGCACATCCCTGCCTCCAACGCCTCCTCCCAGTACATCCCTGCCTCCAACGCCTCCTCCCAGTACATCCCTGCCTCCAACGCCTCCTCCCAGTACATCCCTGCCTCCAACGCCTCCTCCCAGTACATCCCTGCCTCCAACGCCTCCTCCTAGTACATGCCTGCCTCCAACGCCTCCTCCTAGTACATCCCTGCCTCCAACGCCTCCTCCTGGTACATCCCTGCCTCCAACGCCTCCTCCCAGCACATCCCTAACTCCCACGCCTCTCCCAGCACATCCCTGCCTCCAACGCCTCCTCCCGGTACATCCCTGCCTCCAACGCCTCCTCCCAGTACATCCCTGCCTCCAACGCCTCCTCCCGGTACATCCCTGCCTCCAACGCCTCCTCCCAGTACATCCCTGCCTCCAACGCCTCCTCCTAGTACATCCCTGCCTCCAACGCCTCCTCCTAGTACATCCCTGCCTCCAACGCCTCCTCCCAGTACATCCCTGCCTCCAACGCCCCCAACGACCCACCAGCACACCTCTACTTCTGACCTCCCCTCTCCAGAACACCTATGCCTTCAATCTCCCCCCAATCCTGTACATCTCTGCTTTCAATATTCTCAATATTCAATATTCTCCCCAATCCATGATATCTATATCTCCATTTCCACCACCACCACCACCCCCCCCCCATTCTATCATACCATATGATAGATTAGGGGAGGGAAGGTGGAATAGGAGGCATAGATATAGATATTGAGGGGGGGGGGGTACGATTGGAGGCATAGATATGATTCAGACCTCCAATTCCACCCTCCCTCCCCATCCATGATATCAATGCCTCCAATTCCACCTCTCCCCCCTCCCTCCTATCCAGCACATGCTTGCACTCAATCCCACCCCCTTCCTTCCAGCACACATCTTGTTTAAGCAGCACACTGTGATTGTATTTACCATTCTGCAGCCACGGGGGTCAGTCATCACTGCACACTGAGGGCGGAGCGACGTTTGAACCTGCCCACTTAGGACCACCCCACTCCTTAGATGTGCAGCAGAATGCAGGGGTGGTCCCAGGTGGCTCTTTAATGGTGAAGTGCACGGTCTGTGTGCCTGGGCGGGGATGTTCAGAATGGAGACGGAGGGGGGCGGTCCCAGGTGGCTCTTGCATGTATTGTGCAGTGCACAGTCTATGTGCCTGGGCGGGGATGTTCAGAATTGAGGCGGGGGCAAAGACGCACAGGACCCTTCTCCAAAGCATACCGCGGCCGCCCCGGACCTGTGTGAACCGGCTCCATTGAGAGCTGGTCACATTAGCCTGTCATGCGAAGTGGATGCGGAGACTCCCCTAAAAATCTATGTCAGACCCTTTTCTAAACCAGCAGCCTGGCAGGCCAGGAAAGGGGGTGGACGTGCGTGTAGCTTCCCCCTCCTGAACCATACCAGGTCACATGCCCTCTACATGGGTGGCTACCTTGCCAGGGGGCACCCACCCTGGCAAAGCAACTTGTACCAAATGTCCAAACAGCCAAAGTTGGATACAAACTTGTGCTTGGACAGAACTTTGAGCTCATCTCAAGTAAAGGGATAGTCAAAATTTTAGAGTTGATTCCAGAAAATTAGGTAATGGAGACACCAGTGTTAGTGTCTAACTGAGCTGTCATCATCAGATCTAGTCCAAAGCAATGATGTGCAGCTGAGGCTGGAGTGAAGAGTGAGTTCAACAGCACTGAGATGTACTAAAAGATGAAAAGAAGCAATTGTTTACACTGTTTGAGCAAACTAATCTGCTCAGATAGGGTTTACAGCTGCTTTAAAGTGATTGTAAAGTCTTTTTTATTTTGGTTAAAAATAACAAACATAGTTACATAGTAGGTAAGTGTCAGAAACCATGAAATCAGACCGAGACAGAAGTTACAGTTAAATCACACTTGTTTAATAATAAAAGTAAAAAGAACAAAAGATGAAAAGAAGCAATTGTTTACACTGTTTGAGCAAACTAATCTGCTCAGATAGGGTTTACAGCTGCTTTAAAGTGATTGTAAAGTCTTTTTTATTTTGGTTAAAAATAACAAACATAGTTACATAGTAGGTAAGTGTCAGAAACCATGAAATCAGACCGAGACAGAAGTACAGTTTAAATCACACTTGTTTAATAATAAAAGTAAAAAGAACAAACCTAGTCAAAACCTAGCCAAAGTTCAGTAAGCGGAACGGATAGTCAGCCAAGCCAGAAGTCAGGGATCTACAGACCGAATGCAGGGATTGGGAGCGCTGGGGCCGACAGTGATAGCTGCACAGGACAGAGAGGCTCTCGCGCTCCTCTTGCTCTCTCTCTCGCGCTCCTCTCGCTCTCTCTCTCGCGCTCTCTCTCTCGCTTCTGGTTCCGCCTCTTTGTTTCCCTGGCAGTTAGCTGCCAGGAAAGCAGCCGATCAGACTGATCTGTGTTGGGAGGCCAGAGGAGAGATTTGGGGTCTAATAGACCCCAGATCTCTCCATAAAGAGGACCTGTCATGGCCTATGCTGTCACAAGGGATGTTGTTCATCCCTTGTGATCGCAATAAAGTTAAAGCGGAGTTTCACCCATTTAAAAGTCAGCAGCTTAAAAGTGTAGCTGCTGACATTTAATAATCAGACACTCACCTGTCCCACCGTCCAGCGATGCGGGTGCAGAAAGCTTCACTCCTCTCCCTCTCCCCCTCCTCTCCTCTCCCTCCTCTCCGAGGCGCCGGTATTCTAACTGTGGGCGTCTGGCTGTGGCTTCACAGCCAAACATGCACTGCATTCTGTGAATGGCCGGGCAATCTTCTGGGACCTGTGACATGTCCCAGAAAATTGCAGGGAGGGAGGGGGCGAGGTGAACTTCCTTCTGGCGCCATGGAGGAAGTGGGAGCTGAGTGCCCGTAAAAACTGGGTACCCGCTCCTCCCGCAACAAATTGACATGCCAAATGTGCCACATGTCAGGGGGTCACCAGTACTTAAAGCGGAAGTTTCATTTTTGAGTGGAACTCTGCTTTAACCAATTAAAAAAAAAAAGTTTTGTATAAAATAAATGATAAAAAAAAAGAGGTGCACTGAATGAAAATTTTTCTAATGCTATTAGCAGTGGGTTTAAGTTTAAGTAAGAAATTGCAGACCTGATGCAAGAGATGGTCATACCTCCCAACTTTTTGAGATGGGAATGAGGGACACCTATCAACAAAAGTATGCAGACATAGGACACACCCCTTGCCACGCCCCCTTAAAGGAGAATTGTACAAAAACACAAGATTGTTTAAGCCCACAAGTGCTTTTTACCACTACTATTCCTTTATATTGTCTTTTGGAATTTACAAATGTAGCAATTTAGAAATCAGATGAAAGGTTTAGCATTTTTTATACAACTATATAGATCAGACCAAAATGAGGGACAAATGAGGAGGAATGAGGGACAGAGGGACTTTGCTCCAAATCAGGGACAGTCCCTCGAAATCGGGGACAGTTGGGAGGTTTGGATGGTTGGAGGCTGGGGACATGATGCAAGAGATGGTTAGAGGCTGGGGACATGATACAAGAGATGGTTAGAGGCTGGAGACATGATGCAAGAGATGGTTAGAGACTGCAGACTGCATTTTTCTTGAGCATTTTTTACACTAAAGGTATGAATAAATAATTCATATTAATTTAAATTGATGATATTATTTAAAAAGTCGAATATAATACAGTTGCATATAAAAATAATTTTTTTTTTTTTTTAAAAACTGTCATTTTCGGTATCGGTTTTCGGCCTAGTGCATCCTTCATTTTTCAGTTTCGGCACCAAAATTTCCATTCAGTGCCATTCTATTAGGAGTCTGCAAAAAGTTTGTTAAAATCCTTGCACTGTACATACAGTGCCTTGAAAAAGTATTCATACCCCTTGAAATTTTCCACATTTTGTCATGCTACAACCAAAAAACGTAAATGTATTTTGAGACTTTATGTGATAGACTAACACAAAGTGGCACTAATGCCCCGTACACATGAGTGGAAATTCCGCCAGCAAAAGTCCGATGAGAGCTTTTGGTCCAAAAATGCAACCGTGTGTATGCTCCATCGGACTTTTGCTGCAGAATTCCAGCCAGCAAAAGAGTTTTTCAATTTTTTCAGAAATTCCGATCATCTGTACCAATTCCGACGTGCAAAATTTCTACGCATGTTTGGAAACAATTTGACGCATGCTCAGAAGCATTGAACTTCCTTTTCTCAGCTCGTCGTAGTGTTGTACGCCTTCTTGACGGTCGAAAGTTCACAAAACTTTTGTGTGACCGTGTGTATGCAAGCCAAGCTTGAGCGGAATTCCGTCGGAAAAACAATCCAAGATTTTTCCGACGGAAATTCTGCTTCCATTTCACAATTCATAGTTGTGAAATGGAAGGAAAATGATAAATAGTTATAACATTTTTTTTTAAATAAATATGTGAAAAGTGAGGGGTGCATTTGTATTCAGCCCCATTTACTCTGATACCCCTAATTAAAATCTAGTGGAACCGATTGCCTTCAGAAGTCACGTAATTAGTAAATAGAGTCTACCTGTGTGCAATGTAGTCTCTGTATAAATACAGCTGTTCTGTGAAGCCCTCAGAGGTTTGTTAGAGAACCTTCATGAACAAACAGCATCATGAAGGCCAAGGAACACACCAGACAGGCCGGGGATAAAGTTGTGGAGAAGTTTAATGCAGGGTTAGGTTATAAAACAATATCCCAAGCTTTTAACATCTCACGGAGCTCTGTTCAATCCATAATCTGAAATTGTAAAGAGTATTGCACAACTGCAAACCTACCAAGACACGGTCGTCCACCTAAATTGACAGGCCGGGCAAGGAGAACATTAATCAGAGAAGCAGCCAAGAGGCCCATGGTAACTCTGGAGGAGCTGCAGAGATTTGCGGTTTAAGTGGGAGAATCTGTCCACAGGGAAACTATTAGTCGTGCTCTCCACAAATCTGGCCTTTATGGAAGAGTGGCAAGAAGAAAGCCATTGTTGAAAAAAAGCCATAAAAAGTCCCGTTTGCAGTTTGCGAGAACCCATGGGGGGGGGGGGGGGAGGGGACACAGCAAACATATGGAAGAAGATGCTCTGGTCAGATGAGACCAAAATTTTACTTTTTGGCCTAAAAGCAAAACGCTATGTGTGGTTGAAAACTAAAACTACACATCACCCTGAACACTCCATCCCCACCGTGAAACATGGTGGTGACAGCATTATGTTGTGGGGATGCGTTTCTTCAGCAGGGACAGGGAAGCTGGTCAGAGTTGATGGGAAGATGGATGGATCCAAATACAGGGCAGTCTTAGAAGAAAACCCGTTAAGTGTCTGCCTGCAAAAGACTTGAGAATGGGGTTGAGGTTCACCTTCCAGCAGGACAACAACCATAAACATACAACCAGAGCTACAATGGAATGGTTTAGATCAAAGAATATTCATGTGTTAGAATGGTCCAATCAAAGTCCAGACCTAAATCCAATTGAGAATCTGTGTCAAGATTTGAAAATTGCTGCTCAGACACTCTCCATCCAATCTGACAGAGCTTGAGCTATTTTATTAAGCAGAATGGGCAAAAATGTCACTCTCTAAATGTGCAAAGCTGGTAGAGACCTCCTCAAAAAGACTTGGAGCTGTAATTGCAGAGAAAGGAGGTTCTACAAAGTATTGACTCCGGGGGGGGGGGGGGGGGGGGGGGGGGGGGGGGGGGGGGGGGGGGGGGGGTGGGGGGCTAAATACAAATGTACACCACACTTTTTACATATTTATTTGCATAAAATGTTGAAAACCATTTATCATTTTCCTTCCACTTCAGTTATGTGCCACTTTGAGTTGGTCTATCACATAAAATCCCAATAAAATACATTTACATTTTTGGTTGTAACATGATAAAATGTGGAAAATTTTAAAGGGTATGAATACTTTTTCAAGGCACTGTAGATCACCCAGAGGGGTATTTTATTTATTTTTTTTAACAGAAGTGGAGTTACTCTTTAAGCTGGTCATACACTAGTAAAATTTTAATTTGAAATTTCTAATTTTAAAAGTGTTTGTTCGATTTTTATAATTATTAGTGGGGTCAAATCGACGTTAATTTTCAACTGCAGTATTGAGAACATTTGAGGAAGCAGGATGGAAACATTTTCTCGTACGCACAAATTTCTAACAGTGTGTTTGTTTATATGTAAAAAAATTGTTGAAAAAACAAAAGTCGGTTTGCGGGTCCCGCGGACTCGATCGCGACGGGGATACCCGCGATCGTCTCATGGGGGGATGCTAAAGTTAAACAAGCATCTCCCCGTTCGGCCTAGCAACAGTATCGCTGATCTCTTCTCCCTGTGATTGGAGCAGAGATCAGTGATGTGCCACGCCCCCCACAGTTAGCAACACACCTCTAGGACACACTTAACGCCTACACTGCCACCTCCTGGTTAACCCCTTCACTGCCAGTGTCATTTACACAGGAATCAGTGCATTTGTATAGCAGCCTGCCAGAATAGGTAGGATCTGTGAGAGCAGCTTCCCTGTGCAGCTCTGCTTGAGGAAAATACATCTTTATTATTCCTTACTGCCCCCTGTAATGTGCCCACTTACCTACCCCCTGTACGGTCCACTCCCCTATACTGTACCGTACTAATACAGTTTATTTTCATCCCTTGAATTATTTTTCCCATTATGGGAGTGAGTGGAGCCTCATGTTTAAGTTTTGCCTAAGGCCTCAAAAAGTCTAGAGCCACCTCTGCATAGGGGATGACCCTGGACTGTGTGGAGATCTCCTTATCACGCGTGTTTGAGTGCGGTCAGGCCTACGTGACCCTTTCCAGAGCTCGCAGCCTCGAGGGCCTCCAGGTGATGGATTTTGATGCCAAGGCTGTGACCGCCAATCCATATGTGCTGCAATTCTACGCCAGGATGAAGAAGGAGAGGGCGCTGCAGCGGGTGAGAGAAAAGATAGGTCACCAACCTTGCTTAAAGTGTTACTAAACCCAGGACTCTGCATTCACTATATCTGGTCTCCCACGGTACACAGAACATGGCAAATATAAACTGCTAAATACCTTTTCTCATCAGCAGTATATAGCAGTCTTGTGACCTCTATCAGTGTCTGGTTAACTACTTGCCTACCAGGCACGAACACCTCCTTCCTGACCAAGCCATTTTTCAGCTTTCAGCGCTGTCGCATTTTGAATGACAATTGCGCGGTCATGCAACGCTGTACCCAAATAACATTTTTATCATTTTTTTCCCAGAGATAGAGCTTTATTTTGGTGGTATTTGATCACCTCTGCATTTTTTATTTCTTGCGCTATAAACAAAAGAAGAGGGACAAGTTTGAAAAAACATAATATTTTTTTTACTTTTTATTATAATAAATATCCATTATTTTTTTTTTTTTTTAAACAAATTTTTTTCCTCAGTTTAGACCGATACGTATTCTTCTACATATTTTTGGTAAAAAAAATCGCAATAAGCGTATATTGATTGGTTTGCGCAAAAGTTATAGCGTCTACAAAATAGGGGATAGATTTATAGCATTTTTATTATTATTTTTTTTTGACTGTGACATTGCGGCGGACATATCGGACACTTTTGACACATTTTTGGGACCATTCACATTTATACAGCGATCCGTGCTATAAAAATGCATTGATTACAGTATAAATGTGACTGGCAGGGAAGTGTTAACACTAGGGGGCGCTGCAGGGGTTAATGTGTTCCCTATGTTAGTGATTCTAACTGTGGGGGGAGGGGACTGACTGGGGGAGGGGACCGATCGGTGTCCCTATGTACAAGGGACACACCATCGGTCTCCTCTCCAGTGACAGGACGTGGATCTGTGTGTTTACACACACAGATCCACGTCCTGCTCAGTTACTGGGCAATCGCGGTTGCCCGGCGGACATCGCGGCCGCCGGGCGCGCGCATCGGGTCCCCAGCTACGCGGCGGGCACACGCGCGCGCCTCCCGCGGCGCACGCGTGCCCCCTAGTGGCCAAAATGTAGACGCCGTCATATGACGGCATCCCGCCACAAGAGCCGCACCGCTCCGCCGTCAATAGACAGTGGGCGGTCGGCTAGAGGTTAAAGCTTGTAGGAGGAGCTTTCATACTGCACTGAGCTGTCCTATGAGGCTGCATGACCCCTGACTCTCTGTCTGGACAGTGCTGATGGCCTTGTGCTGATCACATGCACCCTCCCAAGACAAAAACTTTAGCAATACACACCAAACTGAGCATGTGCAGCTTGTCCCTAATCCTCTGTTCTAGCAGGTGATGGATTGGGGACAGTGGAAGAAGGGGAGGATCAGAGAAGACAGGATCAAACAGCCTTTTTACACAATGTGGAGGATTAACCCCTTGGGTTCCATAGTAAGTGTAACAAGCATGATTTACTGCATATACAGACCGATTTTACTGTTGTGGGTTTAGTAACACTTTAAGCTGGCCATACATTATACAATTTTCTTATTCAATTTCCTTTTACTTTTACCTTCAACTATGTAGTGCAAGGGCCAACCTGATTGCATACAAATTAAAAGTGTTTAGGTTTGACCTCATATTATATGGTTTTGGTAAATCAAGGAACATTGTACAAGAAAACCTGTATAATGTATGGCCAGCATTAATTCATTCTCTGCATTAAAGCGGAGCTCCACCCACTTTTACTACTTTCCCTTAAAGGAAAGACCACCCCTCCACCACTCGATTTTGGATAATTATTTAATTTAATTTTTTTCTTACTTGCCTTTTCTAAGTACTGAGTGTTCTTCCGTCCTAGCTTGGTCGGGCTCATCATTTCCTCTTCTCCCCCGCTGCCTTCTGGGACATGTTTGTGTGTGTGTCCCAGAAGACAACGGGACTCGTTCAGAAAGCGCCGTGCGACTCGCGTATGCGCAGTAGGAAACCGGCAGTGAAGCATGAAGGCTACACTGCCAGTTTCCCTTCTGCGGTGTACACACACGCTCTGACTTTCCGGCGGCATTGTCCGCTGTACCTAGTCCAGCAGACAAACCGCCGGACTTTCCAGTGGAGTTCCGCCGGACTTTCCGAAACGTGTGGACTTGCCCACACACGCCCGGACTTTTCCGGTGGCTTTTTTTTAAAAGTCCGCGGGACTTTTGAAATGAACGGACTTGCTGACACATGATCGGAAAGTCCGTTCATTTAGACCCTGGCCGTTGGTTGTCGGGGTCTGCGGGCGAGGGGCTTATCGGAATCCGGGAGCCCCCTTTAATAAGGGGGCCCCCAGATACCGGCCCCCCACCCTATGTGAATGAGTATGGGGTACGATGTACCCCTACCCATTCACCTAAGGAAAAAAGTGTAAATACAAAAAGGATACCATTTCTTTAGATATTTTATTGCACAGCTCCGGGGGTCTTCTTCCGTCTTGGGGGGTCTTCTTGCGCTGGACTCCTCCGCTATCTTCTGCTCTTTTACCTAGCTCTTTCACAAGCGGAGGAGCCCGGCTTTCTCCTTCGTCGCTGGCTGTCGTTGTGGCCTGGGGTTCTCGTTCTGCCTTCGGGGGTCTTGTCCCGCTCTTCGGTTCTTCTTGCCGCTGTCGCCGCCGCCTTCTGCGTCGTCGTCTTCTTCTTCTTCTTTTTCCGATGTTGACTCGTCGCTCTCTCTGGCCATAATGGCAGAGACACGCAGTGTTGTGACTTATATAGGGACAAGGGGCGGGGCCACCGACTCATGTCACATGGTGACCCCGCCCCCATATGATGTCACAGTCCCGGAGGACTGTGTGTACATACTTACCGTATTTAATGGCGTATAACATGCACTTTTTCTCCTTGAAAATCAGGAGTAAATCGTGTGTGCGTGTTATACGCCGATTCCTGCTGCCTCGGAGTGGAAGGAGGGGACGAGCGCTGCAGGATTACACAGAGCCACGATATCCTGTGTACCCGGAGCTCATTCACACACAGTCCCCCCTCCCTTCTCAATCCACTTTAGATGCAATATTAAAAGGAGTGGATAAGCATTTCAGAAGATTAAAGTAAAAATACTCTCCTTCACAGCCGGCTTCTGGCAAGGATGACGGCAGATACTTCGCCTTCTCCCGGGATCCGGGGAAGGAGGCGGAGCATACATTTTGCAAGAAGTCGCTCCTACACCTCTCATAAGATTTTGGGCAGTTGGTGTTCCCAGGATCCCGGAAAAATGCCACCTCCTACAGGAGCGATTAGAAACCCAGGTGTTTTTTGCGTCCCCCTCCTTACTTCTGTTCATTTTCTTTCATTTGGGGGGGTGGAATAATTTTTTCCTGTAAAGTCTACTTTAATGCCTTCCTATTCTACACAATCAGAGTTAGCCTGGAGTTAAGATTTTACCTTTTTTTTTTTCCCTCGCAGAGCTGTATGGATGATTTCCTGCTGGGCAAGAAAATTGATGTCTTGATTCTGGTTGTCGCTTTACCTGTAAATATTACTGTACAGAACCAAGTTTTATATTTTTTTTAAATAAAGCTTTTTTTAAAACTACTCTAAAGGGTCTGCCTTTTATTTTCAGTGAATTAAGTTTGGATTTTCCAAATTTTAGATGGTGCGTCCATCCCCTTGTTAATACCTTGTTAACCCTCAAAGGTCCATTATTACTGGTCAAAGTCGTATCCAAGTTGTACCCATCCAAAGCTGCATCAAAATTGCTCATGGTTGCCCATTACGTTTGTAGCGGCCATAACCCCTTGGGGCGACCTTGAATTTTCTGGGCTTACCAATTACCTCCTCGTGGTTCGTTGTCTAGGGGTTCCCAGGGTTAGTACCAAGTAACTTCAGATGCTGACACACAAAAGTCCTTTTGAGGATTTTTATTTGCAGGGGTAACATCCAACAATAACACAGTCTCTCAATTGGCAAATAGAGGGCACAGGTGATAAAACTCAGGCACTTCAGAAACTGCTGACATCAACTGAATGTCTCTTTAGTTAGCCCAGAGAGTAGCCATTCGCAACTGGGCGCTTCACTCCTGGATAAATCTCCAAGGCTGGTTTCACACCGGAGCGGAGCGGGCGGCGGTAAAGCAGCGCTATATTTAGCGCTGCTTTACCGTCGATTTACCCGCGGTATGCGGCCGCTAGCGGGGTGGTTTTAACCCCCGCTAGCGCTACCGCCGGCTGCAGCGGCGCTTTGCCGGCAGTATCCCCGCGGTGTCCCATTGATTTAAATGGGTAGGAGCGGCATAGGAGCGGTGAATACACCGCTCCTTCACCGCTCCAAAGATGCAGCTAGCAGGACTTTTTTTTTACCGTCCTGCTAGCGCACCGCTCCAGTGTGAAAGCTCTCGGGGCTTTCACACTGGAAACACAGCAGCAGCTGTTTCGGGTCAGTTTGCAGGCGCTATTTTTAGCGCAATAGCGCCTGCAAACCGCCCCAGTGTAAAAGCAGCCTAACTAGATTTAGCAGCCAACATGTGACTCAAAAGTTTTCAAAGTCTCTGCCACAGACTAGGTTGTAACTGAAGATAAATTAGGAGCTTTTCCCACGGTACCTGGATCTTTCAGCCACCTTGGCGATACCGTAAGAAATGCGGATTCACTAGTGTCCATACAACTTTCACTCACAGGCTCTTACCGAGCAGCCAGCTTCTTGGCCCTCCTCTGAAGAGTCCTCCCCTGATCATTTGTAAGAGTTGCTGTGTCTCTCCAATGCCAAGAGCACACCGGGACACCTCCGAATCCTCCTTCAGTTACTGGGCCAAGAACTAGCCAGTTCCGAGGCTCGGGAACATCAGTTTCAGGGACAACGTGTTCACGTGCTGTCTAATATATCCCACCCACTTTCATGTACCATTGTAACAAGATAATCAATGTAATTCGCTTTACCTGTCAGTGGTGTGTATATATAATACACGACAAAAAGGTGTCCAAAGAGTGCAATATCATTCATACTGATCTCAAACTGTCCCCAGTCCTTGCCCATTGGTTTAACAGATGGTATGCTCCAACGTCTAGGTTCAGGAAGATCACAAACCTCTACAACTATATTAAAAATAGACCAGCTGTCTATTAGTACCACTCCAATAAAGCACTCCATCTTAAATCTGTCCATCCACATGTGCCACATACCTGTCTGCAGGGCACCCCAGAATAGCCTTTGGGAAATAGTAGGAATCTTCTGGCCCTCATATAGAGAGCCCTGGTTTCCTCCTGCCTTGTTCTGCAATTAAAGTGGTAGCGAAGTCCATTTGTTTGCTTTTACCTACATGTAAACCTAAAAGGTTTATCTGTAGATACTGTAAATCTCTCCGTGACGTCACCGGCGCATGCACTCTGAAGGAACGTCATACCCATGCCCTTTCTTCAAGGGCTCTGTGGTGTAAAACATGACGTGATTGTTGTCATTGTGGCTCGGTCATTCAAAGGACTGGAGCACACGACTCCCCTTTAGCCAACACTTTATTATCCTCCTTTGTCTCCCAGAGTATCGTGAAGTCATCAGCAGCTGCTAAAGTGCCCTGTTCTGCCTCCTCATCCAAAGCCACTCCTGCCATTGCCCTTTCAACTACCATGTAGGCGTCATTGAGTTATTTGAGCCCAGTATCAGCCCCTGGCTGGAAAAGGATGCACCGTAATTAATTCCATGGGAGGTTGAGGAGAACCATGGGAACATAGAGGGAGGTAACAACTGGAACCAATTGGCATAGATATCAGCACACAGCCAAGCTGGATCTAGTGATGGTGAGGGGGCAAAATGATGAGGTCTATGACCGTAGTTGGGTAGATAGGGCAAAGGAGGAAAATGAGGGAGGATGTCATCCAGGTATGGGTCACAGAATTGTGAAGGGAAAGGCCGTCCTATTCCACTAGATGGCACAGAGCTCCATGGGTGCAGGGCACTTGTACCTGGTCTGCTCTCCAGAGGTCAGCTCTGTGGACCCTTTTCAACATTTGCGCTGTAGACTGTACCACAGTCATTTGCAGGCTCTGCCTAAAATCTATCAAGTGTGGCAATTCTATCAGTCATTTGCTTACCGCACATATGAAGAGACACGTGACTTCAATATCATCCATCTACGTAACTTTTGAATTATAATTGTACAATAAAAAGTTTGTAAATAAGACACGTGATTTCTCACCACGCAGCTTGTTGGGAGCAGCGCCTGAATGCTAGGCCTTCATCAGAAAAGGGGCCACACTCTTCCTCGTCCTTCCAGACGCTCGTTCTACAGTATCTCCCAAAAGTAAGTACACCCCTCACATTATTGTGAATATTTTATTCTATCTTTTCATGTGACAACACTGAAGAAATGACACTTTCCTACAATGTAAAGTAGTGAGTGTACAGCTTGTATAACGGTGTAAATTTGCTGTCCCCTCAAAATAACTCAACACACAGCCATTAATGTCTAAACCGCTGGCAACAAAAGTGAGTACATTGTACCAAAGTATAATTGTTGTCACATGAAAAGATAGAATAAAATATTTACAGAGGTGAGGGGTGTACATACTTTTGTGAGATACTGTATGTCTACCCACACTATACACAATTCACCATCAGCTCCTTCCAGAGATAGGGATGAAAGTCCTTCAAGCAGTGTCAGAGGTTTACATCTGGCTCTTGCAACTGGAAAGAGGGTCAGTATGGTGCCACACGGAATAGGAGCTTGTTACTGACACCGACAATAGGACTCTATTCCTCCCACTGACACCAATGATGGGGCACTATTCCTCCCACTGACACCAATGACGGGGCACTAGCCCTCCCACTGACACCAATGAGGGCACCAATGACACCAATGATGGTGCACGAGCCCTCTCACTGACACCCACAATAGGACACTATTCCACCCACTGACACCAATGACAGGGCACTATTCCTCCCACTGACACCAATGACGGGGCACTATTCCTCCCACTGACACCAATGACAGGGGGCACTAGTCCCTCCCACTGACACCAATGACGGGGCACTAGCCCTCCCAATAACACCAATGACGGGGCACTAGTTCTCCCACTGACACCAATGACATGGGGCACTAGTCCTTCCACTGACACCAATGACATGGGGCACTAGTCCTTCCACTGATACCAATGATGGGGCACTTTTCCCTCCTGGGCTACACCGCAGAAGCGGTCTGGATTCCTCACACGCATGCCAGACTTATGTTGGGCTGGTCAAAATTGAGGCCACTGCTTTGCGGCCTGCTGGAGTGGGATACATGCTCCTTTCTGCGAAGCAGCGCCCTCCTCTGATGAGCGGTGCTGTGATGAGCGAGGCTTGCTCTCACTGCCTGCCCACCTCTGACATCATCTTCCCAGTTTAACAGCTGGGGTTGAAGTTGCGGGGCTTGATCGGTTGCCTTTTCCTTACCACCTCTGTGGACGGGGAGTGCTACCTTATCAGTGCTTATCAATACTGCCTATCAGTGCCCGTCAGTGATACCTGCCTGTGCCTATCAGTGCCACCTATTAGTGGTCATCAGTGTTGCCTATCAGTGCCAATCACTACAGCCTATTGGTGCAGCCCATCAGTGCCACCTCAACAATGCAGCCTATCAGTTCTTATCAATGCCCATTAACACAGCCCATCAGTGCGGCCTCATCAGTGCCACCTTTTAGTACCACCTCGTCAGTGCCCATTAGTGCAGCCTCATCAGTGAAGGAGAAAAATTATTTATCTGCAAAATTTTATCACAAACAAAAATATATATATATTTTTAATCTTCAGTCTTTTTTTGCTTGGCATCAGGCGTGAGCAATTCTTATTGCCCGAGGCCCCAGAAATACAGTTCTGGGAGCTGGGCCGCTGATTTCAAAAATTGTCTCCTAACTTTTTTAGCTGGCTTCTAGACTCCAAGCTAATTTGTTAAGCCCTGCCCTAATACCAATGATGGGGCATTGTTTACCCCCTAATACTAAAGATGAGGCACTATTACTCCCCCTAATACTAAAGATGAGGCACTATTACTCCCCCCTAATACTAAAGATGAGGCACTATTACTCCCCCCTAATACTAAAGATGAGGCGCTATTACTCCCCCCCCCCAAATACTAAAGATGAGGCACTATTACTCCCCTTAATACCAATGATGGGGCATTGCTTACTCCCACTGACGCCAGGACATTTTCTGCTCCCACTGGACACAACTCTTCCAGTGTGCTGCTGTTACTCACTGTCTGATGTTATCTCGTCTATCTCTAGAACTGTAAAGGGCTCCAGGAGAGAAGAGATCGTCATTTCCTGTGGCTGTTTAATAAAAATAAAAGATTGGCCTGGAGCTGAAGACTGATCGGTGTTGGAGCAAATCACAGCACCCCCGGGCTGGCGGGCACAATGTGTGTGTCTAAGGATGGGTTGGTGACAGTCCGCAGAAACCGCATTTATGCTTTGCTAAAACATGTCTATAATGTGTCTATAAAATGTAATAATGGCGCCATCGGGGCCCCGCCTCTTCCCAGATGGCGGGCTTCACACCACCCGAAGCACAGGGCTTTATTCAGTGTTAATGCAGGGAAGTGAAGTTCTGGCACCTCCAGCACTGAATGAATGTAATTGCATGGGGTGCTGGAGGGTCTATTGATGCTGGCTGCTGGGGGATCTATTATCCCGGGGGGGTGGGGATCTATTGTTGGCCGGGAAACTGTTGTTGCTGAGAGGGTCTTATGTTGCTGGGGGTTCCATTGTTGCTGGGGGGGGGCTCTACTGTTGAGGGAGTGGTCTACTGATGCTGGCTCCTGGGGGACCTATTGGTTCTGGTGGGGGGCTCTATTGTTGCTGGGGGGGGATCTACTGTTGAGGGAGGGGTCTACTGATGCTGGCTCCTGGGAGACCTACTGGTTCTGGTGGGGGGCTCTATTGTTGCTGGGGGGGGATCTACTGTTGAGGGAGGGGTCTACTGATGCTGGCTCCTGGGGGACCTATTGGTTCTGGTGGGGGGGGGGGGCTATTGTTGCTGGGGGGATCTACTGTTGAGGGAAGGGTCTACTGATGCTGGCTCCTGGGAGACCTATTGCGTCTGGTGGGGGGGGGCTCTATTGTTGCTGGGGGGATCTACTGTTGAGGGAAGGGTCTACTGATGCTGGCTCCTGGGAGACCTATTGCGTCTGGTGGGGGGGGGGGGGGGGCTCTATTGTTGCTGGGGGGGTCTATCTATTGTTGCTGAAACTCTGTTGTTGCTGGGGGTCTATTGTTTCTGGGGGAGGGGGTCAGTCAGCTGCAGGGGATACATTTTCACTGTTTTTTTCTTTTCATTAACCTCTTCAATACCAGACACTTTCACCCCCTTCCTGCCCAGGCCAATTTTCAGCTTTTAGTGCTATCACGGTTTGAATAACAATTGCACGTCATGTAACACTGTACCCAAATTACATTTTTATAATTTTTTTTCACACAAATAGAGCTTTTGGTGGCCTTTAATCACCATTAGGTTTTTTTTTTTATTTTTTTATTTTATAAACAAAAAAAAAAGACCGAAAATATTGAAAAACACATTTTTCTTTGTTTCTGTTATGATACAAATAAATAATAATTCTACATGAATTTAGGCCAAAATGTATTCTGCTACATTTCTTTGGTGAATATAACCCAAATCAGTGTATATTATTTAGTCCGTAGGAAAGTTTAGAGTCCACAAGCTATGGGATATATGAAAATGGATCAATCCTGATGTACTGACAGCCAATCTCTTTTCTTGAGGCCCAAAAATGCCAGGACAGTACAAATACCCCCTAAATGACCCCTTTTTGGAACGTAGACAGTCTGAGGTATTTAGTAAGAGGCACAGTGGGGTTTTTTAACTCGTAATCTTTTTTTGCAATATTTTGGAAAATTAGGAATAAAAAAATGTTCCCCATTTTTTTTTTTTTTGTTTCTTTTCATACTGTAACCAGTGCAGTACAGTGTCCTCATATAACTGGTGTGGCAGTGATCAGGGACACTGACTGGTGACAGTATGCAAAAAAAATTCTACATTTTTCTTTTCTTTTTCTTCCAAATAACATTTTATTGGTGATTTCACACAAAGCAATTGAACACAGCCTAGGCATTGTAACATACATACAATGCTAGGTCCAAAATGTAACCGTTATACACTGAATGTCATCTCAAAACATTCCAAATAGTAATTCCACATGTTCGGCATCCTGCTGAGTATATCAGACTGCTAGGATGTTCTGCCATTGACGGTCCCCGGGTTAAAGAAAAAGAACCGGGGGGGGGGGGGGGGGGGTGAGAAGAGCAGCAGACAAGCATGTAGAGTGGAAAGAAGAGAGAGAAGGAGGGGAAGTGAGAGGAGATAAAGGGATGGTTTTTAGGATAAAGAACTAGGTCTGGGCCAGGGGCGGACTGACCATTCGGCCACTCGGGCACTGCCCGAGGGCCGTGGGCCACTAGGGGGTATTTGGGGTTGCCATAAAAAAAGGGACAGTATGTAAAAATCTTTGTTTTTTTTACATCTGTCTCTGAAATGTCCCTTACCGACATACTTTTGGTCTAAAAAATCCAGAGATTATAGCTGCCCCACCTCTCCAGTACCTTCTCAGCTAATAGAAACATGTCTGTGTATACTGTTGTCAGTCCGCCCCTGGTTTGGCGCCCTCTCTGTCTTTTTAACTTACCAGCCAGCAAAAGAAACAAATTGTCCTTTCTAACAATTCAGGGTAAAAACTAGGGTTGTCCACTAAGGGATTACCAGGGCTCATTTGGGGAACGGAGTTTCGGTTCCCTTTAGCAGCTAAAACCTGTGTGGCAGGACACCAGTATAGTAAAAACCAGGGGTCTTTGTTTTTTTTACTACCTCTAGTCTGAAATGTCCCTTACCGACATACTTTTGGTGTGTCTAAAAAATCCAGAGATTATAGCTGCCCCACCTCTCCAGTACCTTCTCAGCTAATAGAAACATGTCTGTGTATACTGTGTGATTGTATACTGTGTGCAGCCCACATAATCTCTGATTGCCTGGGGACCCCATGAGTTGTCAGTCCGCCACTGGTTTGGGGCGCCCTCTCTGTCTTTTTATGGTTGCACATGGAAGGAGATTGCACAATATAGGCAACAAAAATTCCCATTAGACCAGGGGAACACATCACTATCTCCCCAAGCATTCTGTTCAGATAATGTGCACAGTATGTAAAAAATCTTTGTTTTTTTTTTTCATTCTCTGAAATCGGCAGCCCGATAACAGGGCTGATTCTCTGTCTCCTTCATCCCAGGAACACCCCCTGTCTCCTGCATATTGCGACGTTGCTCTACACCAGCAGCCGCCCCGACACAGCTCGCAATAGTGTGTCACACCACTGAATTCAGGTCATCCTTTTGGTCTAAAAATTTGCCCATGTAGAGATTAATGCAGCTGCGCCACAATGCTCTCCAGTACCTTCTCAGCCACCATAGAAAATGCAGCCTACCAGTGCATGTCTGTGTATACTGTGTGATTGTATACTGTGTGTGTGTATACTGTGTGGCCCCATAATCTGCTGATTGCTGGTGACCCCATAGCCCCCCCAAGCTCTCCTATTGCCCAGGGGCCCCAGTGTTAGTTGTCAGTCCATGCCATCCGCATGGTCTGGGCGCCCTCTCTGTCTTTTTATGGTTGCACATGGAATGGAGATCTGCCAATATAGGCATCAAAACCTGTCCCCAGAGTTCCAGTGCATTAGTACCACTGCCATACCAGTGCCACCTGTCCCCAGTGCCATCTGTCATCAGTGCCACGTCAGTGCCATCTGTCATCAGTGCCACGTCAGTGCCATCTGTCATCAGTGCCACGTCAGTGCCACATCAGTGCCATCTGTCATCAGTGCACGTATCAGTGCCATCTGTTATCAGTGGCACGTGTCATTAATGCCACGTATCAGTGCCATCTGTCATCAGTGTCACGTGTCATCAGTGCCACGTATCAGTGCCATCTGTCATCAGTGCCATCTGTCATCAGTGCCACATATTAGTGCCATCTGTCAGTGCCACATATAAGTGCCATCTGTCAGTGTCACGTGTCATCAGTGCCCCCGTATTAGTGCCATCTGTCATCAATCAGTGCCAGGTCAGTGTCACGTGTCATTGTCCTGGTGCTCCAGGGCCTTCAAAAGTGTAATAGGTAGTCAACAATTTAGATGTGTAATTTATGTTCCTAGAACACGTGATGGCGCTCCCTGCATTTTGGGCCTCTCTAAGTGGCCAGGCTGTGTAAAAGTCCCACATATGTGGTATCGTAATACTCAGGAGGAGTAGCAGAATTTATTTTGGGGTGTCATTTGTGGTATACACATGCCATGTGAGAGAAATAACCTATTACAATGACAATTTTGTGGAAAAAATAAAAAATAATTCATTTTGCAAAGAATTGTGGGAAAAAATGACAACATCAAAAAGCTCACCATGCCTCTTACTAAATACCTTGGAATGTCTACTTTCAAAAAAGGGGTCATTTGGGGGTATTTGTACTTTCCTGGCTTGTTCGGGTCACAAGAAATGAGATAGGCCACCAGTGCATCAGATGTGATAAATTTTGTATGATTTGTGCCACAGTTTGTAGAGTCTGTAACTTTCACAAAGACAAATAATTTCCACTAATTTGGTTTATTTTTACCAAAGATATGTGGCAGTATAAATTGTGGCCAAAATATATGAAGAAAAATTAATAAATTTCCTAAATTTTATCACAGAAACAAAGAAAAATGCGTTTTTTTTTCAAAATTTTCGGTCTTTTTTCATTTATAGCGCAAAAAATAAAAAACCCAGAGGTGATCAAATACCACCAAAAGAAAGCTCTATTTGTGGGGAAAAAAAATCATTTGGGTTCAGTGGTGCATGACTGAGTAATTGTCATTCAAAGTGTAGAGCACCGAAAGCTGAAAATTGCTCTGGGCAGGAAGGGTGTTTAAGTGCCCAGTAAGCAAGTGGTTAAGCTTCATACACACAGTACGAAAATTGGATGAAAAAAAACACTTTTGAAGCGTTCGTGCACATGAGCGTATATTTTTATTTTTTTGGTGGGGGAGTGGATCGTGGGTGGGAGTTCAAACACTTTTTTCCCCAGGACTTGACCCCTGCCGATTACCGATACTTTTTTTTAAGTACTCACCGATTACCGATACTTTTTTAAAATCTCATGTGACAGTGGCACACGTGTCAGTAGTTTGTTTTATTTATTTTTTTTTTTATTTTTTACAATTTTTTTTTGTTTTTTTTTGTTTTTTTTTATTTTTTTTACAATGCTTTATTTTTGGGGGGTGGAAAGTGTCTGTGTTTTTTATTTTATTTTTTACAATTTTTTTTTTTATTATTTATTGCAATTTTTTTTTTTTTTTATCAGCCCTGTTGGGGTGCTTTGGTGAGATATCTGACATCTCCGCCTTTGAGACAGAGAAAGGGACTAGGGACACAGATTCCCCAGTCCCTTTCTCAGCAGCCTGCACTGAAAATGAATGGAGAGAAGACAGCGGCTCCATTCATAAACCAAAATATTGTAAACACAGTTTACGATGTTTCAGTTATGTGAATGGACAGAGTCAGTACTGACTCTGTCCATTCAGAAAAGTAAGGAGCCGGATTTACCGGCTCCTACCTACGCTCTCCATCCTGACAGATCGAGGGGGTGGCGGAGGAGAACGGAGGGGGACAACAGCATGGAGGGTGACAGCAGCATGGTAGGGTGGAGGAGGAGAACGGAGGGGGACAACAGCATGGAGGGGGACACAGATGGGGACAGCAGCATGGAGGGGGACACAGATGGGGACAGCAGCAGAACAGAGGGGGACTAGAGGAGGATACGGTCAGCGGTGATGGTGTGGGAGAGTTACAAGCACCGATCACCGCTGATTTCACTTTCAGCAGCTGAAAGCCGTGCGCGGGGGAGAAGCGGAGAAACGGGCCAGGACTTTGAAATCTTTACAGGGTGATCAGTGCTTTTAACTCTCCCACCACACTGATCACCCTGACTGCCCAGGTATCGGGTGAAGTATCGGCGTACAAGTACTCGGGCAAATGCTCGGTATCGGTACCAATACAGATACTGGCATCGGGACAACCCTAGTGAAAACAGAGGCTTTTGTTGCACTCATTTGCAAATCTATGTGGACGCCGCAGCGCCCCACCAAGGCTCCTCTGTAAAGTGCGGCCCTAACTCTATATATGTTTAGTTGCAGGTTTGTCCCCACATAGGATTGTTACTCTTTATTGCTTTCACTAAATATCCTATAAAGAGACCCAGTCACCAGGTATAACTTTTCAATTTACAAGATTTTATTGAAACATAAATGTACTTTATTTATCACAGGTATTTCTATAATGCCGACAATTTACACATTTATATTGCACATTCATATCAGCCCTCTCAGATCTTACAATCCATAGCCGGCCACAGAAGGATTGAACCTCGGCTGGTTCAGCAGGGACAAGGCCTGAGATTCAATCCATCCATGGGCAGGCTGATTGTCCTGAAATCAATTGACTTCAGTACAACCAGTGGGATTTTTTTTATGTGATCATTTCCGGCAGCTATAGCCACCAGCAGTGATCATTTTGTTCTACCGGCAGGGAAAGCTCCTCACTGGCAAAACACAATAGCACTATGGGAGGGATTTCCCCATCTGTGTTGATGGGGGAAAACTAGCAATTTTCTTTCCGTCCACACGTTGTGAACGGAAAGAAACTTGCATAATCTATGGGCTGCTAAAATCCCTAAGGTTGGCCATAGAAAAGTGCTTTTTTTTTTCAATCAGCCAGTGGGCGGATCGGAAAAACCTAATGGAATCCCCCACCCCCATCTATTCACATAAAACACACACCACACCGACAAGTATTGTTAAGTAAAAGCCGTCAAATTTTATTACAATATCCAATAAAAAAAAAACATAGATGGGACTATATTGCAAATGTAGAAACACTTTGCAGTAAAAGGCATTGCCACTCTTGGTGGCAGATGAGTGGGTGTAGCGAAACCTGAGAGGCATTGCCACCCTTGGTGGTACAAAAAAGTGGTTACTGCCCCCACCTGTAACTGTTCACTGCAGCAAAGAACATTGCAAAGGCAAACACATAAGAATAAGACATTACCACGCTCAACTTACCGACCAGCCTGTGACCAACCAAACTGTCCTGTCAAGCAGTATGTGTGAAAGACAGGGGTTTAGTTGCACACATTCACAAATGCATGCGTAAGCCACAGAGCCACGGCAAGGCACCCCATTTTCTGTGGAACCTGAGAGGCATTACCACCATTGGTGGTAGATGAGTGAATGTAGGTGGGAGCAGGGGGTATGCTGGGGGCGTGGGGGAGGGAGGGCAGATGAAACTTGGTGGTAGATGAGTGGGTGTAGCAGAGCCTTAGGCATTGTCACCCTTGGTGGTAGAGGATTGCATGTAGGTGGGGCCTGGGGGTATTACCAGTACGCTGGGCATGGGGGAGTGAGGGCAGATGAAACTTGGGGGGAAGTTCCACTGGCCACAATCACCCCATGTCCAGGGTGGTAGTGTCACCTCTTGGTGGTAGATGAGTGGGTGTATTTGGGGGGAAGTTCCATTGGCCACAATCACCCCATGTCTAGGGTGGTAGTGTCACTTGGTGGTAGATGAGTGGGTGTAGGTGGGGCCAGAGGGTATTACCAGTATGCTGGGCAGATGAAACTTGGGAAGTTCCACTGGCCACAATCACCCCATGCCCAGGGTGGTAGCGTCCCCTCTTGGTGGTAGATGAGTGGTTGTGTATTGGGTTGTGAGGCAGTTGATCCAGAGGAAGGCGAAAAACCCCAGAAAAGCATGATCCAATGTGCTCCAGCTGGGGAAAAAATTCCTTCCTGATCCCATGAGAGGCAATCGAATATTTCCTGGATCAGCCCTGTGTTGGTGGTAGATGAGTGGGTGTAGCAGAGCCTGAGGCATTGTCACCCTTGGTGGTGGATGATTGCATGTAGGTGGAGGCAGGGGGTATTACCAGAATGCTGGGCATGGGGGAGTGAGGGCAGATGAAACTTGGGGGGAAGTTCCACTGGCCACAATCACCCCATGCCCAGGGTGGTAGCGTCCCCTCTTGGTAGTAGATGAGTGGGTGTAGCAGAGCCTGAGGCATTGTCACCCTTGGTGGTAGATGATTGCATGTAGGCGGAGGCATGGGGTATTACTAGTATGCTGGGCATGGTCCCCGGGAGTGAGGGCAGATGAAACTTGGGGGGAAGTTCCACTGGCCACAATCACCCCATGCCCAGGGTGGTAGCATCCCTTCTTGGTGGTAGATGAGTGGGTGTAGGTGGGGCCAGGGGGTATTACCAGTATGCTGGGCATGGGGGAGTGAGGGCAGATGAAACTTGGGGGGAAGTTCCACTGGCCACAATCACCCTATGCCCAGGGTGGTAGCGTCCCCTCTTGGTGGTAGAAGAGTGTGGGGTGTATTGGGTTGTGAGGCAGTTGATCCAGAGGAAGGCGAAAAGCCCCAGCAAAGCATGATCCAATGTGCTCCAGCTGGGGGAAAAATTCCTTCCTGATCCCCCGAGAGGCAATCGAATATTTCCTGGATCAGCCCTGTGTGTGGGGAGGGCGGGCAATTGGAGCCCCACCCTCGGTGGCAGGTGAGTGGAGAATCATCCCCCACACAGAGGTCTGGAGGGAGGAGCCATTGTCCAGACTACAGCTGGGTCCCGGCGTGTCTGTGTGATCTGCCGCCTCTGCTAAGGTTCTAAAGGAACTACAAGTCCCAGCAATTTCTGTCCACATGAGGAACTACAACTGCCAACATGCACTGTGCAAGTGATGGGGGTTCAGCTCCCAGCCTGCAATAAGATGCTGTGGGACTACATATCCCAGCATGATTTTCTCTATGTGGTAGATGAGTGCATCTAGGTGGAGGCAGGGGGTATTACCAGTACGCTGGGCATGGTCCCCGGGAGTGAGGGCAGATGAAACTTGGGAAGTTCCACTGACCACAATCACCCCATGCCCAGGGTGGTAGCGTCCCCTCTTGGTAGTAGATGAGTGGGTGTAGCAAAACCTGAGGCATTGTCACCCTTGGTGGTAGATTATTGCATCTAGGTGGAGGCACGGGGTATTACCAGTACGCTGGGCATGGTCCCCGGGAGTGAGGGCAGATGAAACTTGGGGGAAGTTCCACTGACCACAATCACCCCATGCCCAGGGTGGTAGCGTCCCCTCTTGGTAGTAGATGAGTGGGTGTAGCAAAACCTGAGGCATTGTCACCCTTGGTGGTAGATTATTGCATCTAGGTGGAGGCAGGGGGTATTACCAGTACGCTGGGCATGGTCCCCGGGAGTGAGGGCAGATGAAACTTGGGAAGTTCCACTGACCACAATCACCCCATGCCCAGGGTGGTAGCGTCCCCTCTTGGTAGAAGATGAGTGGGTGTAGCAAAACCTGAGGCATTGTCACCCTTGGTGGTAGATGATTGCATCTAGGTGGAGGCAGGGGGTATTACCAGTACGCTGGGCATGGTCCCCGGGAGTGAGGGCAGATGAAACTTGGGAAGTTCCACTGACCACAATCACCCCATGCCCAGGGTGGTAGCGTCCCCTCTTGGTAGTAGATGAGTGGGTGTAGCAAAACCTGAGGCATTGTCACCCTTGGTGGTAGATTATTGCATCTAGGTGGAGGCACGGGGTATTACCAGTACGCTGGGCATGGTCCCCGGGAGTGAGGGCAGATGAAACTTGGGGGGAAGTTCCACTGACCACAATCACCCCATGCCCAGGGTGGTAGCGTCCCCTCTTGGTGGTAGATGAGTGGGTGTAGCAAAGCCTGAGGCATTGTCACCCTTGGTGGTAGATTATTGCATCTAGGTGGAGGCAGGGGGTATTACCAGTACGCTGGGCATGGTCCCCGGGAGTGAGGGCAGAAGAAACTTGGGAAGTTCCACTGACCACAATCACCCCATGCCCAGGGTGGTAGCGTCCCCTCTTGGTAGTAGATGAGTGGGTGTAGCAAAGCCTGAGGCATTGTCACCCTTGGTGGTAGATTATTGCATCTAGGTGGAGGCAGGGGGTATTACCAGTACGCTGGGCATGGTCCCCGGGAGTGAGGGCAGATGAAACTTGGGGGGAAGTTCCACTGACCGCAATCACCCCATGCCCAGGGTGGTAGCGTCCCCTCTTGGCGGTAAATGAGTGGGTGTAGCAAAGCCTGAGGCATTGTCACCCTTGGTGGTAGATTATTGCATCTAGGTGGAGGCAGGGGGTATTACCAGTATGCTGGGCATGGTCCCCGGGAGTGAGGGCAGATGAAACTTGGGAAGTTCCACTGACCACAATCACCCCATGCCCAGGGTGGTAGCGTCCCCTCTTGGTAGTAGATGAGTAGGTGTAGCAAAGCCTGAGGCATTGTCACCCTTGGTGGTGGATTATTGCATCTAGGTGGAGGCAGAGGGGATTAGCAGTACGCTGGGCATGGTCCCCGGGAGTGAGGGCAGATGAAACTTGGGGGGAAGTTCCACTGACCACAATCACCCCATGCCCAGGGTGGTAGCGTCCCCTCTTGGCGGTAGATGAGTGGGTGTAGCAAAGCCTGAGGCATTGTCACCCTTGGTGGTAGATTATTGCATCTAGGTGGAGGCAGGGGGTATTACCAGTACGCTGGGCATGGTCCCCGGGAGTGAGGGCAGATGAAACTTGGGGGGGAAGTTCCACTGGCCACAATCACCCCATGCCCAGGGTGGTAGCGTCCCCTCTTGGTGGTAGAAGAGTGTGGGGTGTATTGGGTTGTGAGGCAGTTGATCCAGAGGAAGGCGAAAAGCCCCAGCAAAGCATGATCCAATGTGCTCCAGCTGGGGAAAAAATTCCTTCCTGATCCCCCGAGAGGCAATCGAATATTTCCTGGATCAGCCCTGTGTGTGGGGGAGGGCGGGCAATTGGAGCCCCACCCTCGGTGGTAGGTGAGTGGAGAATCATCCCCCACACTGAGGTCTGGAGGGAGGAGCCATTGTCCAGACTACAGCCGGGTCCCGGCGTGTCTGTGTGATCTGCCGCCTCTGCTCAGGTTCTAAAGGAACTACAAGTCCCAGCAATTTCTGTCCACATGAGGAAATACAACTGCCAGCATGCACTATGCAAGTGATGGGGGTTCAGCTCCCAGCCTGCAATAAGATGCTGTGGGACTACATATCCCAGCATGACTTTCTCTATGTGGTAGATGAGTGCATCTAGGTGGAGGCAGGGGGTATTACCAGTATGCTGGGCATGGTCCCCGGGAGTGAGGGCAGATGAAACTTGGGAAGTTCCACTGACCACAATCACCCCATGCCCAGGGTGGTAGCGTCCCCTCTTGGTAGTAGATGAGTGGGTGTAGCAAAACCTGAGGCATTGTCACCCTTGGTGGTAGATTATTGCATCTAGGTGGAGGCAGGGGGTATTACCAGTGTGCTGGGCATGGTCCCCGGGAGTGAGGGCAGATGAAACTTGGGAAGTTCTACTGACCACAATCACCCCATGCCCAGGGTGGTAGCGTCCCCTCTTGGTAGTAGATGAGTGGGTGTAGCAAAGCCTGAGGCATTGTCACCCTTGGTGGTGGATTATTGCATCTAGGTGGAGGCAGGGGGTATTACCAGTACGCTGGGCATGGTCCCCGGGAGTGAGGGCAGATGAAACTTGGGGGGAAGTTCCACTGACCACAATCACCCCATGCCCAGGGTGGTAGCGTCCCCTCTTGGCGGTAGATGAGTGGGTGTAGCAAAGCCTGAGGCATTGTCACCCTTGGTGGTAGATTATTGCATCTAGGTGTAGGCAGGGGGTATTACCAGTATGCTGGGCATGGTCCCCGGGAGTGAGGGCAGAAGAAACTTGGGAAGTTCCACTGACCACAATCACCCCATGCCCAGGGTGGTAGCGTCCCCTCTTGGTAGAAGATGAGTGGGTGTAGCAAAGCCTGAGGCATTGTCACCCTTGGTGGTAGATTATTGTATCTAGGTGGAGGCAGGGGGTATTACCAGTAAGCTGGGCATGGTCCCCGGGAGTGAGGGCAGATGAAACTTGGGGGGGAAGTTCCACTGACCACAATCACCCCATGCCCAGGGTGGTAGCGTCCCCTCTTGGTGGTAGATGAGTGGGTGTAGCAAAGCCTGAGGCATTGTCAACCTTGGTGGTAGATGATTGCATGTAGGTGGAGGCAGGGGGTATTACCAGTATGCTGGGCATGGTCCCCGGGAGTGAGGGCAGAAGAAACTTGGGAAGTTCCACTGACCACAATCACCCCATGCCCAGGGTGGTAGCGTCCCCTCTTGGTAGAAGATGAGTGGGTGTAGCAAAGCCTGAGGCATTGTCACCCTTGGTGGTAGATGATTGCATGTAGGTGGAGGCAGGGGGTATTACCAGTATGCTGGGCATGGTCCCCGGGAGTGAGGGCAGAAGAAACTTGGGAAGTTCCACTGACCACAATCACCCCATGCCCAGGGTGGTAGCGTCCCCTCTTGGTAGAAGATGAGTGGGTGTAGCAAAGCCTGAGGCATTGTCACCCTTGGCGGTAGATGATTGCATGTAGGTGGAGGCAGGGGGTATTACCAGTATGCTGGGCATGGTCCCCGGGAGTGAGGGCAGAAGAAACTTGGGAAGTTCCACTGACCACAATCACCCCATGCCCAGGGTGGTAGTGTCCCCTGTTGGTAGTAGATGAGTGTGGGGTACAATTACCCCTGAGGAGGGGGAGGGGAGCAGGCTGGGGTATGTAGAGATCGCTGGGACTTGTAGTACATTTATATAAGAAATCATGCTGGGATTTGTAGTCCTGTAACATCTTATTCCAGGCTGGGAGCTGAACCCCCATTACATACACAGTACATGCTGGGATTTGTAGTGCCTCACGTAGACAGAGATTGCTGGGAGTTGCTTAGAGGCTGAGCAGAGAAGGCAGCCCCGGACACACAGACACGCTGTGACCCGGCTGTAGTCCGGACAATGGCTCCTCCCTCCGGAGCTCTGTGAAGGAGATGTTACCTCTTCTCCGTTTGCCTCACACTGAGAGAGCCAGTCCTCTGCTCGGCTATTTATCATATCAAGTCTTGACGTCACAGGGTAACGGCTCCAGCTGTTGCACGCGTCACGTGAAGTCAGCCTTCTCCTGATTGGCTATTTACTGGGCTCCAGCCGTCCCATGCGCTGATCACGCCCACTACCACCTGAGCCGTGACGTCACTCTCTGCCTTAGTCACGTGTTGCACGTAGCAGGTAGAGCGAGTCCACGTGACTTTAAGGAGGAGAAGCGTGAAAGCCTCCCTGCAGCTACTGCGCATGTGCGGCTCAGAGACGCCAGCAAGTAAACAAGCGGAGGTGATTATTTCCATGGAAACCATTAACCCCATAAATGCCAGACAACACATCTGCACTGGAGGCTCCGCCCCCTGCAGGTTCCCAGCCTATCTCCTGCAGGCTTCTACTTGAGTGGGCAGGATGGGGGTGTAGCCTGTAAGATAGGGTGACCAGACGTCCCCGTTTTCCGGGTTCAGTCCCCGGATTGAGGAGCCCATCTGTCACCGGATTTGTCCCCGGATTTCAGGGGCGGCACTCAGGGGCATATCTGCAGCCAGGCTGGGCAGCATTTGTTCATGAGGGCAGCACTGCCCCCAGCCTGGTTGCACGTTTATCCAGTGACAGGCAGCAGGGCCAGGGCTAGAGGGTGCGGAAGGAGCAGAAACTCCTTTGAAGTGTGGTGTGCAGACAGCCCCGGGGCTAAAGTCTCCCGGCTGAAGATGCACAGACAAAAGCAGAGCATGATCCTCTCCCTATGATAGCCAAAGTGAGACTGATTGTGAGCCAATAGGATGTGACGGAGGCGGAGCATCTCATTCTATGGCAAATCTCATTCTATGGCACTGCACCGGTGTTCTATCACCAAGTGTCCGGCTGTCACTAGGTGTCCGAAGTCTACTGCGCATGCGCAGCGCATGCGCAGTCCGGATCCAGAAGATTTTCGGAAATTGTCGGAAGATGTCGAGGAGAAGCCCCACCATCCAAGCGGACATAGGGTTAGTCAAATTGAGAGGGCCCCTCGCGGGCTCGCTTCGCTCGCCACGCATCGGGCACGGCTCGCTGCGCTCGGTGACTTCTACACCGCCCTCTGACGTGACGTCATTCAGGGGCCAGGACAGGAAAGGGAAGTGGTGCCAGGGAGGAGAAACTGAAGTAAGTGGTAAACTTTCTAGCAGCAGATCATGGTGCTGCTATGGTTTGGTATGTGCAGAATGTAGGGCAGGATGAGCTGAGTGTACTGGGGAGGGGGAGAAGAAGGAGGTGCTGTGTCCTGGGGGGGCTCACACTCTGTTTTGGGGAGTGAGCTCTGCTCTGGGGTTTGGAGTACAGGGAGAGCTCTGTGTACCAGGGGGCTAGGGGTGGTTGGAGCTCTGTGTACCAGGGGGCTAGGGGTGGTTGGAGCTCTGTGTACCAGGGGGCTCGGGGTGGTTGGAGCTCTGTGTACCAGGGGGCTCGGGGTGGTTGGAGCTCTGTGTACCAGGGGGCTAGGGGTGGTTGGAGCTCTGTGGGGGGGTCTAGAGGATGTGGAAGCTATATGTACTGGGGTGAATGGGGGTGGGGCTTGTAGTGAGGAGAGTTGAGGGAGGAGCACTGTACTTGGGGGGTGGAAGGAGGGTGGGCTCTGTGTAATGGGGGTGAGGGGAGCTCAGTACTGGGGGGAGAATGAGGGGTAGGGGTGTACCTAGGGGGTGTGGGGGTTGCGGCTCGCTCCAGATATCATAGCTCTAAGGTTGCCAATGCAGATCAAGTCTAATGTCACATACAGTTGTCTGATTACTCAGTGGTGCCAGCACCTCACAGGGCACTAGCAGTAAACCACTCCGCTCCTCCTGCCCACTCCATAGAAAAGCATTCTAATGCGGCGTACACACGGTCGGAATTTCCGATGGAAACAGTCCGATGGGAGCTTTTCATCGGATTTTCCGACCGTGTGTATGCCCATCGGTCTTTTTCTGTCGGAATTTCCGACGGACTTTGGATTGAGAACCTGTTCTTAATTTTTCAGACGGAAAACCTTTCTATCGGATTTTCCGATCGTATGTATGCAATTCCGACACGCAAAATTCCGACGCATGCTCGGAAACAATTTGACACATGTTCAGAAGCATTAACCCCTTCAATACCCGCCCATAGTCATATGACGCCCACAAGGTGGATCTCCCATCCTGGGTGGGGCGTCATATGACGTCCTCCCATTCCCGGCCGCCTGGGGGGAGCGTGCGCCGCCGGCGTTGCTCGGGACCCGGTGCGGGTGCCCGGCGGCCTCGATGTCCGCCGGGCACCCGCGATTGCCCGTTAAAACAACGGGACCGTGGAGCTGTGTGTGTAAACACACTGCTCCACGTCCTGTCAGCGAGCAGGAGACCGATCATGTGATCCCAGTACGGAGGAACACATGATCGGTCTCCTCCCCTTGAGTCCCCTCCCCCCACAGTTAGAATCACACATATAGGGAATACATTAACCCCTGCAGCGCCCCCTAGTGTTAACCCCTTCCCTGCCAGTCACATTTACACAGTAATCAATGCAATTTTATAGCAACGATCGCTGTGTAAATGTGAATGGTCCCAAAAATGTGTCAAAAGTGTCTGAAGTGTCCGCCGCAATGTCGCAGTCACGAAAAAAAAATCACAGATCGCCGCCATTACTAGTAAAAAAAAAAAAAAAAATGCAATAAATCTATCCCCTATTTTGTAGACGCTATAACTTTTAACTTTTGCGCAAACCGATCACTATACGCTTATTGCGATTTTTTTTTTTTACCAAAAATATGTAGAAGAATACGTATCGGCCTAAACTGAGTAAAAAAATAGTTTTTTTTTTAAAAAATTTGGATATTTATTATAGCAAAAAGTAAAAAATATTGTGTTTTTTTTCAAAATTGTCGCTCTTCTTTTGTTTATAGCGCAAAAAATAAAAACCGCAGGGGCGATCAAATACCACCAAAAGAAAGCTCTATTTGTGGGAAAAAAAGGACGTCAATTTTGTTTGGGTGTAACGTTGCACGACCGCGCAATTGTTAGTTAAAGCGACGCAGTGCCGAATTGCAAAAAGTGCTCTGGTAAGGAAGGGTGAAAAATGGCCCGGTGCTGAAGCGGTTAAACTTCCCTTTTATAGTGCTGTTGAATGTGTTTTATGCCGCGGTGTTATTGACCGTCGGAATTTGGTGTGACCGTGTAGGCAAGACAGTTTGAGTGAAGTTCCGATGGGAAAACCATCAGAGCTTTTTCCGACGATAATTCCGACCGCGTGTACGCGGCATTACTGACATTGCAACTACTGTTGCTAAGCTATGTGCTGTTCACATTCTCTAGCAGAAAGTACAGCACCTCAGCCACAGCATTTAAAGGGGAAAACCTGCCTGAAACTGCCTGTGAGAGCTACTATACATTAAAGTGAAACAGGTAGACAGGTAGATTCCATTGGACTGCTCACATAAAAGGAAAAGGTGAGACAAATTTAGATGGGGGGTGCCCAATTTTAGACTTGCATTGGTGGGCACTGGTCAAGCTGCATAGATGGGCACTGGTGAGGCTGCAATGGATGGGCACTGGTGAGGCTGCAATGGATGGGCACTGGTGAGGCTGCATAGATGGGCACTGATTAAGCTGCATAGATGGGCACTGGTGAGGCTGCAATGGATGGACACTGGTGAGGCTGCATAGATGGGCACTGATCAGGCTGCATAGATGGGCACTGGTGAGCCCTGCATTCTTTATGTAGCATGCTCTAGAGCGCCAGAGCGCTCCTAGCCCTGCATTGTATATGTAAGAGTTTACCATTTGCCAATAAAAAATAAAATAAAATGTCCCCGGATTTCATTTTAAAAAATCTGGTCACCTTCCTGTGAGAGGGAGGAGTTCCTGGAGGTGCATTACTTTCCAGGCTCCTCTATGCTGACCAATGGGGTGCCATATCCTTCTCATGTATTCCGCGTGCCGTGTATGTAATCTCTGACCGTCCCGCGTGCCGTGTATGTAATCTCTGACCGTCCTGCATGCCGTGTATGTAATCTCTGACCGTGCCGTGTATGTAATCTCTGAACGTCGTGTGTCATGTATGTAATCTGTGACTGCCGTGTGTCATGTATGTAATCTCTGATCGTCCCGTGTGGCGGTAATATGATTTCCGAGAGTCCCGTGTGTCGTGTATGTAATCTCTGACCGTCCTGTGTGCCGTGTATGTAATCTCTGACCATCCCGTGTGTTGTGTATGTAATCTCTGAAATTCCTGTGTTTTATGTATGTAATCTCTGACCGTCCCGTGTGTCATGTATGTAATCTCTGACCGCCCCGTGTGCCGAGTATGTAATCTCTGACTGTTGTGTGTCATGTATGTAATCGTGGACCATCCCGTGTGTCATGTATGCAATCTCTGACCGTCCTGTGTGTCATGTATGTAATCTGTGACTGACCTGTGTGTCATGTATGCAATCTCTGACCGTCCCGTGTGTCATTTATGTAATCTGTGACTGACCTGTGTGTCATGTATGTAATCTCTGACCTTTCCATCTGTTATGTATGTAATCTCTGAGCGTCGTGTGTCATGTATGTAATCTTTGACCATCCCGTGTGTCATGTATGCAATCTCTGATCGTCCCGTGTGGTGGTAATATGATTTCTGAGAGTCCTGTGTGTCGTGTATGTAATCTCTGACCGTCGTGTGTCATGCATGTCATCTCTGACCTTCCCGTGTGTTATGTATGTAATCTCTGATCGTTGTGTGTCATGTATGTAATCTGTGACTGACCCGTGTGTCATGTATGTAATATCTGACCGTCCCGTGTGTCATGTATGTCATATCTGACCGTCCCGTGTGTCATGTATGTAATCTCTGACCGTCCCGTGTGTCATGTATGTAATCTGTGACTGACCTGTGTGTCATGTATGCAATCTCTGACCGTCCCGTGTGTCATTTATGTAATCTGTGACTGACCTGTGTGTCATGTATGTAATCTCTGACCTTTCCATCTGTTATGTATGTAATCTCTGAGCGTCGTGTGTCATGTATGTAATCTTTGACCATCCCGTGTGTCATGTATGCAATCTCTGATCGTCCCGTGTGGTGGTAATATGATTTCTGAGAGTCCTGTGTGTCGTGTATGTAATCTCTGACCGTCGTGTGTCATGCATGTCATCTCTGACCTTCCCGTGTGTTATGTATGTAATCTCTGATCGTTGTGTGTCATGTATGTAATCTGTGACTGACCCGTGTGTCATGTATGTAATTTCTTAGGGGGTTGTCACAGGTAAATGATCTGTGTCTTTAGATGTCTGCCTGGAGTTCAGTGTTAAAACAGAATTACAGGGAGATATAAGAGACCCATTTATACCTCTCATCCATTCATTCATGGCTCTCCATTGTGGGTGGAGGGGTTTGTCATCGATCGATGTCGTGGAAACTCTCCACAATTACAGTTTATCATCATCCTGGCTGTGCACATCCACCAATCCGGAGTCATTATCATATTCCTCCCATATAATCTTTATTACAAAACCTCATCACAATATAAAGTGTCCGGGTTCCCTTTTCAGAGGATTTTTACACCTCTAATTCGGATAAATAAAACTAAATCTGATAATTCTATCATCGCCGTGGTAACATTTCCCTGTAAGTCCCACGATAGCTGAGCCGGTGTCTCCGGAGGCAGGAAGTGATCTGTATCGGGTTTTTGGGGTCACGCTTTCGTTAAATGACCCCCCCCCCCCCAATCTTCCAGCAGATGATATACAAAGTGTCAGATCCGCCCCTAAAGAGTCGGAGGGAGGCGCAAGCCCTGACATTCCGCAGGAAGAGGGAACTATCTGAACCCCCCTCCCCCCCCTTTATACAATGGGAGAGATTTACTAAAACCGGAGCACTCAGAATCTGGTGCAGCTGTGCGTGGGAGCCAATCAGCTTCTAACTTCAGCTTGTTCCATTAAGCTTGGACAATAAAACCTGGAAGCTGATTGGCTCCCATGCACAACTGCACCAGATTCTGAGTGCTCCAGGTTTAGTAAATCTCTCCCATTGGATGGGGGAGGGGGAGTTCAGACCCCCAAAGCATGTTGTTGTTGTTCTACTTTTTTTCCGGTCATTTGATGAACGATTAACCGCTTTAAGACCAGCCGCTGCTGTTTGACGGCGGCACAATGGCTCTCCTGCGCGAATCGTCATAGCTGTACGGCGGCTCGCGCAGGCTCAGTTGCGGTTGGGCTGCTGCGCGCTCGCTGCACGCTGCGGGGGCGTGCCCGTGGGTTGGGAGGACTCGATGTCCTCCGGCGGCCCGCGATTGACTTGTACACAGGCAGAAGGGGGGAATGCCTATGTAAACATGGCATTTCCTTGTTGTGACGGGTGACATGACGGATCTACTGTTCCCAGTGGTCGGGAGCAGTGATCTCTGTCATGTCCCAGTAAGCCCATCCCCCCCCCCCCCCCTACAGTTAGAAACACTCATAGGGAACGTCAATTCTGTTTGTGTACAACGTCGCTCGACCGCGCAATTTTCAGTTAAAGCGACGCCGTGCCGAATCACAAAAAATGCTTTGGTCATTAAGGGGGTAAAGCCTTCCGGGGCTGAAGTGGTTAAGGTTTCCTTGGACTGATTTTGTAGGTTGGCGCTCTTCATGCCATCTTCCTCATTCTGGCAGCTGTGGGGTTTGGTGGGGTCACCATTGAGGACACATTTTCAGTGTGATTTGTCTGGCAGAGAAGGTTCGGTGCCTAAGTGCTCCAGTATTAGTAAATCTCCCCCATTGTGTCAAGGAGGGATCTCTTTAGGATATGTCAACTTCATATACAGTATCTCCCAAAAGTAAGTACACCCCTCACATCTGGGGCTGCTCGCTTTGTATTAAATAGGATGGATGGTGGAGATTGCTTCAAAAACGTCTCTGTGTTTCCAGCGTGCGCTCCAGCTAAACGCCGCCGACAATCAGGCGAACAGGAACCGGAAGTGATTGGATACAGAACTTGACCAGGTACCGCCTCCGACGTACGTTTCGTTGACACGTCTTCAGGGGGGCGCCCTATTGGGTGACAGAAAGAGGATTCCTTATGGTGAAGGGTCTCATACTACTGACAAGAGTGCATTTGGAATGAATAAAAACTACATATCACCAGAAGATTTTTGTCACAATTTTTTCGGAGGGGTTCACTTACCCTAATGAACTTTACGTCATTAAACTGATTTTTTGGATGTGTCACTATTGAGCAGTCTATGTGGTTTTATGTTTAAACTCATTGAGAGATTATTTATGGTTGCTCGGGAGTGTCATTTTGATTATTCACTTTATTAGAGTGCATACAGGTCAGATGGGGTATTGATACTTGGTAACCATCAATCAGCACCCCTTTGCTAGACAGAGTGCTACATGTATTCTGAGTTACTGTATTTGCATTATATATAATATATATGTACACGATCTGTGATTGCATTGTTATATACTCACTTAAGATATATACAGAGCCCCTATTGCACTAATTTTCACACTAGCTAAATCTTATGATTTTTAAGGGAGCAGCTTTTTTTAGTTTTTAGTTTGTTACAATAGAGATATATTTCTTTACATAGTATTCTAGTGGAGACATATTTCTCTTTAAACAAAAAGTTTTAATACGTGGCGAGGAGTTTAAAACAGCTGTTTGGCAGCTGCCTTTACACACAGCCATTAATGTCTAAACCGCTGGCAACAAAAGTGAGTACACCCCAGGCATGTACCGGCCATCGTGACTACTGGGAGTTTCCCGGTGGGCCGATGGCTCAGTGGGCCAGTTTTAGAGACAGGGGAGGAGAGAGAGATACTAAAATGTATAATAAATGTAGCATTAAAACAACTTTTATTCCACTTAAAGAATGTTACTGACAAAGTTAGTAGGGTGAAAGGCATTGAGACACTGTGCAAGAGTCCAGGCTTGTCATCAATCTGAATAAGGAGCCGCCACCGGGCACCGATCGGGCCAGTACATGCAGAGCATCGGTGTGTACTACTTCCTGGTGGCGGAGGAATGATGGCCTGAAGGATGCGTCACCGCCCACATCTTGCATCATTTCTGGCTGATGACATCACGTCCGTCCATCATGCGTTCCACCGCTACCAGTAGTAGTAGTAGTACACACCGATGCTCTGCATCTACTGGCCCGATCGGTTCCCGGTGGCGGCTCCTAATTCAGATTGATGACAAGCCTGGACTCTTGCGCAGTGTCTCAATGCCTTTCACCCTACTAACTTTGTCAGTAACGTTCTTTAAGTGGAATACAAGTTGTTTTAATGCTACATTTGGCGCTGTGTATCTCTCTCTCATCCCCTGTCATGTTGTGTGTTGGGGGAGGGGGGGTACAGAGCTGGGTTGGAGGTGCCCATCAAGTCCTGTAGTATCTGGTGACAAGTGACTTGGCAGGCGACGTGGCAAGTGACACGATGCATCTGGTGGCAGGCGATGGTGGCAAGTGACATGCGGCACCTGGGGGCAGGCAATATGGCAAGTGACATGCGGCATCTGGTGGCAGGCGACGTGCCAAGTGACAAGCTGCCTCTGCTGACAAGTTACGCGGCAAGTGACGCACTGCATCTGGTGGCAGGCGTTGTGGCAAGTGGTATGCAGTATCTGGTGGCAGGCGCCTGTGGCAAGTGACGTGGCAGGTGACACACTCAGGGCTCCCACTGATTCTGCATTATGGTGAGTTGAACTATTTCATGTTATATTACAATGTAATAATAGAAATAATGCGCTTCAATCATCCTGACACCATAACAACCATGGTGCCATGATGATTGAAGCTCCAACACCAGGTGTTTGGAGTAAAGTGGGCCGGTCTGGATGAAGTCCAGGGCCACATTTCTGTCTCAGTCCAGCCCTGTCCTCCTCCCACAGTATGTACATAGTGAAACTCATTCTGCTGTTTATTTCTATTACTTGGGGAATGCCAGAATGGTAACTCTAGTAACAAATGGGTTAAAGAGGGACTGTACTGAAAAAAAAAAAAAAATTAAAAGCCAGCAGCTACAAATACTGCAGCTGCTGACTTTTAAAAAATGGACACTTACCTGTCCCTGGTTCCAGCGGTGTCGGCAGCAGAGGCCGATCGCTCGCTCGGCTCTCTGCTGTAGCCGGCGCCATTCTCGGTGAGGGAATCAGGAAGTGGCTTCACTTCCCGATTCCCTACTGCGCATGCGCGAGTCGCGCGGCGCAATGAGAATCTTCAGCGCTGTCTGCCGGGACACGTGTGTGTCCCGGCAGACAGCGCGCCGGGACAGGAAGTTGCGTAAACTCCCACGGGAGTTTATGCCGGAAGTGGGTGCAGATACCTGTCTTAAGCCCCATACACACGGTCGGATTTTTTCATGGATTCTGTCCGATCGGACAATGTTGTTGAAAAATCAGACCGTGTGTATGCACCATCGGACAGTGTACGTCGGATTGTCCGACGGACAAAGTCCTATCTCCTGCTGGATAGATTTGCCGACAACACGGTCCGATCACACCAAATCCGATCGTGTGTACGGTTGTCCGACGGACAAAGTGCTACGAATGCTCAGATCACATTACAAGACCAAAGCTATTGGCTACTAGCCTCTACGTAGTCCCGTCGTAGGCAACAAACGTCACCACGTTCAGAATGATCGGATATTCCGACAATGTAGTCCGACCGTGTGTACGCAACACCAACATCGGACAAAGTACGACGGACAGGATCCGACCGACCTGGTCCACGGATTGTCCGAACGTGTGTATGGGGCTTTAGACAGGTATCTCACCCCCCTCCCCCCTGAAAGGTGCCAAATGTGACACCGGAGGGGAGGAGGGTGGAATCCCGCTTTAAGCACCCAGGTAATATTTAGTTTAATGGTGTTAATGCCTAAAATGTTAAAAACATTTTTAGAGTAGCCATACAAGGTCAGATCATAATCTATCTCAAGTTTTTTCCAGCCAGTTTATGGTTAATGACATCAGTGTTCACTGGAACCTGTGCAATCTCAATGCTGTTACAGTTTCCAGAGTCACATCAGTGCCGAAAATGAATATTTCCATGTGGTCAAGGTCAGACCAAACCTTCTGGACACCTCCAACTTCTTTCTGATCTTTTTTTTATACCTTCAACCCCGGGCTGTCTTCACTTTAATGACACTCGTGGGCCAGTCCCTAGGGCAGCATGCTGTCAGGGGGACAGCACAGAGCCTCAGCATTCCCAGACTGGGAAAATATTTTGTTATTTATTTTCCCATGTTAACCACTTGACCTCCGGAAGCTTTACCCCCCCCCCCCCCCCCCCCATGACCAGGCTATTTTTTGTGATATGTCGCTGCATTATTTTAACTGACAATTGTGCGGCCGTACGACGCTACACACAAATAAAAATATATGTAATTTTTTGCCACAAATAAAGCTTTATTTTGGTGGTATTTAATCAGCGCTGCATTTTTTATTTTTTGCGCTATATGCAAAAAAAGACCAACAATTTTGAAACAAAATAAACACTTTTTTACTTTCTGCTATAAAACACGTCCAATAAAAAAAATTAAAAAAATCGAATTTCTTCATAAATTTTGGCCAATGTGTATTCTGCTGTGTTTTTGGTAAAAAGAAAATAAGCGTGTATTGATTGGTTTACGCAAAATAAATATCGTCTACAAACTATGGAATATATATTGAAATTGTTCATTTTTTTTATTTATACTAGTAAGCGACTGCAATATTGTGGCAGACATTCTGACGCTAATACAGTGATCAATGCTAAAAATATGCACTGTCACAGTACTAATGACACTGGCTGGGAAGGGCTTAAACAAGGCAATTAAAGAGTTAAATGTGTGCCTAGCCAGTGTTTTTGTATACTATGTGTGATGGATTTTCTTTCCCCGCTTTGCAGGTCAGGACATGTCAGGAAGGTCATATAATAGAGAAAGCAATCAGCCTTCACCACAAAAAGAAACAAAAACAATTTGCAAGCTGAACACCATAAGGTAAATCACAAATCCTTAGTAACAATGTATAAAAAGAAGATAAGTGCAGCGCAAAAAAAAATATATATAAAAAAGTTCATATACAAAATTAAATTTGTGAAATGATGTGGATGAGAACACTGGCATGTACAATAGCTCCTCCCCCGTACGCACGTTTCGTCCAATGGACTTCGTCAGCGGTGAGTGGAGCTCTGGTCGGATTGGCGTTTCATCTTTACCCCATAAGTGGGTCCATGCGTTTTTGACCATTGTATGGTCCTACACATTTGGTAAGAGTACTCTTTTCATATGGTGGAGGATCTGTCACTGTGATACTAATCAATATTTCTACAGTCACTGGGTGTTCTCATCCACATCATGTCAGGAAGGTCCCCTATGTCAGGACAGAGCTCTGCTCTGTTTACATAGGCAGAGCCTCTTTCCTCTCCGATCAGCGTGTGCTGGCGGACATCCAGTGGCTTGCACCCACTGATCGGCTTGTGTTGTGTCTGATCACAGCTGTGGCGCACAAGCTTCCCCTTCCCAGAAGTGCTAGGTACGTGTAAGAAACCATGAATCAGACTGAGACAGAAGTACAGTTAAATCACACTTGTTTAATAATAATAATAAAAAAGGTAAACCTAGTAAATGTAGTTAAAACATAGCCAGAGTTCAGGAACCGAAACGGATAGTCAGACAAGCCAAAACGTCAGGGAGCCAGAGATGAGGGTAGTAGAACAGCAAGCAGGATCTAAAGCCAGAAGGAATGTCAGCCAAGCAATTCTTTAACAGGAACACAGGAGAGCATCTCTAGAGATGTGACCAAGGCGAAGGCAGAGCTCATCTAGGCAGGACTGACGAGCAGTATATCATCAACAGGCGAGTCACTGTGGCTAGAAAGGAACTGGCAATTAGCTGACAGCCAAGCGGCCAGCTTTGAGCAGGAAGGGCTGAGCCCAGCCCTGACAGTACCCCCTCCTCAATGACCCCTCCCCCTCAGAGGACCACAAGGCTTGAGGGGAACTGGTGCACCAGGTACTGTATGCGCCCACGGAACCTACGGGAGTCAACAATGGACTGTACTTCATACTCCTCATGGTTCTTAACCTGTACAGGGTGAGGACAAGGCACCGAGGTGGTAAAGCGGTTGCAGACCAAAGGTTTTAATAAGGAGACATGAAATACATTTGAGATACGCATATTAGAAGGAAGGTCTAATGCGTAAGCCACTGGGTTAATCCTGTGAAGAATACAGAAAGGCCCAATAAACCGAGGTGCGAACTTCAGAGAGGGAACACGAAGTCGGAGGTTGCGAGATATCATTAGCATGTTGCAAAGCCTCTTGGACTTGTGCCTATGTGGAACGAAAACCACAGAGCAGGCAATAGAGGGGTTAATATGGCACACAAGGGATGTAGCTCAAAAATAACAAGGTATATATAGAGTGACAAGTGGTGGGGAAATGGGGGAGAGGGGATAATGTATGTAGGGATTCATAACAATAGATTCCAATATTAGCCAATGTACTGATGCTAAAAAGCTAAAATGCTGAGCATATAAAAGGCAGCCAGTCCATGCAAGCAAGAAGAAGCTCTGGAACATAAAAAAAGAGAGAGAGAGAGACGGCGCCCTCTAAGTGCAGCAATGTTAAAAGAAATGTATTACAAATGAATTAAGAACACTCACAAAGGAGATGTTGATTCAGGCATGTCAAGGGTTACTTTTCATCCGTTGTTACTCCCGGGTGAGGCCATGGTCACTAGATGGTTAACAGGGTCCTGTGTCCTTGTCTCTTAGCTATTCTGGTGGCGCTGTGGGTGCCCAGTGTTTCCGGGTGGCTGGAGCGCAGACTGTGGATGCTGTGTACTGCTCTGTTGTTCCGTGATGCTGTACTGTGATCGCTTCCGGGAACCGGGTCAAATGGAGCATGCATGCTCCTTTATCAGGCTATGTCGGTGGCCATCTTGGATATGGGATTATATGCCCTAAGTTGAGGGAGGAGCAGGATGGTGGTAGGAGAGGGGATGGAAAAGGGCGGGACTAGGAGAATGATGTGCATAGGTAACCAAGGGAACCAGAATAGCTGGCGGCTGTGTATTAGGGTGTATAGGAAAGGGGTTTGGCTATATAAATATACAGTATGGAAGGAATTAAGACTAAGTATGGCATGGTATTAATAAAAAAAAAAAGGTTTTATTTAATTAAATTTTTTTTTTTTTATATAAAATGCACTTTGTATCTATCAAAAAGTGTTTCCCGGCGCTAAACCTTTCATCTGATTTCTAAATTGCTGCATTTGTAAATTCCAAAAGCCAATATAAAGGAATAGCAGTGGTTAGAAAAAGCACTTGTGGGTTTAACCAATCTTGTTTTTGTGTACAATTCTCTTTTAAGGGGGCGGGGCAAGGGGTGTGCCCTATGCCTGCATACTTTTGCTGATAGGTGTCCCTCATTCCCATCTCAAAAAGTTGGGAGGTATGCTGATTTGCTTAGATGAGGCTACACAGATGGGGCGGCACTGGTGGGCACTGATGAGTCTGCACTTATAGGTGGCACTGATGGGCACTGTTGGGGTGCACGGATCATCAGTGTAGATGTCCCCTTTCACAGTTGCCAGTAACCAACTCTCTCCTATCATGCTGTGACAGAGTAAGGATAGGAATGCTGATTACTGGCAAATGTGTTTTATATTGTGATCAGCTGTGATTGGACACAGCTGATCACGTGGTATAAAGCTGCTGTGATTGGCCGAAGGACACAGCTATCACAAAGTGCACCGGGGGCGTGGTCCTGGGAGGACGTCAATAGACTCCCTCTAAGAACTGTCAACCACACTGTAGCCATCATTTGGCTATAGCACGGTTGGGAAGTGGTTAAAGTGTCACTAAATCCACATAATAAAGAAAAACTATCAATAAATGGTGTATTACATGCTGTTCATACTTAGTCACTTTCTGTATTCTGAAAAAAACCTGGTTGATCTTATCTTTTTATCTACATCTTCTGTTCATGGCCGCAATTCAGCTAGGGATTTTGCAACTGTGGTGGCAACTCTACACATGCTCAGTTTTCAGTGACTTTCTATGCTGAGCATTTTACCTCACTATCGCATTTGATCAGCCCATGTGGGCATATATACAGTGGTAAATGACAGCCCACTCCCTCACTCCTCCCCCTCCATGCCCTCTAACTATCTAAACCCAATGGGGGTGGGATATTACATGTAGATTGATGGAGGGGCAGTGGAGGCAAAGCTCATACAATGTTCCATCATTCCAATACAGTGGAATTCATTTATCATAGATTTCTTGAGGGATATTGTTGATAAATATTTCTGTCCCATTTGAAGTAATCCAAACCACATTCTTGGTGTCCATTAACCACATTACAACCGGCGCACACAGATGTACGTCGGCAGAATGGCACGGACAGGCATAAGGGTGTACAGGTACATCCTTGCCGCCGTGCCATTTGCGTGCACGCCACCGGTCGCGAGCTCTGTGAGTCGGATCGATCCACGACTCGATCGCCGTGGGGATACCCGCGATCTTCTCACGGAGAGAGTCAGAACGGGGAGATGCTGATGTAAACAAGCATCTCCCCGTTCTGCCTAGTGACACTGTCACTGATCAGCTCTCCCTATAATCGGGAGCGGTGATCAGTGTAGTGTAACACACAGCCCACCCCCCCTACAGTTAGAACACATCCCTAGCACACACTTAACCCCTCCCTAGCCCCCTAGTGGTTAACCACTTCACTGCCAGTGTAATTTTTACAGTAATTAGTGCAATTTAATCGCACCGATCGCTGTAAAAATGACAATGGTCCCAAAAATGTGTCAAAGATGTCCGATGTGACAATAAAAATCGCTGATTGCCGTAATTACTAGTAAAAAAAAAAAATTATTAATAAAAATGCCATAAAACTATCCCCTATTTTGTAAATGCTATAACTTTTGCGCAAACCAATCAATAATCGCTTATTGCGATTTTTATTTTACCAAAAATATGTAGAAGAATACGTATCGGTCTAAACTGAGCAAAAAATATATTTTTGGTTGATATTTATTATAGCAAAAAGTAAAAAATATTGTGTTTTTTTCAAAATTGACGCTCTTTTTTGGTTTATAGCGCAAAAAATTAAAACCGCTGAGGTGATCAAATACCACCAAAAGAAAGCTCTATTTGTGGGAAAAAAGGACTTCAATTTTGTTTGGGCGCCACGTCGCACAATCGCGCAATTGTCAGTTAAAGCGACGCAGTGCCGAATCACAAAAAGTGGTCTGGTCTTAAGCCAGCAAAATGGTCCGTTCTGAAAGTGGTTAAGTAGTCCATTATTTGCTCGGTCACCCTGTGCCCCTAATAGACACAGGGTAACTTACACATAAGAGGGGCATGGGGAGCTGAAACAAAGGTTTCCCAGTCCTCTCAAATCCCCTGTCCCGGCTAGGTCTGTCACACCTCCTATTCTAATACACAGGCTGGAAGGGCGAGACACGGCCTGTGACTGGCAGAAGTCCATCCACACCATGTTATTGCCAATAAATAATAAAGATTTGATTTCAATTCTATATTTGTATGCCAATTTAAAACAGTTTATTGATATTATTTTTTTTTTTTTTTGAACATGTGACCAGCAGCAGAGGACTAGAAGCTCCTCCTGCTTATATTTCTCGGCAGACAGGCTGGGAAAGATCTGGGTCATGTGACAGCTGTATATCGATTAGGAAAAAGGTGCTTAGATTATTATTATTTTTTTTTTATTAAAATAATCACAGTGCTATCATCCACATACAGAAAGAGAAGGAACAATGTCAATTAACCAGTGTGTGCTTAGTATCGCTTTAATGCAATGTGTGTTTACCACATCCAGACCGCCAAACGCTGATATACGTCCTTACTTTCAAGAGGAATATCGTTGTTATGGCAGCAGCTAGCTGCCATAACCCCGGTATCCTCTTCTTCGGTCGGCGGTCCGCTTTCCGATAAGAGTGGTCTCTGCAGCGAATTCGGCGGCGGGAGAGGGGGCCCCTCCCTCCCACCACGCTCTGGTGCCCTTTAAGAGTAACGTTTTTGACGTCGCTTCCGCCCTGCAATGTTATGGAGACAGGTGGGGGCCATCTTCCCATCACTCATCTCCATGCCCAGCAAGGGTGAAGATCCGTTCGCCGCTGCCAACCGCTACAGTAAGTGGCGGAGGCGATCGGATGTTCACCCTTGCTGGGCATGGAGACGAGTGATGGGAAGATGGCCCCCACCTGTCTCCATAACATTGCAGGGCGGAACCGACGTCAAAACATTACTTTCGCTCATAGCTCTTAATTAAAGTGCCATTTTTTTTTTTTTTTTTAAATAACAATTTTTTTTTTTAATTGTATTTTAGTGTAAATATGAGATCTGAGGTCTTTTTGACCCCAGATCTCATATTTAAGAGATCCTTTAATGCTTTTTTTCTATTACTATGATGGGATGTTTACATTCCTTGTAATAGGAATAAAAGTGACACAATTAAAAAAAAAAAGTGTAAATATAAAACGTAAAATAAATAAGAAAATAAAAATACAAATTTTAAACACGCCCCGTTCCGCCGAGCTTGCGTGCCGAAGCGAACGCAAGCGTGAGTAGCGCCAGCATATGAAAACAGTGTTCAAACCACACATGTGAGGTATCGCCGCGATCGGTAGAGCGATAGCAAAAATTATAGCTCTAGATCTTCTCTTTAAGTCAAAACATGCAACCTGTAGAATTTTTTTAAACATCGCCAGATTTTTAAGGGTAAAAGTTTGTCGCCATTCAACGATTGGGCGCAGTTTTGAAGCGTGACATGTTGGGTATCAGTTTACTCGGCATAACATTATCTTTCACAATATAAAAAAAAATGGGCTAACCTTACTGTTGTCTTATTTTTTAATTCAAAAAAGTGTTTCTTTTCCTAAAAAAGTGCTCTTGTAAGACCGCTGCGTAGATACGGTGTGACAGAAAGTATTGCAACGACCGTCATTTTATTCTCTAGGGTGTTAGAAAAAAATATATATATGTTTGGGGGTTCCATGTAATTTTCTAGCAAAAAAAAAAATGTTTTTAACTTGTAAACACCACATCTCAAAAAGAGGCTCAGTCTTTAAGTGGTTAACGTGCAAAAAAAAAAAAATATGCACGTTAATCCATGTGCACCAAAGTAGTGGAGCAGGAACCCCAAGGTTTGACTGACCCCCCAACTCAGTTTCTTGCAGAGGTCACTTGTATGTTCGCAACAGAGGTACTTAAACATTGGCTGAGCCGATGAGAGCTAAAAATGCATGCTGTACTCCTACACAATGTGATTGGGCTGCTGTGAAAAATGCACGCTCGCCTTTTCTCCAGTTTTTCTTGATCAGCTTAGCAGTTTACATAAAAACAATTTGTTGCAACAAGCGGCTCTGCCGTGTAATACAACTTCCATTATGCATTGTGATACATCACCACCTAGTGGAAACTATTGAGCCCTGAGCTCAAGCTTTACTTTGTAACAAGAATTGTTAGTATTCTTCAACCAGCGCCAAACATTGTGTAGAGATCAATTGTATGCATAGCCCAGGCTAAGAGACTTCTAGTTTTGTCATATGTTCACATGTTACACGTGTGAGCCCTATGTACTAACCTGCCAAAATACATAAGATTGAGTGCCTAGCACAGCCAGGACCATTCACGTCTTCTAGCACGATCTTAGCAGAGTTTTTGGTCTTTCTCTACAGCTTTAGTTGACATCCTCACAAAATGGCATCTTCGCACAATGTTAAAGTGTAACTCCGGCTAAAACATTTTTCTCTAGTTTTGGATACAGCAGGATGCGTTAGGACCCGTACTCTTCTTTGCCTACTTCTTGTCCCGGTAACCACTGTTGCTTCATTTATTAAAAAATTAAAGCTTGCAGAGGAACATTGCCACATTTCAGTCTGCAATGTTTGTCTGTGAAGCCATAGTAGTGTAACTGTCAGATACAATTGCATTATTAAAAATAAAAAGGGGTAAATGCATGTATGTGTTTGGGGGGGGAGTAAAACCATGCAGTTGAGACACATTTTTACCACCCAGAACTGCTCCCCCTTTAGCTGAAAGGCAGTGGCTGGGTTTGCACATGTGCCATGGCTGGTAATGCTTAGCTTCATGGTCTTGGTAGGACTTCTATGCCCTTTCCCAGTAGTGCATGGAGGTAAGTGAAAGTGCATTCAACGCGGCCCCACAACCGCGTTGAATGCACGCAATTGCAGCATAGTGGCATCACTGGTGTGACATTTAGACTAGGTTCAAACTTGTGTGGGTGGTTGCAGGTGTAGGAATCGCACCTGTTGCAGCACCCGCAACCGCCTGCAGTCAACACGCGCTGCTGTTTTGCAGACACACACAGGGTTACCATTCATTCCTAATGACACCCCACATCTAATGGTTTTGCACAGAGCAACCCCGATCCTCCTGTTCTGAGGTCTTCCGCCGGTGCTCCTGGCTCTTCCTCTTTGGTGAGTGCCTCCATAGCAAGCCACTTCCTATGGGGGCACTCGTGCGGGCTCGCTCCTGACCCGCCTAGTCTACATCCATTGACAGACAGGGCGGCTTGGTCCTGCCTGCCCCTGGCTCCCTCGTCTTAGAATTTGATTGCCATAAAGCTTGACAGTGAGAAGGAACAGAGCTGGGAGCCCCACTGAAATCATGCACATCGCTGGATTGGGATCAGGCTCAGGCGGGGATGACATGTGCAGCACAGAAAGTTTTTTACCTAAATGCATAGAATGCATCAAGGTAAAAAAAACTTAAAGGGATTCTAAAGTCAGAAAATTAAAACTTGAGTGGTTTCATAATTAACTGTCAGGTGTGTAGCTGCAGGGCACTAATGAGGAAATCTGCTGGGCCTGCATCCCTTTAGACGGGTTCCTATTGTAAGAATCTCTCCAAAAAGGTCATTTTTGTGGCAGGGGATGCCTGAAATCTGACTTGTATCTTAGGCAGACTTCTGGGAAAATTGGTGAGCCAATCACACAAGCGGGAAATGATGTTTCTGTGGAGTGGTCAGTCCACACTCTGTGTACAGAACACCTCCAGGTGGCCATATTGCATTCTCAGAAAATTACAGTGGCTGCAGATTGAAAAGGAAAGGTAATTTATAATAACATTCAATTACAATATGATTAGTGTCACAATTATATGTCCTATATTATTTTTTCCTTATTTGCTATTTTTTCCCCACGAAAGCTGCAAAGTTTTATAAAAAATAAAAGAGACTTTGATATCACTTTAAGGCTTTACAACCAACCGCCTTAATTTTGGGTATGAGCCCAATCATGATCTGCTCTCTTTAACCACTTGCCGACCGGCGCACGACGATATACGTCGGCAGAATGGCACGTACAGGCAGAAGGGCGTATATATAAGTCCCTCCTTAATGCCTGTCCGTGCCATCGGGAGCGCCCCGGGAGCGCCGCGCTCCCGCGCCGGTCGGGACCCCCCGTGAGTCCGGTCGCGGTCCCCGCAGACTCGATCGCCGCGGGGACCCCCGCGATCATCTCACGGGAAGGCTGAACGGGGAGATGCTGAGATAAACAGCATCTCCCCATTCTGCCTAGCAACTAGTGACGCCGATCTCTGCTCCCTGTGATTGGAGCAGAGATCAGCATTCACTAGCTAGCCACGCCCCCCACAGTAAGAAACACACCCCTAGGCATACTTAACCCTTACACTGCCTCCTTGTGGTTAACCCCTTCACTGCCAGTGTCACTTATACAGGAATCGATGCATTTAAATAGCATTGATTGCTGTATAAATGACAATGGTCCCAAAAATGTCCGATGTGTCCGCCATAATGTCGCAGTCACAAAAAAAAAAAATCGCTGATCGCCGCCATTACTAATAAAAAAAAAATTAATAAAAATGCTATAAAACTATCCCCTATCTTGTAAACGCTATAACTTCTGCGCAAACCGATCAATAATCGCTTATTGCAATTTTTTTTTTTTTACCAAAAATATGTAGAAGAATACGTATCGGCCTAAACTGAGGGGAAAAAAAAGTTTTTTTTTATATATTTTTTGGGGATATTTATTATAGCAAAAAGTAAAAAATAATGCATTTTTTTCAAAATTGTCGCTCTATTTTTGTTTATAGCGCAAAAAATAAAAACCGCAGGGGCGATCAAATACCACCAAAAGAAAGCTCTATTTGTGGGGAAAAAAGGACGTCAATTTTGTTTGGGAGCCACATCGCACGACCGCGCAATTGTCAGTTAAAGCAACGCAGTGCCGAATCGCAAAAAGGGGCCTGGTCCTTTGGCTGCAAATTGGTCCGGGGCTGAAGTGGTTAAGCAAATCTGTTCTCAGTTTAACTTAACTTTAACTGAACTAATGTAGGTAATGTGCACCTCCCTGATCTTCTGCAGACTCCCATGTAAAACCAGATTAAAAAAAGTTCTAGGGTTTGGCAGCCGGGGGGTAATTATGCCCTACTTCCAACAATGCTGTTCAGGGTGCCTAGGCAGCTGGTCACCAGGCCCCAGCAGTTTCATGTGGTGGGTGTGCTTAGCAACATTCAAATATTGACTCTGAGAAAGTCAGTATTTGCATAGGATTTTTGGGGGATTTTTAAGGGTCTCTGCTGGTGTATCGGGGAGGTGGGCTGTACTGGGGGGAGGTAAGAACAGGACTGCTGTGCTGCAGCAACATTCATTTGAGGCTAGTGGAGAACAAGTTTACTTTAATATCTTCTGTTCTGATATTTTAATCGCCCTTTTTAAATATTCATTCATTACTCTTATTAAACACGAATTTACATAATCCGGTTTATAGAATTTATGAAGTTTATGTTTAGTGACCCGTTAGACTCGGGAATTGCGACAGAGTCTGCCATCTCTGACGCCCTGGCAGTGGTCCAGACCCTAATGTATATTTCCATTTTTGCAGTCAAATGTAAGAAAACAGTTTGCTATGTGTTCCCATTTATAAAGCATGCCGGTCTGAAGGTCTCAGGAGAAGGACTTGGGGCTAGTCTACACTTTCTTCAAAACATGGCTTTGGACAGGCTTTGTTAAAGCTCTCTGAACGCCAGTCAGAGCTCCCGTCACTAAATAAAATGGTTGGCTTACAGTCCTGTTTACACCTTGCTTTTGCTTGGTGCTTCGGTGGGGCACGATGAGGCTTTGGTGGAGCTTCTATGGGGCTTCGATAAGCCTTTCATGGGGCTTCGGTGAGGCTTTGGTGGGGCTTCGGTGAGGCTTTGGTGGGGCTTCAATTGGGCTTCGATGAGCTTTTGGTGGGGCTTGGGTGAGGCTTTGGTGGGGCTTCGATGAGCCTTTGGTGGGGCTTCAATGGGGCTTCGATGAGCCTTTGGTGGGGCTTCAAGCGAGCTTTGCCATAGACTTCTATGGAGGCTTTGAAGCAAAGCAAAAGCAAGGTGTAAACAGGACTGTAAACTAATAATTTTATTTAGGGACAGGGGCTTTGACTAGCGTTCAGAGAGCTTTAACAAAGCCTGTCCGAAGCCTTGTTTTGAAGCAAGTGTAAACTAGCCGTTAATGTGTGCTGAAGCTGAAGCAAGTGTAAATTAACCCCTATGATAGCAAGTGTTTCTAAACCATTTAGGGGGTGAATCACACCAGGTATGGTGGAACTGTGCTGGGCAGCCATTCCGGTGTAGTCCCACTGCAAGACAAGGAAAAATGCTCGTCTCCTATGTGCCTGATTCACACCACTGTGCTGGTGGCATGTGGTTAGTGCAGACTGAAAAAAGTACGTCAGGTCATACTTTCTGTGTAAAATATCTGGTGATCCTGATTGTCCCCGTTTCCTATCTCAAACTGACCATGCTAGGCACGAGAGCTCTCAACGCACAATGCAGTAGGCCAGCTTCTAAATCTTTAACGTTTTATGAGGACAGACAGTGATCAAGTCTAGTTTACAACTGATAATGAGATCTGCCAGCAGAGCACAACAAGGATTCATTATAGCAAACACAACTCCCCAGCCCCCTCATAAACAAAGAGAACGAAGTAGAATTTTTCAGTGTCAGTTATCATAAATGAGCATTTAAAATGGTAAGCAGAAGTTTATTTTACGTTTTACTATGTGAATAGTAGACTGCAAAAGTGGAAATACACTGTTAGCATCCTGTAAAGCTGGCCGTACACTAGTAGCTTTTTGAATGAACGGTTATGTTAAATTCTCAGTAAATTTGATTTGGGCGGCACTATAACAGCCTAGACACAGACCTGTAAGTACTACTGCAGAGAAAAATCAGGTTCCCATCTCTGCCGGATAGGGCTGTGCTGAGTATCAGAGCTGTGTAAATCTCAGAACAGGATGAACAGAAATTCAAATCCTTTGGGTGGTCTACTCCCACCTGGAGTATTAAGACGTCTTATTCAGATCGCTGGAGAACGTTTAACCCTTTAAGTGAACAAGCGCTACCTAAGCCTATGACTTAGCAGGTCCCGGTTTACAAAGTGAGAGCACACCTGGTGGAGTAGAATCACGTGACGGGGAGAGCACTTTTAATTGGATTTTAATTGGATTTGCAGTTTTGGGTGGACAGAAGACTGCAGAATGATTGGAAGATTTTTTTTTTTACATTTGGACTAATTTAACCTGTTGCTGACCGCCCACCGTCAATTGACGGCGGAGTGGTGCGGCTCTTGTGGCGGGCCGCCGTCATATGACGGCGCTAACTTTGCGGCCACTAGGGGGCGCGCCGCGCCGCTGGGGACCCGATGCGCGTGCCCGGCAGCCGCGATGTCCGCCGGGCACCCGCGATTGCCCAGTAACTGAGCAGGACGTGGATCTGTGTATGTAAACACACAGATCCACATCCTGTCAGAGGAGAGGAGACCGATGGTGTGTCCCTTGTACATAGGGACACCGATCGGTCCCTTCCCCCAGTCAGTCCCCTCCCCCCACAGTTAGAATCACTCACATAGGGAACATATTAACCCCTGCAGCACCCCCTAGTGGTTAACCTCTTCCCTGCCAGTCACATTTATACAGTAATCAATGCATTTTTATAGCGCGGATCGCTGTATAAATGTGAATGGTCCCAAAAATGTGTCACAAGTGTCCGATATGTCCACCGCAATGTCGCAGTCATGATAAAAAAATCGCAGATCGCCGCCATTACTAGTAAAGAAAAAATAATAAAAATGCTATAAATCTATCCCCTATTTTGTAGACGCTATAACTTTTGCGCAAACCAATCAATATACGCTTATTGCAATTTTTTTTTACCAAAAATATGTAGAAGAATATGTATCGGCCTAAACTGAGGAAAAAATTTGTTTAACCACTTCCCACCCGGCCAATGTAGATATACGGCCGGGTGGGAGCCGTCTACTTCTGAGTGGACGTTCAGGAACGTCCTTCAGAAGTAGAGGGATCGCGCGCGCGCGTGCCCGCGCAGCGGCGCGATCCCGATGCGGCCGTGTCACCCGGACACGGCGCATCTCGAATCGGCAGGAGGGCTCGGTGATTGGCCCTCCTGATCACATGACGGCCGTGTCGAATCACGGCCATCATGTGATGTAAACAAACAGCCGGTTGCTAGGCAATCGGCCCTCCTCTCCTCACACGGAAGTCGTCGGTGAGGAGAGGAGAGCAGATCGCTGCAGCCGGATGGTGATCAGTGAGTATTGGCTGTTTTTTTACTCACTGATCACCAGTCTAGGGTCCCCATAGTAAAACACACATGTCCCCATAGTAAAACACACATGTCCCCACAGTAAAACACACATGTCCCCACAGTAAAACACACATGTCCCCAAAACACACATGTCCCCAAAACACACATGTCCCCAAATAATAAAAAACACATGTCCCTCACATATGTCCCAGTAAAATAACATGTGCCAGTGATTATCTGCACACATATGTCCGTGATCACCTGCACACCCCTTTTACATGATCATTTGCGTACATATGTCCGTGATCACGCGAACCAATTATTATACACTTAACGGAATTTTTTTTACAAAAAACATGTAGCAGAATACATTTTGGCTTAAATTTATGACAAAATTTGATTTTATTGGATTTCTTTTAAAAAAGAAAGGAGAAAATATTGTTTTTTTTCAAAATTTCCGCTATGTTTTCGCTTATATCGCAAAAAATAAAAAACGGAGTCGCGAATAAATACCACCAAACTAAAGCTCTATTTGTGCGAACAAAATGATAAAAAATTAATTTGGTTACAGCATTGCATGACCGCGCAATTGTCACTGAAAGTGCGAGAGCGCTGAAAGCTGAAAATTGGTCTGGGCAGGAAAGGTGTTTAAGTGCACAGTAGGCAAGTGGTTAAAAAAAAAAAAAAATTGGATATTTATTATAATAAAAAGTAAAAAATATTGCGTTTTTTCAAACTTGTCCCTCTTCTTTTGTTTATAGTGCAAGAAATAAAAACCGCAGAGGTGATCAAATACCACCAAAATAAAGCTCTATCTGTGGGGAAAAAATGATAAAAATTTTATTTGGGTACATCGTTGCATGACCGCGCAATTGTCATTCAAAATGCAACAGCGCTGAAAGCTGAAAAATGGCTTTGTCAGGAAGGGGGTGTTCGTGCCTGGTAGGCAAGTGGTTAAAGGGGTTGTAAACCCTCATTTTTTTTTTTTGTTTTGTATTTTTAAATAACAAACATGTCATACTTGCCTCCACTGTGCATTTCGTTTTGCACAGAGTGGCCCCGAACCTCCTCTTTTGGTAGCTCCTCCCCACATCAAGTGTCCACATTGGAGAAGCGATCTCCTTGGTCTACACCCATGTGGACGCGCTCCCGAGTCCTGCATCTGTGTCTATTCACACAGAATGCAGGACACGCCCCCCGCCGCCGCGTCATTGGATTTGATTGACAGCAGCGGGAGCCAATGGCTGCGCCGCTATCAATCTAGCCAATCGGGACAAGAGACACCAGCTACAGACGGTATGCTCGTTCCCGGACAGAGGATGACAGTGTCCAGGTAAGTAAAACGGGGGGGGGGGGAGCTCGGGGGGGGGGGGGGGCTGCAGCACTAAAAAAGGTTTTTCACCTTCATGCATAGAATTCATAAAGGTGAAAAACAATGAGGGTTTACAACCCCTTTTAAATAAACCATTTTCACAGGCACTTGAGTTGCATAGATAAGGTTGATATTCTGATTAATTCTGTATTTGATGCACTTTTCACCACCAAATTTTTAATTTTTTTTTGTTGTTTGTTTTGTTGGTGAAGCAGATGTATAAAGACCCGTACACACGATACGAAAATCGGAAGCAAAATTTCATCCGACGAATGATCTGCCGATTTTCGGATCATTAGTACGGTGCTTTCGACAGCCGATTTCGTACGACAAAAGCTGAATCTGCAGACCTATAACATTTTTGTCGGATGTGAACACAATGTCCGACTTTCATTTAATTACCGTATTTATCAGCGTATAACACACACTTTTTCCCCTTAAAGTCGGGGGAAAATCGTGGGTGCGTGTTATACGCCGATCCCCCACCGATCCGGAGCCCCGCCGACATTTGTGGGCAGAGCCGAGCGTACTGTGTACTCGGCTCCGCTCGCAGTCACGCCCAATCCCGCCTCCCTAGCCTTTACGTCCCGCCATTGGCCCGGCGTTGTGACCATCACAGGAGCCGGGCCAAGGGGCGGGACGGGGGCGTTACTGCGAGTGTAGCCGGCTCGGTCTATGTTGGCGGCGGCGGGAGGAGCCGAAGATCTTGGCGGCGGCAGCGGGAGGAGCCGAAGATCGCGGCGTTGCGGCAAGAGGAACCGAAGATCTCAGCGGCGGCGGTAAGTTTAAAAATAAAAATCAACCATGCTGCAATTTTTAGTAAGGCTGCAGGGGGGACAGTGTAAGGCTTCAGAGGGACAGTGTAAGGCCACAGGGGGACAGTGCAAGGCCACAGGGGGACACAGTGCAAGGCCACAGGGGGACACAGTGCAAGGCCTCAGGGGGACACAGTGCAAGGCCTCAGGGGGACACAGTGCAAGGCCTCAGGGGGACACAGTGCAAGGCCTCAGGGGGACACAGTGCAAGGCCTCAGGGGGACACAGTGCAAGGCTTCAGGGGGACACAGTGCAAGGCTTCAGGGGGACACAGTGCAAGGCTTCAGGGGGACACAGTGCAAGGCCACAGGGGGACACAGTGCAAGGCTTCAGGGGGACACAGTGCAAGGCTTCAGGGGGACACAGTGCAAGGCTTCAGGGGGACACAGTGCAAGGCCACAGGGGGACAGTGCAAGGCCACAGGGGGACACAGTGCAAGGCTTCAGAGGGACAATGCAAGGCTTCAGGGGGACACAGTGCAAGGCTTCAGGGGGACACAGTGCAAGGCTTCAGGGGGACACAGTGCAAGGCTGCATTAATGGGCATTTAAATGTAAGTTTTTTTTCCTTAAACTTCCCCCCTAAACTTGGGGTGCGCGTTATACGGCGATAAATATGGTAGTACGGTTTTCATCCGAATAAAAAATCGTAAAAGCAAGACTACGCATGTTTAGAAATGAAAGAACACATACAAAACTATTGAACACATTTCGTCACCTAAAAAACGGACGAACATTCTTCCGAAAATCTGATCGTGTGTGCGAGGCTTTAGAGTGCCACACTTATTTATTAACCACTTCAATACCAGGCACTTATACACCTTCCTGCCCAGACGAATTTTCAGCTTTCAGCGCTGTCGCACTTTGAATGACAATTGCGCGGTGATGCTGCACTGTACCCAAACTAAATTTTTATCATTTTGTTCCCACAAATAGAGTTTTCTTTTGGTGGTATTTTATCACCACTGGGGTTTTTATTTTCTGCTAAACAAATAAAAAAAAGACCGAAAAGGGCATTTGTCAAGTTATCGAATGTACTGAATATTAACCACTTGCCGCCCGCCATATAGCAAAATGATGGTGGCAAAGTGGTTTCAATATCCTGACCGGACGTCATATGATGTCCAGCAGGATAACAGCCGCCGCAAGACTCTTTACTACGTGATTAGCCGTGTCCAATCATCTATCGGATGCGAGTAGAGGAGAGCCGATCACAGGGGGGTCTGTGCTGATTGATTATCAGCGCAGTCCCCCCGAGGATGCCCACACTGGGCCACCAGGGACGCCACTAGGACCACCAGGGATGTCACCACCAGGTATGCCACCTAGACCACCAGGGATGCAATCAGTGCCCACAATGGATGCCAATCAGTGCCCACAATGGGCATTACTGATTGGCATCCATCCGTACCATCAATTACTGTACATCAGTGCCACCTATCAGTGCCCATCCATGCCACCTATCAGTGCCCATCTGTGCCACCTATCAGAGCCCATCCATGCCACTTAAAAATGCCATAAAACTATCCCCTATTTTGTAGACACCAATCAATATATACGTTTATTGCGATTTTTTTTACCAAAAATATGTAGAAGAATCCATATCGGCCTAAACTCAGGAAAAAATTTTTTTTTAACCACTTGCCGACCGCCCCCTGTATATATACGTCGGCAGAATGGCACGTACAGGCAGAACCACGTACCTGTACGTGCCATTCTTCCGGCGGGTGGGGGGTCCGACCGCCCCCCCCCCGGCCGGCGGGGACGGTCGGGATCGCTTCAGGAGCGATCCGGGATGAGGGGACGGCCAGTGGTTTCTGGCCACCCCCTCGCGATCGCTCCTGGCGAATCAGATGCTTCCTCTGTCTGTGTCAATCAAAACACAGGCAGAGGAAGTGATGTCACGCTCGGTGCGCCGGTCTATGTGACCGGAACGCCGAGCTGTGAACATCTAAAGGTTAGTGCACAAACAGTACACTGACACCAGTACACATAGGCACACAAAACACCCCCCTGTCACCCCCTGATCACCCCCCAGATCACCCCCTCCCCCCCCAGTCACAGTGTCACTAATTGCAGTGATCATTTTTTTACTGATCACTGCATTTAGTGTCAGTGTGACTGTAATAACTGTCAGGGCAGTTAGTTTTAGGTCCAAGGTAGCCCCCCACCCCCCCCTAATAAAGGTTTAACCCCTTGATTGCCCCCCAGGTAACCCTTTCACCCCCTTTTGCCAGTGTCACTAAGCGATCGTTTTTCTGATCGCTGTATTAGTGTCACTGCTGTCGCTAGGTAACCATTTTTTTTTTTTTTAGGTAACCGCCATGTTTATATAGGTTCATAAATAGGTTTATAGGTCAGGTACCCCCATATTACAACCTAAATAAAGGTTTTAAACCCCCTGATTGCCCCTAGAGTTAACCCTTTCACCAGTGATCACAGTATAACTGTCACTGGTGACGCTGGTTAGCCAGTTAGTTATTTCGTTATTTAGGTTCCCCGTCAGGTTTTTATATAGCGTCAGGTACCCCCATATATTACCTAATAAAGGTTTTAACCCCTGATTGCCCCTAGTTAACCCTTTCACCCCCTTTTGCCAGTGTCACTAAGCGATCGTTTTTCTGATCGCTGCATTAGTGTCGCTAGGTAACCATTTTTTTTTTTTTAGGTAACCGCCATGTTTATATAGGTTCATAAATAGGTTTATAGGTCAGGTACCCCCATATTACAACCTAAATAAAGGTTTTAACCCCCTGATTGCCCCTAGAGTTAACCCTTTCACCAGTGATCACTGTATAACTGTCACTGGTGACGCTGGTTAGCCAGTTAGTTATTTCGTTATTTAGGTTCCCCGTCAGGTTTTTATATAGCGTCAGGTACCCCCATATATTACCTAATAAAGGTTTAACCCCCTGATTGCCCCTAGTTAACCCTTTCACCCCCTTTTGCCAGTGTCACTAAGCGATCGTTTTTCTGATCGCTGCATTAGTGTCGCTAGGTAACCAGTTTTTTTTTGTATTACTGTTACGGGTGACGCTGGTTAGTTAGCTTGTTTTTTATACTGTCAGGGCACCCGCCATTTATTACCCAATAACGGTTTAACCCCCTGATCGCCCGGCGGGTGATATCAATTAGGTTTTAGGGTCAAATAAGGTCTGCGTCGCCCCAGGTTAGTGCCAGTACCGCAAACACCCACGCACAAAGCATACACCTCCCTTAGTGGCACAGTATCTGAACAGATCAATATCTGATCTGATCAGATCTATACTAGCGTCCCAGCAGTTTAGGGTTCCAAAAAAAAACGCATTGTTAGCGGGATCAGCCCAGATACCTGCTAGCACCTGCGTTTTCCCCCTCCGCCCAGCCCAGCCCACCCAAGTGCAGTATCGATCGATCACTGTCACTTACAAAACACTAAGCACACATAACTGCAGCGTTCGCAGAGTCAGGCCTGATCCCTGCGATCGCTAACATTTTTTTTGTGGTAGCGTTTTGATTCAGTCGCTTCAGTCAGGAGCTTTTTTACCTGTGAATCTCAAAAAAATAAAAAAAAATAAAATAGTTGTCGTTTTATTGTTCTCTCTCTCACTCTATTCTCTCTCTATTGTTGCTCTTTTTTTACTCCATTCTATTCTGCAATGTTTTATTATGTTTTATTATGTTTTATTATGTTTTATCATGCTTGCTTTTCAGGTATGTAATTTTGTTTACTGTGTGTTTTAGTGTTGAGCATTTTTTTGTTTTCAGGTGCGCCATTCAGTTGCAACGCGGATTTATTTATCTTGACAGCAACAGCGTTTGCTCCCACGATACATAAAGCCGCGACTCCAACGCTGTAGGAGGTGATTTCACCACCACAGTTAAAAAAAAGAGCATATATGCCGAAGCATGGGGGCAGCAGGGGGGGGGAGCGATTGGCTCCTAATGCCACGTACATACGGTCGAAATTCCGACCGTGTGTACACGGCATAACTTTTGCGGGAGGATGCCCCCATGCATCGGCATATATAAATGGTGCATGTATGCCCATCATTAGAAGTGGGTGGATGAAGGGAGGTATTCTAATGGTGGGCATACCCACCAATCAATCTCTTTTTTTCGTTCAGCCAAGAGGCTGCATGAAAAAAAAAAGATTACAATATATGTCCAGTATGTTGCTGGACTTTGAATGGTTATACCAGAATGATGCCTGCAGGTTTAGGTATCATCTTGGTATCATTCTTTTCAGCCAGTGATCGGCTTTCATGTAAAAGCAATTCTAGCGGGTAATTAGCCTCTAGACTGCTTTTACAAGCAGTGGGAGGGAATGTCCCCCCTCCCGGATATAAACCGCGCCATTGGGAAATTGGGAAAGCATTTTATCACACCAATCTTGGTGTGGTCAGATGCTTTGAGGGCAGAGGAAAGATCTAGGGTCTAATAGACCCCAATTTTTTCAAAAAAAGAGTACCTGTCACTGCCTATTGCTATCATAGGGGATATTTACATTCCCTGAGATAACAATAAAAATCATAACAAAGAAAAAAAATGGAAGGAACAGTTTAAAAATAAAATAAAAAAGCTAAATAAATAAAAAAAAAAACAAAAAAAAAAAAAAAAAAGCACCCCTGCCCCCCCTTCTCTTGCGCAAAGGCGTACACAAGCGTTGGTCTGGCGTCATATGTAAACAGCAATTGCACCATGCATGTGAGGTATCACCGCGAAGGTCAGATCGAGGGCAGTAATTTTAGCAGTAGACCTCCTCCGTGAATCTAATGTGGTATCATGTAAAGGCTTTTAAAGGCTTTTAAAAATGTATGTAGTTTGTCGCCACTGCGTGTTTGTGCGCAATTTTAAAGCATGTCGTGTTTGGTATCCATGTACTCGGCTAAGATCATATTTTTTATTTCATCAAAAATTTGAGCAATATAGTGTGTTTTAGTGCATTAAAATAAAAAAAAGTGTATTTTTTCCACAAAAAATGCGTTTGAAAAATCGCTGCGCAAATACTGTGTGGAAAAAAAAAATGCAACACCCACCATTTTAATCTGTAGGGCCTTTGCTTTAACAATATATATAGTGTTTGGGGGTTCAACGTAATTTTCTTGCAAAAAAAAAATATGTTTTCATGTAAACAAAAAGTGTCAGAAAGGGCTTTGTCTACAAGTGGTTAGAAGAGTGGGTGACGTGTGACATAGGCTTCTAAATGTTGTGCATAAAATGCCAGGACAGTTCAAACCCCCCCAAATGACCCCATTTTGGAAAGTAGACACCCCAAGCTATTTGCTGAGAGCAATGTTGAGCCCATTAAATATTTTTTTTTTTTGTCCCAAGAGATTGAATAATGAAAAAAAAAAAATATATATATATTTTTTTTACAAAAAGTTGTCACTAAATGATATATTGCTCAAACATGTCATGGGCATATGTGGAAATACACCCCAAAATACATTCTGTTGCTTCTCCTGAGTACGGGGATACCACATGTGTGGGACTTTTTGGGAGCCTAGCTGCGTACGGAACCCCAAAAACCAATCACCGCCTTCAGGCTTTCTAAGGGTGTAATTTTTTTATTTCACTTCTCACTGCCAATCACAGTTTCGGAGGCCATGGAATGCCCAGATGGCATAAAACCCCCCAAAATGACCCCATTTTGGAAAGTAGACACCCCAAGCTATTTGCTGAGAGGTATTGTGAGTATTTTGCAGATCTCGCTTTTTGTCACAAAGTTTTGAAAATTGAAAAAAGAAAAAAATTTTTTTTTTTTCTTTACTTTCTTCATTTTCAAAAACAAATGAGAGCTGTAAAATACTCACCATGCCTCTCAACAAATAGCTTGGGGTGTCTACTTTCCAAAATGGGGTCATTTGGGGGGGTTTTGTGCTATTTTGGCATTTTATGGCCTTCGAAACGGTGATAGGTAGTGAGGAGTGAAATCAAAAATTTGCACCCTTAGAAATCCTGAAGGCGGTGCTTGGGTTTCGGGGCCCCGTACGCGGCTAGGCTCCCAAAAAGTCCCACACATGTGGTATCCCCGTACTCAGGAGAAGCAGCAAAATGTATTTTGGGGTGCAATTCCACATATAACTATGGCATGTGTGAGCAATATATCATTTAGTGACAACTTTTTGAAAAAAAAAAAAATCTTTTTTATTTTTGTCTTTATTCAATCACTTGGGACTAAAAAAAAAAATATTCAATGGGCTCAACATGCCTCTCAGCAAATAGCTTGGGGTGTCTACTTTCCAAAATGGGGTCATTTGGGGGGGTTTTGTACTTCTCTGCCATTTTAGCACCTCAAGAAATGAAATAGGCAGTCATAAATTAAAAGCGGTGTAAATTCCAGAAAATGTACTCTAGTTTGTAGACGCTATAACTTTTGCGCAAACCAATAAATATACGCTTATTGGCATTTTTTTTACTAAAGACATGTGGCTGAATACATTTTGGCCCAAATGTTTGACTAAAATTGAGTTTATTAGATTTTTTTTTATAACAAAAAGTAGAAAATCTCTTTTTTTTTCAAAATTTTCGCTCTTTTTCCGTTTATATCGCAAAAAAATAAAAATCACAGAGGCAATCAAATACCATCAAAAGAAAGCTCTATTTGTGGGAAGAAAAGGACGCAAATTTCGTTTGGTTACAAAATTGCATGACCGCGCAATTACCAGTTAAAGTAGTGCAGTGCGAAATTGAAAAAAGACCTCTGGTCCTTTGGCTGCCAAATGGTCCGGGGCTGAAGTGGTTAATATACTTTTGGGGTATATTCATTATAGCAAAAAGTTAAAAATAATGTTTTTTTTTTTTTTTTTTTTCAAAATTGACGCTCTTTTTTTGTTTTATAACGCAAAAATTTAAAACCACAGAGGTGATAAAATACCACCAAAAGAAAGCTCTATTTGTGGGGAACAAAAGGACGTCAATTTTGTTTTGGTGTAACGTTGCACGACCGCACAATTTTCAGTTAAAGCAACGCAGTGCCAAATCGCAAAAAGTGCTCTGGTCAGGAAGGGGGGTAAAATCTTCCGGGGCTGAAGCGATTAAAGAGGAAGCAGATCTCTGGTTATGAACCGAAATATCCTTTTTTTTTTTAATCCAGAAAAAAAGTTTTATTTAGCATTAAACACATACAGTCCAAGAATCCACAGTTAAATCGTATATGGCAAGTGTATACATTTCCAAATATATTGAAAACAGTGCCTTTTTCCCGTTAATATCACCAAATATCAAGCATCTATGATCATGTTCCACAGCACCGCCTGCCCTATGGCAGTTCGACTCGCCCACCTCAAACCAGTGGTTGTTCAGATTGAGTAGTACCTTTAGCCCATATTGAGTCTTAAAAGTCAATCCATGACTAGGTCATCCGGAACAAGTCCCGGAGTTCCCAGCCATGGTTCCCATCATTTTTCAAATTTTTTTAGAGCATCCTCTATGCTGGTATATAACCTTTTCCATTCTTATGCCCCGTACACACGATCGGAAATACCGACCACAAAATCCGTCTGATTTTTTCCGACGGATTTTGTCCAACACTGGTGTTGCATACACACGGTCGGACAAAGTTGTCGGAAAATCCGATCATCCTGAACGTGGTGACGTGCGTTGCGTACGACGGGACTACGTAGAGGCTAGTAGCCAATAGCTTTGGTCTTGTAATGTGATCTGAGCATGCGTGGCACTTTGTCCGTCGGAATTCTGTACACACGAGCGGAAAAAGTCCGATAGGACTTTGTTTTCGGAAAATTTGAGAGCAGGATCTCAAACTTTTTCCGTCGGAAATTCTGACGGAAAAAGTCCGATGGAGCCCACACACGGTCGGAATTTCCGACAACATGGTCCGATAGGACATTTTCCGTCTGAAAATCCGACCGTGTGTATGGGGCATTAGTGTATTGCAGTAATCCATTCCTTAAAGCGGTTCTGCACACACTTCATTTAGTAAATCTCTTTGCCTTCCAAATCAGGCAAAGAGTACTAAATGAAGTGTTTTTTTTTTTCCACTTACCTTGTAATTGCTGCTCTGTCTCATCCGGGTGGGCGGGGTCTCTGCGTTGATCATCGTCATGCCGCACTGTCTCCTGGGATCTGGTGTCATTGATCCCAGGAGTCAGTGCGGACATCCGCCGAAATCTCGCGAGATTTACGGGGCTCGTGACAAAATCTCGCAAGATTTATGGGGCTCCTGCCGAAATCTCGCGAGATTTCAGCGGATGTGGCCAAAATCTTGTGAGATTTCGGCGAACGTGAGCTACACTTTGCCGTTACTGCGCACGCGGGAGATCGGCGCAATAACGGCGGTGCATGCTGGGCCATCTGAAGTGCCTGTGTGGTTTCACATGCCCACAGGCAAGATGGCCCCCAGCAACAAGATTTATTATAACTGTTTTTAGGTGACGAAAACCGGCAGCAGTTCGTTAGGAAAATGGAACACGTGAGTGCTTAATTTACATCTCCTAATCCTTTGCATTGTACTAAAAAAAAAAAATTACAGACAGTGCAGAACCGCTTTAAAAGGGGAGGGCCAGCCGAGAATTTTTTTTTTTTAAAAGTCAGCAGCTACAAACACTGTAGCTGCTGACTTTTAATAAGCACACTTACCTGTGCTGGGTGCCCGCAATGTCGGCCGACTGTCCCTCGGGTCCCGGCGCCGCCATTCCGACTAAGGGAAACAGGCAAGCCTTGCGGCTTCACTGCCCGTTTCCTACTGCACATGCGCGAGTCGCGCAACGCTTTGTGAATGGGGCGCGCTGTGTTGTGGGACACACCCAGTTCCCAGAACACACCGCGCCCCATTCATTAGAAGGAGGCGCAAGGAGGAGAAGACTGAAGATCACCGCGGAATAGGAAGAGGCAGATTAGGACGATCTGCCTAGCAACAGCCATTTCTTGTAAGTTAAAAAACTTTTTTGTTTCCTCCAAATTTTTAGGAACATTTTTATGCAATTTTTTTTTAGGGTGGCCCTCCAATTTAACCGAGGGGGGTGAATCAGACTTCTAATGTAGCATTATCAATTTGCGAACCGAAATATCCTTCGTAAAGATCTGGCTGGTAATGTAGCCATGAGTGTCAGTGATTTGACACCTCTCCGCCCCTCTCCCTCCAATTGTATGGCAGAAGGGGCATTTCTCACCATGAGAAGTGTGCAAGCCACCTACAGTATATGTAATTGTAGCCCTAATGTGTCAATCTACTAAACATAACACTATGTTGGATCCCAGCAGAAAGGTGTCCATTTCCTATATGGACTTTGTCTTTCCATGCTGCTGGATGGGAACGCTTACATTGTATGATGGCAGTTAATGAGGCTCTCATGGAAGGCCATCTGGCTCTATAGGTTTGTTTCCCGTGTGAACTTGTCACCGTAGATCAGAACTCCTTCACTAATTCAGTAAAACGCCAACCTCCCTACGAATCCTGTTAGACGGCAGCAGAAGTTGCTTTTCCTTTTACAAATAGATGATATTCGACAGGAACTCTGCTCAGCTCTAGATCTGAGATCACAACGTAACATAAGTGAGGAAGAATTTGTTCTTGCATAAAATGTAGCAAGTTGCAAAACTAAAATTTCCATATATGAGATATAATAAAATATATAAAATAACGGTCTTTGTGTGAATTAAATAAACCTGATTGAATACCGTATAGTGTCAGTTATACATGCTTAAAGTGTAGGGCCACCCTAAAAAACAAAATGACATTAAAATGTTCAAAAAAAATAAAAACATTTTTTTATATATAAATATATATATATATAAATAAATGCCTGTTGCTACTCCGCGGTGATCTTCAGTCTTCTCCTCCTCGCGTTATCTTCTGGGGAATGGGGCGCGGTGTGTTCTGGGAACTGTGTGTGTCCCACGACACAGCGCGCCCCATTCACAAAGCGATGCGCGACTCGCGCATGCGCAGTAGGAAACGGGCAGTGAAGTGGCAAGGCTCCACTGCCTGTTTCCCTTAGAATGGCGGCACTGGGACCCGAGAGCCAAGGGACGGGTTGGCTGACATCGCGGGCACCCCGGACAGGTAAGTGTGATTTATTAAAAGTCAGCAGCTACAGTGTTTGTAGCTGCTGACTTTTAAAAAAAGATTTTTTGATGTGGCCCTCCCCTTTAACCCTACATTCACACCTATGTGCTTTTCTGTGGATTTTCGGTTTTGCAGAAATGCACTACAGTCCATTTAACATGGTTTCCTGTGTTACACATTCATTCAATCTATGCGTTTTTCAGCCGGTGAATTTTTGTAACGGGTCGGGGACTATTTTTCCCGCAGCAGATTGCGTTTTACGTGTAATAGACGTCAATGGAGTCACACCAGAAACGCAAGTGTTGAATTTTGGATGCATTTTTAATGTGTTTTGTTTTTTTTTTCCCTTTTAAAAACACTATATATAGCTGGTTGCTATGGAGCAGGCAGAGAAGCCGGCCATGGCTTCCCAACCAAATGCTGAAAAAAAGAATTGCTGGCTAAAAAGAAAGCAGATGGAGCCCCCCCCCCCCCCCCCCCCAAATTCATACCAGACCCTTCAAAGGGCCTGGTATGGATTTTGGGGGGACTCCACGCTGTTCTTTTCCACAAATGTTTTAGCCGGCAATTCTTTTTTTTTTTACATTCAGCTGTCCCCGCTGACAGCTGATGACTCTTTGGTTGTTAAGGATGCGGCGACCGGCTTTTCGGCCCACTCCTTAGCAACCCAGCTATATACAGTGTTTTTAAAGGGAACAAAAAAAAAAAAACACAAAACGGTTTCTAAAAAGCACCGCAAAACGTGCCAGAAAAATGTTTTAAAACAACAACCGCATAGATGTGAACTTAGATTTAAGGCTAAGATCACCTTTTTAAGACATTTATTATCTAATACCTTTTAAAACATGTTCCAGACATACAGTGCTTTGAAAAAGTATTCATACCCCTTGAAATTTTCCACATTTTGTCATGTTGCAACCAAAAATGTGAATGTATTTTATTGGGGTTTTATGTGATAGACCAACACAAAGTGGCACATAATTGTGAAGTGACCTTGGGTTGTAATGAAGTTAAATAAGTCTAGAACTAAAGTGCTACACCGTAATTTGTGAGTCCAGATATGTTATATTTCCAAAGACAGATTGTTTACGGAAGCTAACATATTTTGGGGGCTAAACTCCATCTCTTCATCAGGATTTAACTAGTTCAGATCCGCGCTATAGCCGAATGACGACTTCAGCGCGGACCTGCTTTGCTGGGAGTATGTCTATTGACATCCTCCCGTGCCCGAGCGGCCTCTGAGCGTGCTCTGTGATCAGCGAGTCTGAGACTCGCTGGATCACAGATTGGAGTAAGGGGGTCGATCCCGACCCCTTACCTCGTGATCAGCTGTCAGCCAATGACAGTTGATCATGTGATGTAAACAGAGCCGGTAACCGGCTATTTTTTCTCCTCGCGAAAGGAGAGAAAAAAAAGCCAATCACCAGCGGCTGTAATAGGGACATCGGTCCCGATCAAGAAGATTGCCCCAAGCTCATCTGTGCCCACCCGTGCCACCTGCCAGTGTCACCTAGCAATACACAACAGTGCCGACTACTAGTGCCCACAATCAGTGCCTCATCAACAGTGCTGCCCACCAGTGTCACCTACCAGTGCCCATAAGTGCCATAAAAACCCCAGCTGTGATTAAATACCACCAAAAGAAAGCTCTATTTGTGTGAAAAAAAATTATAAAAATGTCATTGGGGTACAGTGTTGTATGAACTAAAGTGAGTGAAATTCCAAAATTTGGAGTTGTCACCAGAACAGGAATAGGGGGGGAAATCTTCAAATGGGGGACTTGCTTTGGTGACGACGATCTAAGAGGGGCTTTGCCTCATTTTGAAGTAATATCCCCTCCCCTTTACTGTACAGAAAGTAAATGGAATTATCTCGAATGAGATACAGAAGGCATAGTAGAACATGATGTGAGGCTTATACGTTCCCTAATGGGGAAAAAAAGGTTTTGGCATGTGATACTGTATACTTTAATAATACAGTGCTGAACACATAATAGCAAACCCTTTATTGAAGTTTGGCACAGAATATCAGGCAATAGTATAAACCTGTGCTGACCTCTCCACCTGAACTTGCTAGTTGCCTGCCTTTCATGCTGGTCCCCTGGCTTTAATACTCGGAGTGGGTAAGTCAAAGTTCTCAATTGTGCCTCACTGGAGGGACTGTCATTCGTTTGAGACCAAATACCTCTGTCCCTCATGCAGCATAAGTTGTCCCACTTTTTGGTTTGATGTGTACATCTCTATATGAAATGTACTATTTTACTAACAAACGTGTTATGCTGCACTCAACTTTTTATCCAACCTCAATATTGCTGCATTTGTTATTTTGGAAAGCCAATATAAAGTAAAAATAGAGGTCCAAAAAGCACTTTTGTGTGATTTAGCCAGTCATTTTCAGCATATTAGATCCTTTGGTTCATGCAACCGGGGCCATGGCAGAGATGTGTCCTTTTCCTACATACTGTGTGCTACAAGAATGTCCCTCTTTATCATTTCAGAAAGTTGGTTGGTCAGCACTTGCATGAAGGTTTTACGTCACTGGCTGTATATTTTTTGATCAATGACTTCATCATTGGTGAGGCAGCCAAGCAAACTAGCATTTCCTGAAGCGGAATTCAGTAGTAGCAGCCTCAATTCAGTCAAAGTCTAATGCTTTCTAGCAAAAATCGCAAACTGTCGTAAATGTAGGAGGCCATGCCAGCTTACATTCATTTTGAATTCAAAGCCTAACTTCAGATACAACAAAATAAATACTCTTGCAGTGCCAACCCACTAAAAAGGAATGCTTACAAAGTCTAGAGGGCTGCAGGAGAGGCTGTATTCCATACCTTCTCTTTGCTTTAGTAAGCGCCCTTGATCTATGTGACTGGACCACTGCAGCCCCCTCTGTAAGCTGCTCCTTGCTGTGGCTGCACTATTGCCTCCACCACGCACAATGCAAGGCAAAGCCCCTCTCTGGGGTATTGGTAGATAAGTAATGCAGCCTCTCATTCTACCCCTTAGGCCTAGTGAGCATTTACCCTTACGGAGAGGGAGGGCCACTGCAAGGATATTATATTTATTTTTTTCAATTTGTGCCCCATTTTGGGCTGAATTGGGCACTGCAGCCTCCCGATGCAGGGTGCCATGCTTGGTCTTGGTGTTGCTGTGTATGGACTAGGCTGCAGTGGGCTTGGTAATTGAACCAGGGAACATGCCGGTCTCTCTTTTCGTCACCTAAGATTTCAAGTAGAAAAAAGAATTGCGGAAACTATGGGGATTTAGGTAGCAGAGAAGCTAGTTGCAGCTAAATGCCAAGGTGAATCTTACAGCCATCCAGCAATTGGGTTGTGTCCACTGAATGGCTTTAAAAGCTAAATTCTCTATCTGCCTGGAGTGTGTCTTTTAATGAATAGCGTGAGGCAGCTTCGCTTTTGTCTAATAAGGCAGTCATTAAATCCACAGTTAATACTAGAGAAGCAACAGAGGAAAAGAACATCATTTATGATTCATAAACCATTCCGCGCCACTATATTCTTTATATTTTCCCAAATCTGTAAATTGTGTATTTCTCTAATATAGCGCTCATTTGGCTGAATGGAACGTTATGGTTTGTTCATTATCTCGGCGTAATGAGCACAGTCAGTAAGCAGTATAATCACACGGTTTAAGAGGCTTTGTAAATTGTGTCAGAAGGAGAAAAATATGCAAAATCCAGTACATGCATCATATCATATAATAGAGGAAATAGGATAATACATTGCTTCTTGGGATTTCATGGCAGAAAGACTTGACTTGTTGGGGGTGTAGGTGGGAGAAAGACAGAAGCAGGTTCCAATGAATGGGTGGGGAAGGTTGTGACCTAAAGCCATCACGGAACCTAAAGCATGTTCAGGGCTGCCCACCTCTTACTTTAAAGAAGAATTACCGTATATACTCGAGTATAAGCCGTGTTTTTCAGCACATTTTTTTGTGCTGAAAGTGCCCCCCTCGGCTTATACTCGAGTCAAGCACTTTTCTGCAGCAAAAAAATTACATTTTCCGACCCGAATTTGCGACCCCGTATCCCAGGGCCACTTGGAGCTAGGAACCCCAAACACTACAACATATCCAAATTTGGGATTCCTAGCATTAAGTGGCCCAGAGATACGGGGCCCCAAAGACGGTTTGGAAAATGTCATTCTCTGCTGCAGAAAAGTGCTTGACATTTTCCGACCCGACTTTGGGGCCTCGTATCTCGGGGCCACTTGGTGCTAGGAACCCCAAATTTGGTGTGCAACCCTGTGGAACCAACACTACAACATATCCAAATTTAGGATTCCTAGCACCAAGTGGCCCCGAGATACAGGGCCCCAAAGTCGGTCAACTATGTCCATCTGCAGCAATGTAATTTCGGGACACTTTGGGTCCAGAGACCCCAAATTTTGGCTGCAGGAACCCTTAACTACCAAGTTTGAAGTTCAGGGGACCTATGGCTGCAAATGAGCACAGTGAGGCTGCAAATGGGCATTGTTGACCCTCTTTTCCACTTACAGTAGCTGCGCATTTCTTACCCTAGGCTTATACTCAAGTCAATACGTTTTCCCAGTGTTTTGTGGTAAAATTAGGTGCCTCGGCTTATATTCGGGTCGGCTTATACTCAGAGTATATACGGTATCATTCTTTTTTTTTTTTAATATTGTAGAGTTCCTGATGGGATAAAATACATGTAGTACTCTTTTTCCCATCTCCCTAGGTGCCTTGTAACACTAGCTGCAACGGTGGCCAGGGTCCCCCCCTTTGGCGCAAGGCTACCCATCACTGGAGCTAGTAAGGAGACCAATGCTTTGATACAGAGCCCCCATCTCAGTATCCATCTCTTGTGTCCCAGTGTAAAGATAGGCCACATTGGTTGCTGTTGGTGTCTGTGGACCCTGGACTCATCCCACTTTTCGTTGCATAGGAGAGTCACCCACCTTCTGTTTCAGAGAAACTCTGCCATATTGTGTCACCTTCTCTTGGCCTGAAGACCGCTCACACAAATATTTCTGGTCTGAGGCCTGTTACCCAGAGTAAGTAAATGTCCATACAAGTTGCATTTTCACTGGTTTACTGCAGCAACGTCACTCCAGCGCAATTATTGGGTTACAAGAACATTGCAACACATTGACCGTTCAGACTCACTTACTGGAGTTCACAAAGCAGAACACTCTTTTCTTTTTTGTCACTCAAGTGTGGAACACTTGAATGAATGAATGAATGAATGAATGATTTTGTATAGCGCTGCAACTGCAAACTGAATCGTCTTGAGGCGCTTGATCCGACCTGCGTTGATTCCTTCTTAGAAGAGGTGGGTCTTGAGTTTTTTCTTGAAGGCCCAATGGTTTCCTTCCAAGCGGATGTTCGTAGGTAGAGCGTTCCATAGTCGTGGTCCTTGGACTGCAAATCTTCGTTCTCCCCTTGATTTGTACTGGGAAAAGTCTGTTTCAGGGGACTTAAAGGTCCCCCAAAACAGTAAAGCCATCTTCCCCAGATGTTACAGCCTTTTTAGCAAGGGTGTTACTCAAGGTGTCCTTCCTCACACACAAAGAAGATCCTCCATAGGCCCGGAGGCCACTCTAAACCAAATCACAAGACGCGCTAGGCGAGGGTCAAAGTATCTTCACTCACCAAACTGGCAGTTCAGCCTTACAGAGGGTCCTTTAGTTCAGCACAGCACTAGGTCTCTGCATATCAGGGGGGGGGGGGGGGGGTCCAGCTCTCATGCCCCAAGTGCAATGGACTTGACCCACAGGTGGCATATATAGGGACGTTCTCTCCACCAATTACATCACTAAAGGAGAGATGACAATTACAGGAGCACTAACCCTTGCCAACACCCCTCTGCACTCAATAGTTTTCCTGATGACCCCCCTCCTTGAATGGGCACGGTAACAAGGTGTCATCAACACTTCCCCACGCCTCCTATTGTAAAAAAAATTTTTTTTAAATATCTAGAGTTGGACTTTAACACTTTTGCCCCCCCATTTAAGCGGTTCTTTGAGCACACTCTCAGCATAGAAGCTTGAAGACCAAAGAATGCATGTATGTGAAGGCTGTGTGCTGAGACCCACCTCTCCTGCCGCCTTATATATTCCTCATACCAGTGGAAAGAGGTTAAACATTTATCTAGTACCAGCGGGGACCTATTTTGCTCCCAGTGACACCAAAACAAACATAGAAGATGAATCTCCACAGAGGGGTCGCACAGCAATGTGAACCTGGCAGGCAGACGTCCTAACGATTTTCTGTTCTATCAAAAGCTAAAAAAAAAAAAAAAGAAAAAGAAATACACATAATAATGGTCTAGAAATACACATTACAGTGTATCCTCATTTTCCTCTGCTTAGTTGCGTCTGTATCCTCGCAGGTTGCCTTTTGCATTTACAAAGCTTGTTTCACTTATTTCTGAGGCAGGTATATATTTTTATTGTGCTTGCTTCAGCATTTAGTGCCTTTTTTTTTTTTTTTTTTTTCATCTGTTGCCATAAACCGTTTGCGATTTATTTATCTGTTAGCCAGGAAGCAGTGCGTCTGTTTGTCTAGCTATTTACATGAATTGTTTATCATCTGTGGATACATAATTATGTATTTATGACTTGAATACTACACTGTCTTACTATCACTGCGCCTCTACCTTGTCTCTCACTTTTCTTTTTTGCTTTAGACATTTGTATCTTTTTTGACTATGTAAAAATATTTATTTTTGTGAACTGATTTACTGTGTTGATTTGTATAAATCATATCTGTTTAGGCCCCTTTCCCACTGAAGCGTTTTTCAGGCGCTACAGCGCTAAAAATTGCGCCTGTATAGCGCCTGAGGGCTTTCACACTGGAGCGGTGCACTAGCAGGACGGTAAAAAAAAAGTCCTGCTAGCAGCATCTTTGGAGCGGTGTATTCACCGCTCCTACCCATTGAAAGCAATGGGGCAGTGCGGCTTTATCTCTTTTTCTGCCACTAGCAGGGGTTAAAACCGCACCGCTAGCAGCCGAATACCACTGCTAAAACGACGGTAAAGCAGCGCTAAATATATTGCCATCAATTCGATTTTATTGGATTTCTTTTAAAATAGAAAGAACAAAATATAGTTTTTTTTCCAAATTTCCGCTCTTTCTTCGCTTATATCTCAAAAAATTTAAAACGGAGTCGTGAATGAATACCACCAAAAGAAAGCTTTACTTGAGCAAACAAAATGATAAAAAAATGTAATTTGACCGCGCAATTGTCAGTGAAAGTGCGAGAGCGCTGAAAGCTGAAAAATGGTCTGGCAAGGAAGGGGGCGAAAGTGCCCGGTATTGTAGTGGTTAACTACTTAAGCCCCGGACCAATTTGCAGCCAAAGGACCAGGCCCCTTTTTGCGATTCGGCACTGCATCGCTTTAACTGACAATTGCGCGGTCATGCGACGTGGCTCCCAAACAAAATTGGCGTCCTTTTTTTCCCCACAAATTGAGCTTTTTTTTGGTGGTATTTGGTGATCGCCCCTGCGGTTTTTATTTCTTGCGCTATAAACAAAAATAGAGCGAAAACTTTTAAAAAAATACAATATTTTTTACTTTTTGCTATAATAAATATCCCCAAAAAATATATAAAAAAAATTTTTTTTTCCTCAGTTTAGTTTTATACGTATTCTTCTACATATTTTTGTTAAAAAAAAAATTGCAATTAGCGATTATTGATTGGTTTGCGCAAAAGTTATAGCGTTTACAAAATTGGGGATAGTTGTATAGCATTTTTATTAATATTTTTTTTTTTACTGGTAATGGCGGTGATCAGCGATTTTTATTGTGACTGTGAGATTATGGCGGACACAACGGAAATTTTTGACACATTTTTGGGACCATTGTCATTTATACAGCAATCAATGCTATTTAAATGCATTGATTCCTGTATAAATGACACTGGCAGTGAAGGAGTTAACCACTAGGGGGCAGGGAGGGGTTAGGTCTGTGACGTGTGTGTTTTTTTTACAGTGGGGGGGCGTGGCTTTACGTCTGACGTCACTGATCAGCTTTCCCGATGACAGGGAACAGCCGATCAGTGACAGGCAGTGTAGGAAGCACGGGGAGAGGTTTGTTTACACATACCTCTCCCCGTTCTTCAGCTCTGTGACCCGATCGCGGGACACCAGCGGCGACCGACCCACCGCTGGGCTCTTAAACGACAACATACCTGTACGTTGATTTGCCCAGCCGTGCCATTCTGCCGACGTAAATGTGCAGGAGGCGGTCATTAAGCGGTTAAAGACTAAACCTTTTTCTGACACTTGTTGTTGAAATGTTTTTGTGTTATCATTCATATTCTCTAAAAAATTGCCAAGAAATCATAAATTCTGCCAGGGTATTTCAACTTATGAGAACAACTGTATACATTATAGAGCGTTGCCAAAAGAAAAAAGATACCAGCTGCAGCTTTTTTTTTTTGCCCAAAAAAAAAAAAAGACAAGGTTGTGTCGAGTACTGCGTGCGCTCTGTGCAGGTGTTTGCATTTATGAGTGTGTGCAGGATGAGGTGGGTGCTTTTTAAATGTGTCATATTTGTATAAATTTTATTATAATTTAAATGTATCAGTTTTTTTATTTTATTTTAACATTTAACTTTATTTCTTTTACAAGAGGTTAACAAATTCCCTATGCAGTAGCATTGGGCAGGTGACAGGTCCTCTTTATGGAGACCTCAAATGTCTCCCTTGCCCTCCACTGAAGCTAATCAAGCAAAGATGGTGCTTGATTAGCTGTTTCCCTGGCCACAGCAGCCAAGGAATGACCGCTCTGAAGCTAGAAATGTTCATTGCTTAACCTATATTGCTTCAAGAAATTGAGGAATGAATAATTCTGATCTCCTCTAGCTTTCCCTCCTGACGTCACAAAAGGCGTAAGAGAAGTCGGGAAACACTGAGTGCTGGCGGGGGGGGGGGGGGGGGGTGGGGTGACACTTGCGCGTTATCTTAATATATACATACAGTATATATGGAGTGTGTGCGTGTGTGCATATACAGTGTGTTTGTGTATCTATCTATTACAAATATATAAATATACACAGTATCTCACAAAAGTGAGTACACCCCTCACATTTTTGTAAATATTTTATTATATCTTTTCATGTGACAACACTGAAGAAATGACACTTTGCTACAATGTAAAGTAGTGAGTGTACAGCTGGCAACAAAAGTGAGTACACCCCTCAAGTGAAAATGTCCAAATTGGGCCCAAAGTGTCAATATTTTGTGTGGCCACCATTATTTTCCAGCACTGCCTTAACCCTCTTGGGCATGGAGTTCACCAGAGCTTCACAGGTTGCCACTGGAGTCCTCTTCCACTCCTCCATGACGACATCACAGAGCTGGTGGATGTTAGAGACCTTGCGCTCCTCCACCTTCCATTTGAAGATGCCCCACAGATGCTCAATAGGGTTTAGATCTGGAGACATGCTTGGCCAGTCCATCACCTTTACCCTCAGCTTGTTTAGCAAGGCAGTGGTCGTCTTGGAGGTGTGTTTGGGGTCGTTATCATGTTGGAATACTGCCCTGCGGCCCAGTCTCTGAAGGGAGGGGATCATGCTCTGTCTCAGTATGTCACAGTACATGTTGGCATTCATGGTTCCCTCAATGATCTGTAGCTCCCCAGTGCCAGCAGCACTCATGCATCCCCAGACCATGACACTCCCACCACCATGCTTTACTGTAGGCAAGACACACTTGTCTTTGTACTCCTCACCTGGTTGCCGCCACACACGCTTGACACCATCTGAACCAAATAAATTTATCTTGGTCTCATCAGACCACAGGACTTGGTTCCAGTAATCCATGGCCTTAGTCTGCTTGTCTTCAGCAAACTGTTTGCGGCCTTCTTGTGCATCATCTTTAGAAGAGGCTTCCTTCTGGGACGACAGCCATGCAGACCAATTTGATGCAGTGTGCAGCGTATGGTCTGAGCACTGACAGGCTGACCCCCCACCCCTTCAACCTCTGCAGCAATGCTGGCAGCACTCATACGTCTATTTCCCAAAGACAATTTCTGAAAATGACGCTGAGCACGTGCACGCAACTTCTTTGGTCGACCACAGCGAGGTCTGTTCTGAGTGGAACCTGTCCCCCCCGTGCTGCAGCTCAGTTTCAGGGTCTTGGCAATCTTCTTATAGCCTAGGCCATCTTTATGTAGCAACAATTTTTTTGTTTTCAGATCCTCAGAGAGTTCTTTGCCATGAGATACCATGTTTAACTTTCAGTGACCAGTATGAGAGAGTGAGAGCGATTTAACACACCTGGTCCCCATTCACACCTGAGACCTTGTAACAGTAACGAGTCACGTGACACCGGGGAGGGAAAATGGCTAATTGGGCCCAATTTGGAAATTTTCACTTAGGGGTGTACTCACTTTTGTTGCCAGCGGTTTAGACATTAATGGCTGTGTGTTGTAAATTGACACTGTTATATAAGCTGTACACTCACTACTTTACATTGTAGCAACGTGTCATTTCTTCAGTGATGTCACATGAAAAGATAGAATAAAATATTTACAAACATGTGTGGGGTGTACTCACTTTTGTGAGATACTGTGTGTGTATATATATGTATGTATGTATGAATGTATGTATACATACATACACACACACATACATATACATATATATATATATATATATATATGTATGTGTATGTATGTGTATGTATGTACATATATATATATATATATATATATATATATATATATATATATACATACATACATACATACATACACACACACACACACACACACACACACACACACACACACACACACACACACACACACACACACACACACACACACACACACACACACACACACACAGTATCTCACAAAAGTGAGTACACCCCTCACATTTTTGTAAATATTTTATTATATCTTTTCATGTGACAACACTCCTGCTTCCTCATTATACAAACATTAGAAAATATTTTTGCTAACTTTTCAGTGGGAAGATTTTGTTTTGATTAGTTTTACATATGTAATAAACACATAAAATATGCAATAAAAATGCATCTTTTCTCCTCCAAAAGCCCATATTAGAAAGCAGGATTCGTACTTCTCTTACTGATCTCTCTCTTGCTGAATATGTATGAAGGCACAATGATGATTCTGATTAGTTCTGACTATTCTGCTAGTTCAGCTTTGAACTTTATAGATTTATTTCCATAGAAGTTCTTCAAATATAGCAGTAAAAGTTATCGGGTGGTAAATTAAAAAGCCAGATTTCCAAAAGTCCTGACAGTGTAAAAGACCTCTGGTTCAATGACAATTGTATCGCATGCAGAGCCATGGACATCTGCAAACAATTCATTATCCTCTTAGGCCTCTTGCGCATGATACTCCTTTTTTTTGTATGTATTTACGCATATTTCCACACATATGTGTTTGCACAATTTTGTGTGCAAATGAGCGCAAACTTATTTTTGCGTTCACATTGAGCCATAAATTACTGATTTCTTTGTTCTTTTTAACCACTTAAGCCCCGGACCATTTTGCTGGCCAAAGACCAGAGCACTTTTTGCGATTCAGCACTGCATCGATTTAACTGACAATTGCGCGGTCGTGCTACGTGGCTCCCAAACAACATTTACGTCCTTTTTTTCCCACAAATAGAGCTTTCTTTTGGTGGTATTTGATCACCTCTGCGTTTTTTTTTTTTTTTTTTTTTTTTTTTTGCGCTATAAACAAAAATAGAACGACAATTTTGAAAAAAACACAATATTTTTAACTTTTTGCTATAATAAATATCCCAAAAAATATATAAAAAAAAAAAAAAAATCGCAATAAGCATTTATTGATTGGTTTGCGCAAAAGTTATAGCGTCTACAAAATAGGGGTTAGTTTTATGGCATTTTTATTCATTTATTTTTTTACTACTAATGGCGGCGATCTGGGATTTTTTTTTATCGTGACTGCGACATTATGGCGGACACATCGGACAATTTTGACACATTTTTGGGACCATTGTCATTTTTACAGCGATCAGTGTTATACAATTGCGAGGGGTTAAGTGTGTCCTGGGGAGTGTTTCTAACTGTTAGTGGGATGGGTTACGAACGACACGTCACTGATCACAGGGAGCTATGATCAGTGACGGTGTCACTAGGCAGAACGGGGAGCTGCTTGTTTACATTAGCATCTCCCTGTTCTTCAGCTCCGTGAGACGATAGCGGGTATCCCCGCGGCGTTCGAGTCCGCGAGACCCGCGACCCGACTGACGGGGCGCATGTGACCACACGGCAGCAAATTAAAAGGGACGTTACTGTGCACCCATTTGCCCAGCCGTGCCATTCTGCCGATGTAAATTTACATGTGGTTAAACTGAAGAATGCCGGTGTACTATGTGATGTGCTTGATACATTTGTCATCTTATGAGTATAATACTTAGCACTTTTTATATTAATAAAGCAATGGTTTAAGGATAAGGCTACTTTCACATTGGGGCCGCATCAGCACTAAAGCGCCGCTCCTTTTAGCGGCACTTTAGCGCTGTTTAAGCGGTGCTTTTCGGCCACTAGCGGGACGCTTTTAACTCCCCCACTAGCAGCCGAAGAAGGGGTTAAAAGCATCCGTGTTGCAAAGCGCTGCCTATTCGTTCCAATGGACAGGGGCGTTTTGGGAGTGCTGTATGATGCTGCTTGCAGGACCTTTTGTAGCGTCCCACAAGCGCACCGTCCCAGTGTGTAGGCACTCAGGCTTTCACATCCGTGCGGCATGGAAGGCGGTTTACAAGCGATATTTCTAGCGCTAAAATGTCTGAAAACTGCCTCCAGTGTGAAAGGGGTCTACAGCACTAAGTCTTTGTGCCCTTTCTATTTTTTTTTTTTTTGGTTTCAGTTCCAGACTGCGTTTCGACCTATATATGTAACGGTCTTCTTCAGGGGAGTTTATTCTATGCGAAAAAGAAAAAGTTTAAGTTATATTGTCTATGAATATATCATTCATTTTGCATCATCATTTTGTGCTGGTTGTAACAGAATTAGGTGTGTATATTTACCACTTCTTGACGACTCCATTTCCTAGTCAAATTAATTGCCATTCTTCTAAAAGCATCTCAAGCCCAGAAGATCCCAGTGTGTTCCCGAAATATTCCCTCGCTCTCGACAGAGGCAAAAGCCCCCCCTGCCTCCACTCAACTTGCAAGGAGTCACCCCTATTGGGCGTGGGGGAAATTATTTTTTTTTGAGAGAGGGGGAGGGAGAGCACAATAGCACCCTCAGTTATCTGTATGACAAAAATCTAAAAGATTTTGGTTTTAATTGCAATATAATCAAGGTACCATATATACTCGAGTATAAGCCGACCCGAATATAAGCCGAGGCACCTAATTTTACCACAAAAAAATGGGAAAACTTATTGACTTGAGTATAAGCCTAGGGTGAGAAATGCACAGCTACTGTAAGTGGAAAAGAAGGTCAACAATGCCCATTTGCAGCCACACTGTGCCCATTTGCAGCCTCACTGTGCCCATTTGCATGCCTCACTGTGCCCATTTGCTGCCATAGGTCCCCTGAACTTCAAACTTGGTAGTTAAGGGTTCCTAGATGCCCCCTAACGCTGCAGCCAAAATTTGGGGTCTCTGGACCCAAAGGGTCCCGAAATGACATTGCTGCAGATGGACACAGTTGACCAATTTTGGGGCCCTGTTTCTCGGGGCCACTTGGTGCTAGGAACCCCAATTTGGATATGTTGTGGTGTTGGTTCCACTGGGTTTGCACACCAAATTTGGGGTTCCTAGCACCAAGTGGCTCCGAGATCCGGGCACCAAAGTCAGGTCGGAAAATGTCATTCTCTGCTGCAGAAAAGTGCTTGACTCGAGTATAAGCCGAGGGGGGCACTTTCAGCACACAAAAAATGTGCTGAAAAACTCGGCTTATACTCGAGTATATACGGTATGTCACAGATCATCTCTAGCCTGGTAATTGTCATGCTGTAAATAATAATGTAGTGTTCAATTACCCTAAATTATTGGATAGTTAATTGATGGTTATTTGGTCATGGGATGCAAAAAGCTCAGCTCGTAGTCCCGCCTCCCTGCGCTCGCTCCCGAAACAGCAGGGAGGTGGGACTCTGAGCGGAGCCGAACAGTCGGCTCGGTCTTTTTCGGCGGCGCTTCTGCCTTTTTTGGCGGCGGGTCGGTCTTTTTCGGCGGCGCATGCGCGGTTTGTCTCGCGGCGGGAAATTTAAACGTGGGCAAGGCAAATGACGCTGACAATGCTGTAAATCACACTGGGCAAACTAAAAATTACGCTGGCAAGCTGCAAATGACGCTGGGCAAGCTGCAAATGACACTGGGTAAGGCTGCAAATGACGCTGGGCAAGGCTGCAAAAGACGCTGGGCAGGCTGCAAATGACGCTTAAATGTAAGTTTTTTTTTTTTTTTTTTCCCTAAACTTCTCTCCTAAAACTTTTTTTCCTTAAAATTCCCTCTTAAACTTGGGGTGCGTGTTATACGCCGATAAATTCGGTACTACTTTTTTTTTTTTTAAAAACATTGTTGTTTGCTTAAATACCTCCTTGCTGCTAAAAAAAAACCCTTGAAGGAACTTCTATTCAATCACAGCCTATTTGTACCATGTGATTAGCTGTGGCTAATCACAATAGTAAACACGGAATGAATAAATTTCATTCAGCGAAAATGGTTGCTAATACCAGTGAATATAGTGTGTAAAAAAAAAATGATTCTGATCACCTCCCCAGAGTAGTACAGTGTTACTATGTATGGGAAGACTGTATTGCTCTGGTCACAGTATGTAAAAAAAATAAATCATAAAAACAAAAACAAACAAATCATTAAAAAAAAGAAAACAAAAATGTAGAATATTTTTTTTGCATACTGTCACCAGTCAGTGACCCTGATCACTGCCACACCAGTTATATGAGGACACTGTACTGCACTGGTGACAGTATGAAAAGAAACTAACGAAAAAAATTCTTCATTTTCCAAAATATTGCAACAAAAGATTACGAATTCAAAAAACCCCACTGTGCCTCTTACTAAATACCTCAGACTGTCTACGTTCCAAAAAGGGGTCATTTAGGGGTATTTGTACTGTCCTGGCATTTTTGGGCCTCAAGAAAAGAGATTGGCTGTCAGTACATCAGGATTGATCCATTTTCATATATCCCATAGCTTGTGGACTAAATAATATACACTGATTTGGGTTATATTCACCAAAGAAATGTAGCAGGATACATTTTGGCCTAAATTCATGTAGAATTATTATTTATTTGTTCCGTTTCATAACAGAAACAAAAAAAAATGTGTTTTTAAATGTTTTCGGTCTTTTTTTGTTTATATAATAAAAAAAAAAAAAACCTGGTGGTGATTAAATGCCACCAAAAGCTCTATTTGTGTGAATTTTTTTTTAATAAAAATTAAATTTGGGTACAGTGTTACATGACGCGCAATTGTCATTCAAACCGCGATAGCGCTAAAAGCTGAAAATTGGCCTGGGGTGAAAGTGTCTGGTCTTGAAGAGGTTAATGAAAAGTGTAATGCAGGGGTCTCAAACTGGCGGCCCTCCAGCTGTTGCGAAAGTCCCATCATGCCTCTGCCTGAGGGAGTGATGCTTGTAACTGTCAGTTTTGCAATGCCTCATGGGACTTGTAGTTTTGCAACAGCTGGAGGGCTGAAAGTTTGAGACCCCTGGTGTAATGTTTATGCAGAATCACTGTGACCCTTAACCCCTTTCTCCTGATGCATGCTGGGGGAGGGGCTGTACCAGGAAGTCAGTCACAGTGTGTGTGGGACTGGGAAGCAGCAGCATGATACTTAGAGGGAGACGGGTTGTATATGGCTGCTCCATGTAAGAATGTACATCGCTTTCTGAGTGAGTAATAAACCCTTCCCTGGTTAAGAAGTGCATCCAGCCTGTGTGTAACTTGCTGAGCAGACACTGGCAGCATTGCTAGCAACACCCTGAGAGACCCTGTGTCGAAGGGACATAACAGTGGCGACGAGGATTGTGGATTTTAGCACACATGGCTTTCATAGGGTTTATTCAACCATTTGATCTTGCTGCTGAATCATGGAGCTCCTGGGTGGAGAGGCTGGAGTAGTATATGGAAGCAAATAGCGTGGCTGTAGAAAAGAAAGTTGCAGTTTTCCTCACAGCATTGGGTCCAGCTGCATACCTGAGTATATTCAGAGGCTACATGAACACTACAACCCAAAGCCGTTAGAAATCGCACAGCGGTTTAACCACTTGCCAACCAGGCCATAGCCGAAATACGGCTACAGCGCGGTCAGCTTATTCTGGGTGGACGTCCGTGGGACATCCTCCCAGACGTCCCACGTCCTCCCAGAATCTTGCTCCCACGTCCCCCCTGGGGCGCGCACTCTGGAACATCTTGGGAATATTGTCAAATGACGGAGCGATCACATGTAAACATACTGGCGTCAAGTCATGACGCCGGTTCCTCCCTCCTCTCTCTGTACCGATCGGTACAGTGAGAAGGGAGAAGTGGAGAGATGTCAGCAGCGCTGTGGGCTGGATGTGTAGTGCCCACAGCGCTGCTCTGTGCAACACTGTGCAATACTCTGCCAACACTGTGCAATACTCTGCCAACACTGTGCAATACTCTGCCAACACTGTGCAATACTCTGTCAACACTGTGCAATGCTCTGCCAATGCTGTGCAATACTCTGCAACACTGTGCAATACTCTGCAACACTGCAATACTCGCCAATACTCTGCCAATACTCTGCAATACATTTTAATAGAAACAAAGAATTTTTTTTTTTTTTTTTACAGAATTTTCAGTCTTTTTTGATTTATAGAGCAAAAAATAAAAAATAAACAGTGTTGATTAAATATCACCAAAAGAAAGCTCTTTTGTGTGAAAAAAAGGACACAAATTTAATTTAGGTACAGTGTTGCATGACTGAGTAATTGTCATTCAAAGTGTGAGAGCACCGAAAGCTGAAAATTGGTCTGGTTAGGAAGGGGGTTTAAGTGCCCAGTGGTCAAGTGGTTAAATTCTACAGTAGGAGGCAGCATGCTGGGGAGGGGAGGATAAAAAGACTTGTATCATTGCTTTACGTAAACTAGCTGCCACTTGTCAGTTTGGAGACTACTTGCAGACGGCTCTTCGCGACATGTTTGTCATGGGACTCTGCGACCCAGCCATACAGAAATGTTTACTCACAGATCCTGACTTGACTCTGACGAAAGCCACGGACCTTGCTACGGTCATGGAGTTGGCTACACGGGACGCCACCCTACTGAAGGCGCCACCTGAACCTCCTGCAAGCCAGAGAGAGGAAATATTCCACACTGCTATCACCCGACACCCACGACCGCCGTCGCCAGATCAACCTAAACTCTAATTCTTCTGTCTCTAGGATACCAACTTGCTACCGTTGTGGTAACACTTCTCACAGTGAACCTGATTGCAAGTTCAAGGATGTCATTTGTTTTCTTTGTGGAAAGACTGGTCGTATTGGGCGTGTTTGCCGCAGCTCACACTCCCCAAACACTACCACAAAAGGTAGACGTAAACAGACATTTCATGTGGATACTGACAATAACGGCTCTAGCTCTGATGAGGAGACCTGTGTCCAGCATGTTGGACTGTATCGGGTAGCTGGGAACACTCCTGTGATAAAAGTGGATGTCACACTCAATGGTTGTCCTGTCTCCATGGAGGTTGATACAGCGGCGGCTGTGTCCGTCATTTCATGGACTGATATAAAGGCATTGGGTCTGTCCCTACCACTCCAACCTACAAATCTCACACTACAAACCTACAGCAAGGAACTGCTACAGCCCTTAGGTTATGTGAAACCCATTGTGACATTAGGCAAGCGCAGTGAAACTCTACACCTTTATGTTGTAAGTAAAGGAGGTCCTCCGCTGTATGGGAGGGACTGGATCAAAGCCCTGGGCACGCCCCCTCTTGCCATTGCGCAATGTACATTGCTTTCTGAGGTAGACCATTGGGTGGAATCCCTGAAGTCTGGCTTTAAGGAGGTTTTTGAGGACTCTTTGGGCTCGGTAAAAGAAAAAATGGCCCGTCTTATCTTAAAGCCTGGTGCTACACCTCGTCAACAGATAGGCTAGTTGCTGGAAGAACTATGTGTCAAGGCTACCACACTGCTGATTATTACAAATTATGTGAGCAGACTGCAGTTCCTCTATAACCGCTTAAGGACCGCCTCACGCCGATATACGTGGGTCGCGCGCGCCGGCGGCGGCGGGCTCGCGACCCGGTCCTGAGCTCCGCGGCCGTGGGACCAGCGGACCCGATCGCCGCTGGTGTCCCGCGATCGTGTCACAGAGCTGAAGAACATAGGGAGGTCTGTGTAAACAAACCTCTCCCCGTGCTTCCTAGCGCGACTGACACTGATCAGCTGTTTCCTGTCATCGGGAAAGCCGATCAGTGACGTCAGACGCAAAGCCACGCCCCCCCTACAGTAAAAAAAAAACACACACACACACTTAACCTCTCCTTGCCCCCTAGTGGTTAACTCCTTCACTGCCAGTGTCATTTACACAGGAATCAGTGCATTTAAATAGGACTGATTTCTGTATAAATGACAATGGTCCCAAAAATGTGTCAAAAATGTCCGATGTGTCCGCCATAATGTCGCAGTCACAATAAAAATCGCTGATCGACGCCATTATTAGTAAAAAAAAATATTAATAAAAATGCTATAAAACTATCCCCAATTTTGTAAACGCTATAACTTTTGCGCAAACCAATCAATCGCTAATTGCGATTTTTTTTTTTTACCAAAAATATGTACAATATTACCAAAGAATACGTATCGGCCTAAACTGAGGAAAAAATATGTTTTTTTTATATATTTTTTTGGGGATATTTATTATAGAAAAAAGTAAAAAATATTGCATTTTTTTTCAAAATTGTTGCTCTATTTTTGTTTATAGTGCAAAAAAATAAAAACCGCGATCAAATACCACCAAAAGAAAGCTCTATTTGTGGGGGAAAAAAAGGACGCCAATTTTGTTTGTGAGCCACGTAGCACGACCGCGCACTTGTCAGTTAAAGCGACGCAGTGCCGAATCGCAAAAAGGGGCCTGGTCCTGCAAATTGGTCCGGGGCTTAAGTGGTTAAATTGGTTATAAACCCTTACATATACCCAGTGAAGTGACTGGCCTCGGGTGATGCAGAGATGAAACAAATCCTCCTACATAAATTGTACCTGTTTATCTGTAGTCTTCTCTTCTCTACAGTCAAGAATTTTTATAAAGCTTGTCTGACCGTTCAGAAAAAAAGGGGGCGGAGTGCTGAAATCACACTCTGTAGAACTCGGTGAGGGGAGCTCTGAGAGCTGATTGGGGGAGGACACACATCCCCCCCACCACACCACACACAGGAACAGAACTGAGGCTGTCAATCAGCTGGAGGGTCCCTCCCCTGTCAACTTTTTTTCTCTTGGTGTCAGGAAAACTTGTCAGAAGTGATTCATGCTGATAGCAGAGGAACGAAGCAGCAGATAGAGACGACATTTAGTGCTCCTAATTGAGACAAGTACACATTATAGAGGGATATGCTTTGTTCGTATTTCATGTTTAAGGCTAGAGAGTCAGGTTGACAGCCAGGCACCTTTCTGCAGAGCTACCTTTTTAAGAGTTTATAGTATCATTAATTTATCCAGAGCTTTGAAAAGTATTTATCTGCACACCGAAGGGCAATGTGTTGACAAGTTTCATTCCAGGTGCACCATGAAAAGTTTATGACGGCACAGCTGATTTAACTCCTTTTGACAAGATGTTGTGCCAAATAAGCAAGTTCCTTTTTGTAGAATGTAACATTTTCTGTCCAGAGCACTTTTTTTATACAAAGCTGCATTTCTGCCAAAACATTCTTAAAGTTTTTAAAAAGAAAGCGGCACATCTGTTTTTTCTTGTGTGCCCTTTGGAAAAATGGAGCCTCCCTTTCTATCCTGGCATTTGTTGTCAGTAGAGCAATTGAATGGGGTTGGGTGGGGCAAGGGGGTTATTTCAATGGGCACTTGTTTTCGGAGACCACTACATATTTCCTCCTCTTCTGTTGAGTCATTAGGACAGGAATTGAGAAATATCAACACAGACAGCAATAAAAGCCTCCCAAAGGTTATATTCCTTCCCTAATTTATCCATAACTTCAAAAAAGAGTTTTAGCTAGTGTTCCATATTACCCACTTTAGCCCCGAACCATTTGGCTGGCAAAAGACCAGAGCACTTTTTGCGATTCGGCACTGCGTCGCTTTAATTGACAATTGCGCGGTTGTGCGACGTTGCAACCAAACAAAATTGGCGTCCTTTTTTTTCCCACAAATAGAGCTTTCTTTTGGTGGTATTTGATCACCTCTGCGGTTTTTATTTTTTGCGCTATAAACAAAAAAGCGAAAATTTTTTTAAAAAAAAAGCAATATTTTTTACCTTTTGATATAATATCCTCAGTTTAGGCCGATACGTATTCTTCTACATATTTTTGGTAAAAAAAAAATCGCAATAAGCGTTTATTGATAAAAGTTATAGCGTCTAAAAATAGGGGATAGTCTTATGACATTTTTATTAATAATTGTTATTTTACTAGTAATGTTGGCGATCAGCATTTTTTTTTTTTTTTTATCGTGACTGCGACATTATGGTGGACACATCGGACACTTTTGGCGCTATTTTGGGACCATTCACATTTATACAACGATCAAAAATGCATTGATTACTGTGTAAATGTGACTGGCAGTGAAGGGGTTAACCACTTGGGGGCGCTGCAGGGGTTAAGTGTGTCCTAGGGAGTGATTATAACTGTGGGGGGGAGGGGCAATGTGTGACATGACACTGATCACCGCTCCTGATTACAGGAAGCTGTGATCAATGTCTTGTCACTAGGCAGAACGGGGAAATGCTTGTTTACATCAGCATTTTCTCATTCTTCATTTTCGTGAGACAATCGCGGGTATCCCCACGGACATGGAGTCCGCAGAACCCGCAATCACACTCACGGAGCTGGCGGCAGGCGTGCGTGCCCACAAGCCGCATCTTAAAGGGCAACGTACAGGTACATTAGTATGCCTTTACGTGCCCTTCTGCCGACATATATCGGAGTGAGCCGGTCGGCAAGCGGTTAAAGCGTAACTCCACTTTTGTTGAGAAAAAAATATTCCCCTCTGGGTGATCTCTGTACATTGCAAGGAGTATAACAACCTTTGTTGCAGATTCCTACCTTTTTGTTATTCTGAAGAAATCCCTGTGTGTTTGTCTGTGCCTCTGTACTGAGTGGGTCTAATGGGAGTGGTTTCATAATTAACTGTCAGGTGTGGAAGCTGCAGGGCACTAATGAGGAAATCTGCTGGGCCTGCATCCCTTTAGATGTGCTCCTATTGAAAGCATGTCTCCAAAAATGACATTTTTGTTGCAGGGGATGCCTAAAATCTGACTTGTATCTTAGGCAGACTTCTGGGAAAATTGGTGAGCCAATCACACAAGCAGGAAATGATGTTTCTGGGGAGTGGTCAGTACACATTCTGTGTACAGAACAACTCCAGGTTGCCATATTGCAATGCATTCTCAGAAAATTACAGTGGCTGCAGATTGAAAAGGAAAGGTAATTTATAATAACATTCAATTACAATATGATTAGTGTCACAATTTATACGTCCTATATTGTTTTTTCTTTATTTGCTTTTTTCCCCCACGAAAGTTGAGTTACCCTTTAAATTATCCAGCAGCAATGTGTAGTAATATAGGCCGAATTTTAAGTGTCAGACACCGCATCAAATTAAAAAATTAAAGTGTTTGTAAATGCTAACAAATAACTTCTCTTATCTGATGCCATATCATCAAAAAGATTTTGTTTGCAAAATAAATGAACAGTTGATCCTGCCAGAAATCTTGTTAGCTGATACCTTCCTGTGCTCCCTGCCCGTGCTGCACTTTTTATCATTTATATCATCTCTGGGGACTATAGAACCCCTCTCTCTCCTCTGTGTTATAACATAGACCCTTTCCTAGAGTGACAAGCCTGCTCCTCCATAGATACAGTACAGTCAATGAGTGTTGTCACCCTAGGACTGGAAGTTACTAGCAGAATCCAGACTGGTATGCTGCAATATATTACATTTTAGTTTTTTTAGGTTTAGATATGCTTCAAGTTAAAGTGATGGCTAAAAATTGACCATCTGTAAGGCCCCTTTCACACTGAAGCGTTTTTCAGAAGCTACAGCGCTAAAAATAGCGCCCGTGTAGCTCCTGAAAAAAGTGGGTCCTTTAACTCCAGTGTGAAAGCCGGAGCGGTACGCTAGCAGGACGGTAAAAAAAAGTCCTGCTAGCAGCATATTTGGAGCGGTGAAGGAGCCGTGTATTCACCGCTCCTACCCATTGAAATCAATGGGACACTGCGGGGACACCGCGGGGACACCACGGTAATACCGCCGGCAAAGCGCCGCTGCAGCGGAGCTTTGCGGGGGGTTTTAACCCTTTTTTCGGCAGCTAGCGGGGGTTAAAACCACCCCACTAGCGGCTGTATACCACGTCTAAAACAACGGTAAAGCAGCTCTAAATATAGCGCTGCTTTACCGCCGCCGCCCCCACACCGCCCCAGTGTGAAACCAGCCTAAGTCTAGCTATGTTTTCCAACCTTTAAAACAAATTGTGAAGCATTAAAGTGGACCTAAATTAAAAAATTCAGCCCCTCCTCCCTCAAAGGCAGCTATAAGAAAGGACCCACAGCCTTCCAAAAGCTTACCTCTGTTCTGGAGAGGACTACCCCTCAGCCCTATTGACAGTCAGATCACTTCCAGTAACCTCTGTTAACCATGGCTATTTAATCCTTGTGAGGCCTAATTAGCTTGTAAGCAGGTTGAAGTGTCCATTAGGTCCTGCTCCTGCTGGGAGGGTTGGGGTTAATGTTTTGCCCAATTTCCTGATCTTTTTTGGTGGGTTTCCTGTCTGGCTCCGGCCTACTTGCCCTGTGCAATATAAATTGGGACAATGGTCGTGTTCGAGAGCGTTCCCCCAAAGGAATCCGGGGGCCGTCAGTTGCCCCATAGGAGACCCTTAGTGAGCACAGTCCAGCCTTGAGCATAAGTCTTGCATGGGATTGATACAGAAGAGACCCATAGGAGTAGGAGAAGATCACCTCACAACAGAGATTTTTAACTTGGGGTTAGCTGTGAAAACGCTGATCCTGGAGTATGCCCCCGAATGACCTATACTTGTGTGAGAGAGCCTGTAAAGGACTATGGACACTGGAATGTACTTTCACAGGTATGCCGGGGCAGCACACCAGCTTGTAGCCATACTTGGTGAGCTTGTGTTGTGTTTTACCTATTGGACTGTAAGGGATTTATTTACTAAAGCTAGAGAGGGCAAAATTAGTCAAAATTCTGTAGAGAAACCAGCTTCCAGGTTTTATTGCTAAAGCTTATTTAAACAAGCTGAGGTAAGAAGCTAATTGGTTTCTCTGCAGAATTTGTGACTCGTTTTGCCCTCTCTAGCTTTAGTAAATAAACCCCTAAATGTAAATTTTTGCACCTTTCCAAGTAAAGTATTGGGACTTTGTCCTGGCCTAGTCTGGGGTATCGTAAGCAGGGGCGGACTGATCATTCGGGCACTCGGGCACTGCCCAAGGGCCCCATGCCACTAAGGGGCCCCATCAGGGTTGCCAGCCTCAATAAAACCAGGGACAGTATGTCAAAAATCTGTGTTGTTAGCTGCCTATACTATGTGTATTCTGTGTGTGTATACTGTGTGTGTAAATTGTGTGTCTGTGTGTGTATACTGTATGTGTCTGTGTGTGTGTGTGTGTATACTGTGTGTGGGTGTATGTATACTGTATGTGTGTGTGTGTGTGTGTGTGTGTATACTGTGTGGCCCCTTAATCTCCTATTGCCTGGGGACCCATAATCTCCTATTGCCCTGGGGCCCCCATAATTTTCTCCTGTTGCCCGGGGGCCCCATAATCTGCTATTGCCCGGGGGCCCCATAAATTGTCAGTCCACCCCTGATCATAAGTAACCGTCACATACATGGTTCACCAAGTGGGTCTTAACACATTTGTGGTATGAAGACATCAGTATGGAGTAGAGTAATGTGAAGATACAAATAATTGCCTGGAGTAATGGAAGTGTAACAAGCAGCCTGTACTAATGGGGGATTTTTTGCCGATCCCGGAGTTCTGCTTTAAGAATCTAGTATCTGACAAATGCTTCCTTGTGTGACTGAGGTAGCAGCCTAGGACCAGAACAGGGTCCATCCACACTAGATTTGAATCATGGATTTGCTTTTTTTAACCACTTCAGCCCCGGTAGATTTTACCCCCTTCCTGACCAGAGCACTTTTTGCGATTTGTCGCTTTAACTGACAGTTGCGCGGTCGTGCGACGTTGCACCCAAACAAAAATTGATGTCCTTTTTTTCCCACAAATAGAGCTTTCTTTTGGTGGTATTTTATCACCTCTGCGGTTTTAATTTTTTGCGCTATAAACAAAAAAAGAGCGACAATTTTGAATATATATAAAAAAAAAATGTTTTCCTCCGTTTAGGCCGATATGTATTCTTCTACATATTTTTGGTTAAAAAAAACGCAATACGCGTATATTGATTGGTTTGTGCAAAAGTTTTAGTGTCTATAATATAGGGGATCCTTTTATGGCATTTTTATTATCCATTTTTTTTATATTAGTAATGGCGGCGATCTGCGATTTTTATCGGGACTGCGACATTATGGCGGACACATCGGACACTTTTGACACTATTTTGTCATTTATACAGCGATCAGTGCTATAAAAATGAAATGTGTAAATGACACTGGCAGGGAAGGGGTTAACCACTAGGGGGTGATAAAGGGGTTAGGTGTGTCCTAGGGAGTGATTCTAACTGTAGGGGGAGGGGTGGGCTACTAGTCACATGACAGCAATCACTGCTCCGGATGACAGGGAGCAGTGATCTCTGTCATATCACAAGGCAGAACAGGGAAATGCCTTGTTTACATAGGCACTTCCCCGTTCTGAGGCTCAGTGACACGACCGCGGGGGGACCGACGGACATCGAGTCCGCTGGTCCCGCGGGCAGGGCCATGCTGTACACAGCGGGCATGCGTGCGCGCCTGCTATCCCCGCCTCTTAAAGGGAACATACAGGTATGTCCATTTGCCCACCGCTGCCATTGTGCTGACGTATATCGGCGTGCAGCAGTCGGCAAGCGGTTAAGGAGCAATCAATTCTTATTTTTATCGGTCCAGCACTCTGACACACATCAGACATACAAACCAAGGGGCTGCACACTTATGACGTCCTTTAGATCCAACATATTTTATTGAAAAGACAGCACACATTGCATCCTTCCATCCAGGGCAACCACACTAACACGTTTCACCCATATTGAGCTTAAAGAGGAGTATCCCTATAAAAAATAATAATCGGACACTTACCTGTTCCAGGGTCTAGCGATGCGGGGGGTCGAAGCTCCACTCGCCCCCCTTGATGCGCTCGGCGGTGCCGGCATTGCAACTGTGGGCACCTGGCTGTTGCTGCGCCGTGATTGGCCGCACAGTCATCTGGGACCTGTCACATGTCCCAGATGACTGACAGGAGGGAGGGAGCCCTTCCTGTGCCGAGGGGAAGTGATGTCACCAGCCCAGGCACCAAAGGAGGCAGACTACGAGGGCCCCCCTAGCAACAGGCATTTAGAGGTGAGTAAAACATTATTTTTTTCCAATTATTTTTTTATTTTATTTTTTTATAGGAATTTTAAGTGTAGCGGGGTTCTACCCCTTTTTCTGGTAGAGACTACATCTCCCATGATTCCCCAGGCCCCCGGGCTGCTGACTTCCGCCCGGGAGGCTGCTGGGGGAGGTTATAAAAGGGAAGAGCGGAGACCGCCTCTTCCTCTTGGGACACTTCCTCTTCTGAGGCCTGACAGGACTGGCCTACCTCTGCTGACAGAGCGTGTGACGCGGAGACTGCAGCCAGCAGAGACACCTGTGCGGACCGGAGCTGAAGGCCTGAAGCCTGGGCCTTGCAGCCGATGGAGTGAGACTCTCACCCCTCAGAGTCCACAGCAGCGGAGCGGAGACTTCCCCTTACTGTCGGTCGGACGGAGCTGATGACCGGAGTTCAGGGCTGTGACTGAGGAGACCGGACGCCGCCATTGAAGAGACCAGAGCCGCCATTAGAGGGACCGGATCGGAGGACGGTACCCCAAGGATTGGTGAGAGAGCCTGTAGGCTCAATCCTGCATTGACACACAAGTTTTATGCCTATTGAACTGCCTAGGCGCAATTTACCTCAGAGCAGCAATGTTACTTTTTGTGGATTACAAATGACACCATTTAAAGCTACATGTGCACCACCTCTACAGATTCATTGCCGGTGAAGAACACTGTACTAGTACAAGGACTGAGCTCTATTACTAGGGATCAGGCCTGGTCCATTAGGTAGGCGCAGATAGATTTATTGCACCTCAGGGGTGCATAGCAGACGGTCGCCACGCTTGGCGTTCCGTTTCCCCATTGTTAGATTGATATACCTGTGTACATGTTTAAAGTGCATATTGCAGGGACCTGCCAAAGTATTGTAAGATATATGTTTAAATGCATGTTGCTATTCTTTTTCCTTACTGCCAAAGTAAAGCCAGTTATTCTTATTTCAGCAGTCTGCTTGTGAGTTCATACCAATTACACTTAGAGTATAAGCTAAGTTTTATGTGCATAGGGACGTACCCCTTTACTAACTGTGCCAGAGCGGGTAGAGCCAAATTGCCGGGGGTTGGTGGAGCTGTACTCAGGGACCCAAAACAAAACCAGCGGCTCTCTTAACTGGGGGTAGCGCTACACGTGGGGGCTCGTAATCCGGGATCCTGAGTCAGCGGGAAAAGCCGCCAGAAGGTGCCGGCATGGACCCAATAGAAGTGGGACGGTGGTCCGCAACATGGGCCGCTGACCCAGCCGCAGCAGCAGTTATTGAACTGCCAGGGATGTGGCAGAGAGAGGCAGTGAAGCAGCTCATAATGTCATTATCCCCATGCCAGAAGTCATGGATAATGGACATGAGAAATGATGCTGGGTACACATACGCCTTAATAGAGTGGAAGGAAGAGACTCCAGAGCAGTTCAGGAGCCAGAGCATACAGGCACCAAATGGTCAGCACTACCAATTGCTGCATGCGCTGCCGCGGAAGGGAGACTACTCTCCTATGAAAGCCATTCTATCCCCAAAGAAGGAGGAGCAGAAGGGCGCGGAAAGTCCCGCACCCACACACACTACTCTTAGTGCAGAACTGTGTGCTGTCCTAGGGGAAATTGTAACCCAGTGCAGAAGAGACCCCGGGGATTACCCAATGTCGGGATACAGGAAACTCCGGATGTTTTCAGGGAGGACACCTGTACCCTCGGGAGAAGAGGGATTTGAAGAGTGGTTAGATGGTGCCACGCAGGCCCTAGAAGAATGGGAGGTCTCAGAAGGCAGAAAGAAGCAAAGGATTGTTGAAAGCCTAAAAGGACCTGCCTTAGAGGCCATACGCAATCTGAAGACAAGCAAAAAGGATTGCACTGCCCAGGACTACATAGACATCCTGGAAGGTGTGTTTGGTGGGACAGAAAAAGTCACAGAACTTACCTATCAACTGGAACACTGTTACCAGAAGACAGGGGAGAAGCTGTCAGAGTACATGGGACGCATAGACAAGGTCCTGCATAGGATTATCCTGAAGAAGGGGATAGATCCAGGGAAGGTAGATGAAGCCCGTGCCCAGCAGGTGATGAGGGGAGCCCAACCCTTGGACCCTGTCGCACTAATTCTACGCACCCGGCAGGATGGGAAGAGCCTGGACTACCCTGACCTCATCCGAATGGTCAGAGAAGAAGAGGCCATGTTGGAGGAGAAACGGGAGAAGCAGGTGATGGGGTCTACAAGGCTTCCAGTGGCCACGGTCAGGTCGGCCTTAACCCCTGAAAGAGACACAGAGGTAGATGCCCTGAAGTTGCAGATGTCCCAGATGATGGAGATACTGACATCTCTAGTGGCGAAAGAGACGCCCAGTCCCAAGAAGGAAACAACGAGGAGGGAATTGTTTCCAGCTGTTCCAGCACCAGCACCCCCACCTGACCACAGTGAGATGATTTGTTTTAATTGTGGAGGAATTGGTCATATTGCAGCTGTATGTGCCAGTCCCAAGAAGAAGAAGGCAGAAAGCCGCCAGCCGGCGGGAAACGCCAAAGGGCCCCGGTGAAGGAGTCAACCGGGTGCCCATCACCTTCAGTGAGCTCCAAGAAGCGTAACAAGAAGAGAAAGCGAGGAGACCAAACCCCTCAGAAGGGGCCCAGGGATCCTCAACCAAGGTGCACTCCAGAGAAAGGGGGCAAGACCCCTCTGAAGAGACACAGCACCCCAAAGCAACAACCCTTGCAAGTGAGAGATAACAATGTCCCTCAACGGGTTCACACTCCCACTAAGAGGGAGAGGATCAATGCATACCAGGCTCAAGAAAGGAGCAAGTGCAAATCAAGTGCTGGTAAAGCGAAGAGTCCAAAGAAGAGGACAGCATCAACTAGGCCCTACCCAGAGGAGCTAGTTGGTCCATCCCCTACTGTACCCATCCAGGTGGAAGGAGTGTACACGAAGGCCCTCTTGGATACTGGAGCACAAGTGACCCTGTTGTACAGGGACTTCTATGACAGATACCTGAGTCATCTGCCTATACAGAAGATAGAAGAGTTGGAGATAAGGGGATTGGGAACTCAAAGTTTCCCCTATGATGGATACTTACCCATCAGATTGACGTTTGACCCATCCGTAGCTGGGAAGTCTGAAGTGTTCGACACCTTAGCAGTGGTGTGTCCCCGCCCACCAGGAACCAGCAAGACGTCCCTGATTATAGGGACGAACACGGACCTAGTCAGAAGGCTTCTGACCCCCCTGGTGAAGAAAGAGAATCTTTCAACTCCCAAGATCCATCCCATGCTGAAGGCAGCCTATCAGCGGTTGGTCCTAGAGCAGAAGACCCCAAGTGAGGGGATAGGAAGGGTATGGAGGCTTGGAAAAGAAGGAGCAGTGTTACAGCCTGGAGAGGTGACCTGCATGAGAGCCACGGTGAAACTTACTTGGGAGCAGCCTGGCCCCTTTGTAATGCTGGAACCTGACCCAATGGAGGGTCACTCAGGTCTGGAAGTGATACCAGAAGTAATTTCACTGAAGGACCTGAAGAAGGCTAGAGGAAGAGTCCCTGTCAGTGTGAGGAACCCCACGGAGCGGCCCGTGGAGATCCCTGCCAGGATGCTTCTGGGACAGGTGAGTCCTGCTGTCCCAGTTGGCTGGTCAGAAGTAAAGGGGACGGGTGAAAGTGAAGATGTTTGGAAGAAACTCTCCATGGAAAACCCAAACCTACCTGGAGCTTGGAAAGACAGAGCCAAGGCCCAGCTGACCAGATGGGAGAAGATTTTCTCTAAAGATGAGTTTGATGTGGGGTGTGCGAGGAGTGCCACCCATCGAATCCGCATGCAAGAGGACAAGCCATTCAGAGAGAGAGTGAGGCGAGTCCCGCTAGCAGATCTGGAGGATCTGAGGGAGCAGCTTGCGGAACTGAAGAAGACGGGAGTGATTAGGGAATCCAGAAGCCCCTACGCCTCCCCAATTGTGGTAGTCAGAAAGAAGAATGGGTCATTGAGGCTCTGCATTGACTACAGAACTCTCAACAGGAGGACCATTCCTGACCAGTACACCACGCCAAGGATAGAGGATGCCTTGCAGAGTTTATCTGGAGCTAAGTGGTTCAGTGTGATGGACCTCAAGAGTGGGTATTACCAAATCCCCATGCATCCAGAAGATAGAGAAAAGACTGCCTTCATAACCCCAGTGGGATTCTTTGAGTTCAACAGGATGCCTCAGGGCCTATCTGGAGCTCCTGCTACGTTTCAACGCCTAATGGAAAGGACAGTTGGAGACATGAACCTCATAGAAGTCCTTGTGTACCTGGACGATGTCATTGTCTTTGGAAAGACTTTGGAAGAACATGAAGCCAGGCTGGAGAAAGTACTGAAGAGGCTCAGTGAAGAGGGACTCAAACTTTCTCCAGAGAAGTGTCGGTTCTATCAGTCTTCTGTGAACTATCTGGGACACATAGTGTCTGAAAAAGGAGTGGCCACAGACCCTGAGAAGCTGGAGGCAGTTACTTCGTGGCCAAGGCCCACAACAGTTACAGAACTTCGGTCTTTCTTGGGGTTCTGCTCCTACTACCGCAGGTTTGTGGATGGATTTGCCCGCATTGCCAAACCCCTCAACGAGCTGCTGAAGACAGAAGGAGAGGAAGATGGAATGGGGCCTAGGAGGTCCAGTGAGTCGGTCCAAGACCAGTGGAACTCAAGGTGTGAAGAGGCTTTCAGAACCTTGAAGAGAAGTCTCACCACAGCCCCAGTTTTGGCCTACGCTGATCCCACTAGACCCTATGAGCTACATGTTGATGCCAGCCATGAGGGCCTAGGTGGAGTACTCTACCAGGAGCATGAAGACCAGCTACGACCAGTGGCTTATGTGAGCCGGAGCCTGACCCCCTCCGAGAAGAACTATCCCACCCACAAGTTGGAGTTCTTAGCCCTCAAATGGGCAGTTGTTGACAAATTGAGAGACTATTTGTATGGGGCCGAGTTTACTGTAAAGACAGATAACAACCCCTTGACCTATCTATTCACCACCGCCAAGCTGGATGCAACTGGACACAGATGGTTGGCGGCGTTGTCTGGATTCAATTTCAGTCTCAAGTACAGACCAGGGGCTGGAAATAGGGATGCAGATGCCCTGTCCCGAAGATCCCATGTCATGGTCGATGACTGGGAAGACTGGACCCAAGTGGCACCAGATGGAGTGCGAGCCCTTTGTCAAGGGGCTGAACTCCAAGCCAGAGGAGGATCCAGAGCTGAAGAGATAGGAGTTACCACAGTGGGAGTCCCAAAGTGTTACTGTGGGGTAACTCAACTGGCAGAAGAGTGTCTGCCGAAGCTGTCCAAGAAGGAGCTAAGGTGTGACCAATTGGAAGACCCCATGGGGAGGTTGGTCCTGGAAGCCCTGGAAGACAAGAGTCCAGAGGGACTTCGCCTTCACCCTTCTAAAGAAGCTCGCCTACTGAGGAGAGAATTGGACAAGTTACAGGTGCATCAGGGGGTAGTCTACCGAAGGGGCCCCTCTGATGGACCAGAAGACAAGTGGCAGTTGTTTCTCCCTGAAAAGCATCGAGAGACTGTGCTGATTGCCTTACATGACCAGCATGGTCACTTGGGAGCAGAGAGAACCTTCCAACTTGTCAGAGACCGGTTTTACTGGCCCTGCATGAGGGCCGAAGTGGAGGAGTATTGCCATTCCTGTGCAAGATGCATTCAGAGAAAGACTTTACCCCATCAAGCTGCCCCAATGGGCCATCTGCAAAGTGAAGGCCCAATGGATCTGGTATGCATTGATTTTCTCTGCCTTGAACCCGATTTGAGCGGATTGGGAAATGTTCTGGTGGTAACCGACCATTTCACTCGTTATGCTCAGGCTTTCCCAACCAAGGACCAGAAGGCCTCTACAGTAGCCAAGGTACTCCTGGAGAAGTACTTTGTTCACTATGGACTGCCACAGAGAATCCATTCAGACCAAGGAAGGGACTTTGAGAGTCGCCTGATCAGGAAGCTACTAGATTCTCTGGGAGTAGAGAAGACTAGAACCACACCATATCACCCTCAAGGTGATGCCCAGCCTGAAAGGTTCAACAGGACTCTATTGAACATGTTGGGAACTTTAGAAACAGAGAAGAAGCAACATTGGAGTCAACACATATCAGCTCTGGTGCATGCCTACAACTGCACCACAAGTGATGTGACAGGTTTTTCCCCTTACCGGCTTATGTTTGGGAGAGAAGCAAGATTGCCAGTGGATTTGGCCTTCGGAATTTCTTTGGACCATGCCTCAGCTGCCTCCCACAAAGGATATGTGGACAGACTGAGGCGCAGTCTGAAGATAGCTTATGAAAAAGCTCAAGCGGCCTCTGACCAGAGGGGGGCCCGAAATAAGAGGAACTTTGATTTGAAAGTTAGAGTACAGGACCTACAGCCTGGGGACCGTGTACTGTTACGAAACCTAGGGATCCCTGGAAAACACAAGATTGCTGATAGATGGAGATCAGAACCATATATCATCTGTAGAAAACTTCCAGGATTGCCTGTCTACAAGTTGAAGCCAGAAGGAAGATTGGGGCCTTTGAAGACCTGGCACAGGAATCATTTGCTCCCACTCACTGAAGCAGTCAGAATGCCTCCAGTAAGAGATGTACCTGAATCTGTTTCCATTCTGGATACCCCCAGGCCTAATACTAGGTCTCAGACGTCCCAAGTTAGGGGTGGACAGGACCCCCAACCTGAAGAAGAAAGAGGAGAACTTGAATGGCTATGGCCTTCCTCAACTCCAGGAAGTTCTGCCATAGATCTTCCACCTACTGAAGATGTGGAAGATAACACATTGAACCCAGAAGCCACAGAGTTTGTGCCATTCAGTGTTGTGCCTGAGTGCTGGGAAGATATCCCTGGTCTCTACCCAGAACAAGAAGAAGATGTTCCAGAACCAGAGATGTTGCCAGAATGTGTTCCTGAAGAAGTTCCAAGAGAACAGAGAGCTCGCAGGAGTGTGAAGCCTCCCAAGAAGTTAACTTACCCCAAGATGGGAGAAAGTTCAGAGGACTCTGTTACCACAGCAAGGAGAAGTGCTGAAAGCCCTGACCCTTCCGCTGTTCATTTAGTGGAGGGCAACCCCAGCTCGCTCTCTGGCACAGTTAAACAGGTCGCCCACACTGAAGTGACCTGTAGACAGGACAGCTCCCCATCTTATGCCAATTGGTGGGAGGCTCCTCTGTCCAAATTATGTGAAAATGTTGTTCCCGAGAAAGTTTGTAGTTTGAACACTATCTTTGGGGACCAAAGATTCAAAGTGGGGGGAGTGTGTAGCGGGGTTCTACCCCTTTTTCTGGTAGAGACTACATCTCCCATGATTCCCCAGGCCCCCGGGCTGCTGACTTCCGCCCGGGAGGCTGCTGGGGGAGGTTATAAAAAGGAAGAGCGGAGACCGCCTCTTCCTCTTGGGACACTTCCTCTTCTGAGGCCTGACAGGACTGGCCTACCTCTGCTGACAGAGCGTGTGACGCGGAGACTGCAGCCAGCAGAGACACCTGTGCGGACCGGAGCTGAAGGCCTGAAGCCTGGGCCTTGCAGCCGATGGAGTGAGACTCTCACCCCTCAGAGTCCACAGCAGCGGAGCGGAGACTTCCCCTTACTGTCGGTCGGACGGAGCTGATGACCGGAGTTCAGGGCTGTGACTGAGGAGACCGGACGCCGCCATTGAAGAGACCAGAGCCGCCATTAGAGGGACCGGATCGGAGGACGGTACCCCAAGGATTGGTGAGAGAGCCTGTAGGCTCAATCCTGCATTGACACACAAGTTTTATGCCTATTGAACTGCCTAGGCGCAATTTACCTCAGAGCAGCAATGTTACTTTTTGTGGATTACAAATGACACCATTTAAAGCTACATGTGCACCACCTCTACAGATTCATTGCCGGTGAAGAACACTGTACTAGTACAAGGACTGAGCTCTATTACTAGGGATCAGGCCTGGTCCATTAGGTAGGCGCAGATAGATTTATTGCACCTCAGGGGTGCATAGCAGACGGTCGCCACGCTTGGCGTTCCGTTTCCCCATTGTTAGATTGATATACCTGTGTACATGTTTAAAGTGCATATTGCAGGGACCTGCCAAAGTATTGTAAGATATATGTTTAAATGCATGTTGCTATTCTTTTTCCTTACTGCCAAAGTAAAGCCAGTTATTCTTATTTCAGCAGTCTGCTTGTGAGTTCATACCAATTACACTTAGAGTATAAGCTAAGTTTTATGTGCATAGGGACGTACCCCTTTACTAACTGTGCCAGAGCGGGTAGAGCCAAATTGCCGGGGGTTGGTGGAGCTGTACTCAGGGACCCAAAACAAAACCAGCGGCTCTCTTAACTGGGGGTAGCGCTACATAAGACCTCCCATCGTAAGTTCCTCTGTTCACATATATAACAGATGTCCACCGGCCAGCTGCCACATTGTTTTGACGGAAAGAAATTAAGCACAGTACTGTCAGATCCACCGTCGCCTCTGGAAGACGGGCTAAATTATGTACTGCCACACGAGCTGCCATCCAGCTCTGTCATTTGAGTCGGTGCCTTGTTAAGCTTTCACACATCTGCCGTATTCAAAATATTTCCCTGCCAAATTCCCCCTGTTCCGTGTAAGTGGCTCATTTGCAGCATTTCTATCCCATCCCTGCTGTAGCTTCTAATGGCTGTAGGTTAACGGCAGCGTGCTAGTGACATGTTGAGATTTTTGATTGTTCATTGTTGAGGAGGGTGAATTGACCTTAGGGCCTTCACATCTTTGGATGTGAATGTTATTCTACAGAGGAAAAAATAATGCAATGGGGGTTATTTACGAAAGGCAAATCCACTTTGCACTGCAAGTGCACTGAGTGCACTTCGACTTGCAGTCGCTCTAAATCGAAGGGGTATATCTGAAATGAGGGGAAGCTCTGCTGATTTTATCATCCAATCATGTGCAAGCTAAAATGCTGTTTTTTATTTTCCTTGCATGTCCCCCCTCGGATCTACAGCAACTTTACTTCCAAGTGCACTTTCAGTGCAAAGTGGAATTTCCTTTAGTAAATAACCCCCAATGTTTCCAGTTTTGCTTTGTTTAGGTGATGAGACCCCATTGTCAGGGCCGTCTTTAAGGCAGGGCAAAAGGGGCAGCTGCCCTTGGCCCTGTCATTGTTGTGGGGCCCAAATCTGCTGCCTCATACTTGCCAACTATCCCAGTTTCAATTCCCTTGTCCTTTGAAGTTTTAGTCCTGTACTGTGTCCCAATATCTCAATGTGAAGTGCTGGTACTAATTCTGCCCAGCTCTGCCTTATTGTTGTGTACAGATGACTCACCTGCAGACCCTGTGTTTACATGTAAATAACTGGCATTCATATGTAAATAGCTGCGGCCGGTGGTATTGATATGTAAATAAAGGCGGCATTCATATGTAGATCATGCCCCCCTGCAGTGAGGAATTGATGTGCTGTAACCTCCAGCAACCAATCAGTGAGCAGTAATACTGTACAGTAATCTCTAGCAACCAATTAATCAGAAATCATTTGCTGTAACCTCTAGCAACTAATCAGTGAGCCGTAATGTGTGCTGTAACCTCTAGCAACCAGTCTAGCTGCTATTTATTGTATGTCCCAGAGCAGGTGGAGAGTGAAATTGCATGGGGGGGGGCAAGAAAATTTTTGCCCAGGGTCCAATCAATATTAAAGATGGCCCTGCCCATTGTATGCCACCAGGGTTACTTAAAGTGTATTACCTCTTTTGCAGTGACATTTGAGAAAATCCCACAATATATTTGAAATGTCTTCCAATTCACACGGCATACCTACATTTAAAAATATATATTTCTTACCTTTTAGATGTTTCTAAGGAGGAGATGTCATGGCCGACTGCAAGGGATTTTTTGAACAATGCAAGAGTAAGCAGTCCTAAGGCAGGCCATAGATTAGGAGATTTTCTTTCCTGCAACTACAGGCTGTGCTGATGGGGGAATGCCTCCCGCTAGGCTATTGTGTCCTCTTAGTGGGGGTGGGGGGGGACGAAGGGAGCTGTCCCTGCTGGGAGAACATAGTAATTTTTGCTAGCAGTTATAGCCACTGGCAAAAATCGCATGTAAAAATTTGACTGGATCAAATGGGGTACAATCAGCCTGCCCATAGATGGTTTGAATCTCGGCTGTCCCCTGCTAAACCGGCTGACCGTGTTCAAATCTAAGTCCAATTGATGAGGATCTGCCTGCACAGTACAGATAGGGTTAAATACATTTGTACTGTTTAACCACCTCCTGCCCACCGTATTGTCAAATGATGGGCGGGAGGCAGCTCTCTCGTTCTGGGATCAGTGGTGCGCTCTATCCCTGGGACACGGCGCATCACCGATCCCTGTAAAGAGCTGATGATAAGGCTCTTTACCCATGTGATCAGCTGTGTCCGGTTATCGGTATTCCTTTCTTCACACTGACAGCATGTGAGGAGAGCCGATCAGCGGCATTTCCTCTAGGGGAGATCTGCACAAATAATCAGGGTACTGATTATCAGTGCAGCTCCAACAGTGCCAAGCAGTGATGTCCGTCAGGGCTGCCTTTCAGTGCCTGTTTATCAGTGCCACCAATCAGTGCCCATCAATGCCACCTATCCATGCCGCTATCAGTGCTGCATATTGGTCCCTTCTCATCGGTGCCCTTCAGTACTGTCTCATCAGTGCCGCCTCATCAGCCCTGATTATCAGTGCATCTCCAACAGTGCCAAGCAGTGATGTCCATCAGTGCTGCCTTTTAGTGCCTGTTTATCAGTGCCCATCAATGCCACCTATCCATGCCGCTATCAGTGCTGCCTATCAGAGCTCATCAGTGCTGCATATTGGTGCCTCCTCATCGGTGCCCTTCAGTACTGTCTCATCAGTGCCGCCTCATCAGCCCTGATTATCAGTGCAGCTCCAACAGTGCCAAGCAGTGATGTACGTCAGGGCTGCCTTTCAGTGCCTGTTTATCAGTGCCACCAATCAGTGCCCATCATTGCCACCTATCCATGCCGCTATCAGTGCTGCCTATCAGAGCTCATCAGTGCTGCATATTGGTGCCTCCTCATCAGTGCCCTTCAGTACTGTCTCATCAGTGCCGCCTCATCAGCGCCCATCAGTGCAGCTTCATCAGTGCACATCAGTGAAGGAGAAACATTACTTATTTACAAAATTTAATAACAGAAACTAAGAAAAACTTTTTTTTTTTTTTTCATTTACGGTCTTTTTTCGTTTTTTTTTTTTTTTAGCATAGCGGTAAAAGAAAGCTCTATCTGTCTAAAAAAAAAAAAAAAGGTAAACATTTTGTTTGGGTTCAGCCTTGCATGACTGCGCAATTGTCATTCAAAGTGCGACAGCGCTGAAACCTCAAAATTAGCTTGGGCAGGAAAAAGGTAAAAGTGCCATTGTAGGCAAATAGTAAAAAATGGCAAACACACCTGACCAGCCCCCTCACAAAGTAAACCACCTAGGATTTTTCTTGCTTGAGGGCCCAAAATGGAGAATCTAAAAAAGGTAAGCTACAATTTTTTTTCTTTTGTTATGCTATGTGAATGGGAGTAGGCAAAAGTTGAAATACTGTTTAACCCTTTTACCGACTGGTCTGTACATCATAGGGGTGGCTATCGAGGCTGGAGCCCCGAATCTGAAGCCCATAGCCCAGAGTCTCTGTCCTGCCACATCATTTTGTTGGTTCTGGCTCAGTAGGACCTGCAGCAGTGTGATCATCCAGCACAGCCAGGGATTGGTGGACAAGCTGGCTGGATCTACACTGTGCAGTCAGGAAGGAAGACTTCACCTGTCAAATCGAGAGTGTGATGTCGGGCATAGGCGGGACTGCTACCAAGACCCGCCCTTCTGTCATCCAACCAGTGGAGCCCCGGCATTCATACATTGCTGGCCGGGACAAAGTTGCAGAGGGTCAGGATCATGGGTGTAGCGTGAGGAGTTGCAACTGTCTCTTGCTTAAAGCAGAGCTCCACCCTAAAGTGGAACTTCCGCTCATCGGACCCCTCCCCCCTCCGGTGCCATAGTTGGCACCTTTCAGCGGGGAGGGGGGGTGCAGATACCTGTATAATACAGGTATCTGCACCCACTTCCGGGAATAGACTCCCGTGGGAGTCATGCCCCTTCGTGTCACCCCCCGCTGTCTCCTGGGAAACACACAGGTCCCAGGAGATAGCAGGGACCACTTACGACACGTAATGCGCGCTAGGGAACCGGGAAGTGAAGCCGCAACGCTTCACTTCCTGATTCACTCAATGAGAATGGCGGCGGCAGCAGCCGAGAACCAAGGGATTGCTCGGCTTCGGCTGCCGACATCGCTGGACACTGGGACAGGTAAGTGTCCATTTATTAAAAGTCAGCAGCAGCAGTATTTGTAGCTGCTGGCTTTTAATAATTTTTTTTTTAGGTGGACTCCCTCTTTAACCGCTTCCCGACCGGCGCACGACGATGTACGTCGTCAGAATGGCATGGACAGGCAAAAGGGCATACAGGTACATCCCTTTAAGATTGCCGCCGTGCCATTGCGTGCGCGCCGGTCGGGAGTCCGGTCCGGGGATATATTCGTCTCACGGGAAGGCTGAACGGGGAGATGCGGAAATAAACAGCATCTCCCCGTTCTGCCTAGCAACTAGTGACACTGATCTCTGCTCCCTGTGATTGGAGCAGAGATCAGTGTTCACTAAATCACAGCCACGCCCCCCCACAGTTAGTAACACGCCCCTAGGAACACTTAACGCCTACACCGCCACCTAGTGGTTAACCCCTTCACTGCCAGTGTCATTTGCACAGGAATCAGTGCATTTAAATAGCACTGATTGCTGTATAAATGACAATGGTCCCAAAAATGTGTCAAAAATGTCCGATTATCAGGAACTAAGTACTCACCGAGGCCAAGATGCCGAGAGCGGTTGCCCTTGCGACTCAGCGCCTACCGCCCCTGAAGATGGTACAGGGGACAGTTGGCACCAAGAGGCACAAGCCACCTGTTGGGTGGTGGCTAGGCGTGGATCCAGGTGTAGTTGGGGTATACTGGAAGACTGGCGGAGGCTCCAACACTGATGGGTAGACAGGCAGCAGGCTGAGGATCAAACACAAGGTTAATCAGGCACAAGCAGAAGGTCAACACAGAAGGGCAAGTCCAGATAGAATGGTCAGGTATAAGCAAGAGGTCAAGGCAGGCTGAGGGTCAAGTACTGCATAAGCAGGAGTGGAAGTCCGGTATGCAGGCCGAGGGTCAAACACAGGAGAGAGGTGGTGATCCGGGTAAACAAGCCAAGGGTCAAGGTTGGAGAAGGTAACGAGGTCAAGACAATCCGGGTCGGCAACGGGTAGGCAAGTAGATACAGCAGGCACAGGTACAAGGAACAAGGGAACAGCTGAGAGACGAACCAGCGTCTGTTTGGGTCCAGGGGCCTCTCTTTTATAGGCCGGCTGGAGGTCACATGGGACGTGCACTAGCGCGCATGCGCGCGCGCCGTTCAGCTGGGCCGCGCACGTTCGTGCGCCGCCACATCGTTCCTCTGACTCCTACTGTGCGCCGCAGCGCCGGACCCATGCGCCTGCGCACTGGGGCGCGCGGCGGATCAGGTCCCTGACAGTGCCCCCCCCCGAGGGGCGGACTCCGGACGCCCAGACTATCCATTAGTTCAGGATGCTCCTGCTGGAAAATCTTAATTAGCCTTGGTGCATGGAAATTTCCCGATGGCTCCCAGGAATTATCCTCCGATGGGTACCCCTTCCATTTCACTAGATACTGTAGCTGACGACCCACCTTCCTGCACCCTAGAAGTGATTCCACCTCGAATTCTTCCATACCATCGATTGTGACAGGTGGTGGCGGAGGTTCCTCTCTGTTTGGGAAGGGACTTGGAACCAAAGGTCTCAGTAAAGATGCATGGAAAACAGGATGTATCTTGTATGTTTTTGGTAGCGAAAGCTCAAAGGCCACAGGATTCACTGCCTTTTTGACCTCAAATGGCCCAATGAATTTGGGGCCCAGTTTCCGTGAGGGGCAAGAGAGCCTGAGATGAGCCGTTGACAACCACACTTTTTCTCCAATTTTGAAATGGGGGTTCTCCCTCCTTCCTCCTATTGTGGTATCTTTCGTACCCTTCTTGAGCCTGTTGCATGGTCTCCTGGAGTTTTCGGAAGTTGGTTTGAATGGCCTCTAGACGCTCTTGTACCGCAGGAACTGGTGATTCAGGAATCGAGTTTGGCAGAAATGATGGGTGGAAGCCACAGTTTGCCCAGAAAGGAGTTTGGTTGGTAGCTGAGTGGGAAGAATTATTGTATGCGAACTCCGCGTACGCCAGCAAGGAGGACCAATCATTTTGAGCAGAGGAGCAGAAGCATCGTAAATACTGCTCGAGCGTTTGGTTGGTACGCTCTGTTTGGCCATTACTTTGTGGGTGGTAGGCTGAAGAAAGACAGATCTTGATTCCTAAGGTCTTGCAGAGTGCCTTCCAAAACTTTGAGGTGAATTGGGAACCTCTGTCAGAGACAATGCTCCTGGGGACCCCATGGAGTCTGACGACCTCTTTGGTAAAGATGTTGGCAGTCTCGAGAGCAGAGGGAGTACCAACCATGGGCAAGAAGTGGGCCATTTTGGACAGTCGATCAACCACTACCAGTATGGTAGAAAATCCTTCTGAGGGGGGTAGTTCCACAATAAAATCCATTGAAATGTCTGCCCATGGACGTTCCGGGATGGGTAATGGCCTCAATAACCCCCAGGGCTTGGTTTTTTGACCCTTGTTTCGTTGGCATGGGACACAGGAAGAGATGTAAGTACGGCAGTCCTGCCTCCAGCCTGGCCACCAAAAGGTGCGAGAGATGAGTTCGGCCGTCTTCCGGTTCCCGAAGTGACCTGCCAGTTTGTGGTCATGGAGAGTCTTCAAAACCAAAGGTCTTACTTCTAGGGGTACAAAAATTTTATTCCGAGACCAGAATAGGTCTTCACGTTTCTCTAGAGTAGACACAATGGGGTCCTGACAATGAGCTGAGGCAGTGAGGAGAGAGGTAGACAGATCTGCCGGAGTAAGAAGCAGAAAATTTTGGGGAGCCAAAATGGTACTTGGTTCCGACATTTGAGAAGATTCCGGAGAGATTCGGGAGAGGGCATCTGCTTTGCCATTCTTTGACCCCGGCCGATAGGAAATATGAAAGGTAAATCTAGAAAAAAAAAGTGCCCAGCGAGCTTGCCGAGGCCTCAACCGTTTGGCGGTACGTAAATATTCGAGGTTCTTATGATCAGTAAAAATAGTAATTGGATGAGTTGCCCCCTCCAGAAGGTACCTCCATTCTTCCAAGGCGGCCTTAATGGCTAATAACTCGCGATCACCAACATCATAATTTCTTTCGGATGGGCTCAATTTCCGGGAGGCAAAGGCCACTGGGTGAAGGAGGGCTTTTGGCCCGTGGCGTTGTGACAGGATGGCACCTGTGGCAGATTCCGAGGCGTCAACCTCCAGTACAAAGGGAAGTAGAGGATCCGGGTGTCGTAGAATAGGAGCAGAGGTGAAGAGGGTCTTTAGTTTGGTGAAGGCATCCTGGGCTTCCTGGGACCATTGAAAACGGCCATGTTGTTGGGTTAGGCGGGTGATGGGAGCAACGATAGAGGAGAACCCGATGATGAACCTCCGATAAAAATTAGCAAACCCAATGAAACGTTGGACGGCCTTTTTGTCCTTGGGAGCTGACCATTCTATCACCGCCTTGACCTTTTGGGGATCCATTGCAGTGCCTTCGGTAGAGATGATGAACCCCAAGAACTGTACAGAAGTTTTCTCAAATTCACATTTTTCGGCCTTAAGATATAGTTGATGGGCTCTAAGGATGGCAAGTACTCTCCTAACGTGACTCCGATGCATTTCCAAGGTGGCTGAAAAAATAAGGATATCGTCCAGGTATACAACCAAGAAGTCGTCCAGGTGCTCCCTAAAGATGTCATTCACCAGATGTTGGAAGGTAGCTGGAGCATTACACAGGCCAAAGGGCATCACCAAATACTCATAATGGCCAAACCTGGACCTGAAGGCTGTTTTCCACTCGTCACCTGCGCGGATCCTGACAAGATTATAAGCGCCCCTTAAATCAAGCTTGGAAAAAACTTTGGCCGATCGGAAACGTTGGAGGAGCTCGGGAATTAGAGGTAGTGGGTACCGGTTCTTCACCGTGATTTTATTAAGCTCCCTATAGTCGATGCAAGGTCGGAGTGACCCATCTTTTTTCCCCACAAAAAAAATGCCAGCCCCAGCCGGGGAGGTAGAGGGCCGAATGAAGCCTTTTTCAAGGTTTTCGTCAATGTAGGCTTTCAACGATTTTAACTCAGTTTCAGATAACGGGAATATGCGCCCGAAAGGAATCTCGGAGCCAGACAAAAGCTCAATGGGGCAGTCATAAGCCCGGTGAGGTGGTAGATGGTCGGCCTTCTTTTTGTCAAACACATCCCTGAAGTCTTGATAGGCAGGCGGAATGTGCTGGAGGTTTTCTGGTGCCGAGATGACTGCCAGATGACAGCTCGGAGCCGGGGAGATGCAATGTTGATGACAGTAGGGAGAAGAGAAGGAGACCTCCTTTCGGTCCCAATGGATCTGGGGATCATGGGCCTGTAACCAAGGGAGTCCCAGGATGATGGGAAACATCGGGGAAGAAATCAAATCAAAACGTAGCAGTTCCTGGTGGCCGGAGTCTGTAGTGGTGAGGATAGGTGAGGTCTCCTGGACAACTGGTCCTGAGTGTGGAAGGGACCCGTCAGCCAAGTGGACCAGTAAGGGTCTTTCTTTATTTAGACAAGGGATGTGCCATTCGTTGGCGATGGAAATGTCCAGAAAACAACTGCAGGCGCCTGAATCAATTACGGCCGGGAGCCGAATCTTCTTTCCCGCCAGCTGTAGGGAGACAGAAAGAGTCACGTAAGCCTGGACAAGGTTAATGGTTTGACAGTTGCGAGTGGTTTGAGATGGCAACTTACTGGGCCAGATGGGGCAGTTCAGTAGGTAGTGCCCGGAACCCCCACAGTAGAGGCACAGGTTAGACCTGCGTCTGCGTTGCCTTTCTTCCTGAGAAAGCCGAGGGCGAACTAGGCCAAGTTGCATGGGCTCCCCCTCCGGAGCCGGCGTACCTGGAGAAAAGGAGGAGGCAGGGTATGTAGGCGGTGCCCTAGGGGGTGCCCATACTGGTCGGGGATTCTGTAGGCGCTCGGAACGCCGTTCCCGCATGCGTCGGTCCAACTTGGTGGCCAGTTGGATTAACTCCTCCAGGGTTGTGGGGGTCTCCACCCGAGCTAACTCATCCTTCAGGGTTTCGTTCAGCCCCAATCGATATTGATAACGGAGGGCTGCCTCGTTCCAGGTAGTGTCGGCTGACCATTTGCGAAACTCCGCCGTGTAGTCTTCCACTAGCCTTTTGCCCTGGGAGAGAGTATGTAGTGTGGCTTCGGCAGTGGCAGAACGCTGAGGGTCATCATAAAGTTGGCCCATTGCTTCAAAGAAAGAGTCCACATTGTTTAGCAGGGGGTTCCTCTGCTCCATGAGACCGTGGGCCCAGGTCTGGGGTTCCTCTGATAGCAGTGACATGACAAATCCCACTTTTACAATCTCTGAAGAGAAAGTTTGGGGCTGTAAGGCAAGGTACAAGGTGCAGGCATTCTTGAAAGACCTGAACTTCCTGCGATCGCCTGAAAATCGCTCAGGTACTGGGACCTTGGGTTCGGGTACAGCCATCATCATGGCAGGTGGCGCTTGGGCCTGCGGTGCAGAACTTCCACTGGCTGATCCAGGAGCTGGGCTTGACGGAAGAGAGGCCGTTGCCAACTGTTGAAGACGGCTGTCCACTTGTATATAGCCTTCTTGCAGCTTTTGTACAGCTTCCATGAGGGCAGATACCTGTTGGCATAGCATCTCCAGAGGAGATCCCGCTCTGTTGGCCTCTGTCATGGCTGGTTCGTACTATCAGGAACTAAGTACTCACCGAGGCCAAGATGCCGAGAGCGGTTGCCCTTGCGACTCAGCGCCTACCGCCCCTGAAGATGGTACAGGGGACAGTTGGCACCAAGAGGCACAAGCCACCTGTTGGGTGGTGGCTAGGCGTGGATCCAGGTGTAGTTGGGGTATACTGGAAGACTGGCGGAGGCTCCAACACTGATGGGTAGACAGGCAGCAGGCTGAGGATCAAACACAAGGTTAATCAGGCACAAGCAGAAGGTCAACACAGAAGGGCAAGTCCAGATAGAATGGTCAGGTATAAGCAAGAGGTCAAGGCAGGCTGAGGGTCAAGTACTGCATAAGCAGGAGTGGAAGTCCGGTATGCAGGCCGAGGGTCAAACACAGGAGAGAGGTGGTGATCCGGGTAAACAAGCCAAGGGTCAAGGTTGGAGAAGGTAACGAGGTCAAGACAATCCGGGTCGGCAACGGGTAGGCAAGTAGATACAGCAGGCACAGGTACAAGGAACAAGGGAACAGCTGAGAGACGAAGCAGCGTCTGTTTGGGTCCAGGGGCCTCTCTTTTATAGGCCGGCTGGAGGTCACATGGGACGTGCACTAGCGCGCATGCGCGCGCGCCGTTCAGCTGGGCCGCGCACGTTCGTGCGCCGCCACATCGTTCCTCTGACTCCTACTGTGCGCCGCAGCGCCGGACCCATGCGCCTGCGCACTGGGGCGCGCGGCGGACCAGGTCCCTGACACCGTTGTGTCCGCCATAATGTCGCATTCACAATAAAAATCGCTGATCGCCGCCATTACTAGTAAAAAAAAAATTATTAATAAAAATGCTATAAAACTATCCCCTATTTTGTAAACGCTATAACTTCTGCGCAAACCAATCAATAATCGCTTATTGCAATTTATTTTTACCAAAAATATGTAGAATACGTATCAGCCTAAACTGAGGAAAACATTTTTTTATATATTTTTCAAAATGTACGCTTTTTTTGTGTATAGCGCAAAAAAAAAAAAAACGCAGGGGCGATCAAATACCACCAAAAGAAAGCTCTATTTGTGGGGAAAAAAAGGACGTCAATTTTGTTTGGGAGCCACGTCGCACGACCGCGCAATTGTCAGTTAAAGCGACACAGTGCCGAATCACAAAAAGTGGTCTGGTCTTAAGCCAGTTCAAAATGGTCTGAAAGTGGTTAAAATGACATGCCTTCCAGTTCCAACCCCCTGTGCTCCCTTTCCATGTACCTCCGTCTCGTGAGTTGGCCCCGCCCTCGGCGAATTGACCCCACCCCCTCCGTGAGTTGGCCCCGCCCCCTCCACAAGCTGGCCCTGCCTTCTCCTCGCTTGTCTCCTCCCCTCACCTTTCGCTCCAATTCATTCCCTGCTGATCTCTCCTGGCCTCGTTTTTCCCCTCTCACTCCCCACCTGTCCTCAGTAGATCCTACAAGCAAGCATGTTTATGGTGAGAGCAGAGGATGGGGGTGACTGAGTACATTCTACTGACGGGGCTGGGGGCTTCCCCGGATTTCCCCCTGGAGTGACAGGAGCCAGCATGTGGAAGGGATAAGTTCTGAACATGCTGGGATTTGTAGTGTGCAGGCAGCAGCAGGACCCCTGTGGACATAATGGCATAGTGCTGGGCCCATGCTCCAGAGGCATGTGCCACCTCCCTGTCACATTATGTCAGGGGTGCTCAGCCGCCAGCCATACCCGCCCTGGAGGACAGCAGCCGCCGTCAGCCTTACCTGCCCTGGAGGACAGCAGCCGTCGTCAGCCTTACCCGCCCTGGAGGACAGCAGCCGTCGTCAGCCTTACCCGCCCTGGAGGACAGCAGCCGCCGCCATCCTTACCCGCCCTGGAGGACAGCAGCTGTCGTCAGCCTTACCCACCCTGGAGGACAGCCGCCACCGCCAGCCATTTCCGCCCTGGGGGACAGCCGCCACCGCCAGCCATACCTGCCCTGGGGGACAGCCGCCACCGCCAGCCATACCTGCCCTGGGGGACAGCAGCAGCCACCAGCCATACCTGCTCTGGGGGACAGCAGCAGCAGCCGCCACTGCCAGCCATGCCCGCCCTGGGGAACAGCAGCAGCCGCCAGCCATACCTGCCCTGGGCGACAGCAGCAGCCACCACCGCCAGCCTTACCCACCCTGGAGGACAGCAGCCGCCGCCATCCTTATCCACCCTGGGGGACAGCCGCCACCGTCAGCCATTTCCGCCCTGGGGGACAGCTGCCACCGCCAGCCATACCTGCCCTGGGGGACAGCAGCCGCCACCGCCAGCCATACCCGCCCTGGGGGACAGCAGCAGCCGCCAGCCATACCTGCCCTGGGCGACAGCAGCAGCAGCCGCCACCGCCAGCCATGCTTGCCCTGGGGGACAGCAGCAGCCGCCAGCCATACCTGCCCTGGGGGACAGTAGCAGCAGCAGCCACCACCGCCAGCCATACCCACCCTAGAGGACAGCAGCAGCCGCTAGTCATACCCGCCCTGGGGGAGAGCAGCAGCCATGAAGATTGAGGTCAGTTTTTTTATAAGATTAAACAGCAATGGACATGTCTGTTTTCTACACTGGGCTGCTTTCAAACTGATCCACCGGTGCAGCTGCGGGTTGCCTGCACTGAGCCATAGACTTCTGTTATTACCTGCAGGTTTGGTGCGCTTTCACAAAGTGCATCCATCACACCTGCAGTATATAATAGAATTCTATGGCAACTAACCTGCAGGAAAGCCACAGGTACACTGCGCTGCACACACGGTGTCAACCACAGTGCATCAGTGTGAAAGCAGCCTTAGGCCCCTTTTTATGTGATCAGTCCAATCTGGTCCGCCTGTCTGTTTTTCAGGTGGACCCAATCAGACCCTCCATTCACTTCTATGGAGCTGCAGATGTAAACAGATTTGTGTCCGTGTACACTTGGCTACCTCCAGTCTCTGCTCTACTGACACCGTCCTCTGCCCTTCTGTCACCGCCCACTGCCGTACTGTCACCGCCCACTGCCGTACTGACACCGCCCACTGCCGTACTGACACCGCCCACTGCCGTACTGACACCGTCCTCTGCCGTACTGACACCGTCCTCTGCTCTACTGACACCGGACTCGAGTTATTTTAGAACTTAGAACATTTTCGAATTTATACGTTTTGTCTGCACCTTATATTATCCAGTCAACGTTTATTACTATTTATTTTTTATCAAGCTAATATATTTATACATCTGATTGTATTTGCACTGGCACTTATCACTTTTATTATCCTATCACTTACCATTTTATTTTTACTTTTTGCCAGTTATCACTTTACCTGTGTATTTCATTTACACCATTACCTGTCGAATTGTCCGACGGATTCGTTCTGTCAGACCTAGTCCGGCGAAATGTCCGGTCGTGTGTACGCGGCATTAGGCTGCATTCACACTTTAGTGTTTTGAATCGCGGGCAGATTTGCCGCTATTCTGCCCGCTATTTGAAAGCGCTGATGTGTAAATGACAAATCGCGGGACTCGCATTTGAGATGCCATTCATTTGAATTACACCTAAATTTGCGGTGCGGGTCTGCCACGATTGTCGCGTGAAAAATTGTGGCAACCCGCATCGCTGGAAGCATGTCGCCCCAAAAAAGTTCAGAAACTACTTTTGGGCGACGTGCTTCCAGCAATTGCAGCGATTTATCGTTGCAGACCCACACCATGATTTTTGGTGTCATTCAAATGCATGGCATCTCAAATGCGGGTCCCGCGATTTGTCATTCACACATCGGCGCTCTAAAATCGCGGGCAGAATCGTGGCAAATCTGCCCGCGATTCATAACACTGAAGTGTGAATGCAGCCTAAAAGGGGAGCTATAACTTATTACTTTACCATACTATAACAGGAACTGAGCCATCTAGTGGCCAGCCAGCTAACTTCACCTGCTAACACACCGGCTATGTATTAAACACTCTAAACCAGTGGTCCTCAGCTCCTGTCCTCAGAACCCACTAACAGGCCAGATTTTAAATATTACCTTGGGGAGATGCAGACTAGAATACTGCAAGCACTGAGCAGCAAATTATATCACCTGTGATGTATTTCAGTTATCTTGCAAACCTGGCCTGTTAGTGGGCCCTGAGGACAGGAGTTGAGAACCACTGCTCTAAACACTCACTCTAACCATAGTTTGCCTGCCTTGACCCTAACCTGTTCCTGGATTATTCTATCCTGTGTGGCCTGCCCTGGCCTTTGTCTTTGCCTAGACTTTTTCCTCTATTACGCTTATTGTCTGCCTCTATTAGGCCTCTGGGCATTTGCGTTTCGATGCAACAAAAATTGAAAGAGGCCTCTAGAAGCGATGTTTATAACTTCCAGTGGGCATGAGGCCCTACGCTTATTGTCTACCTCCTGCCCTGACCAACACCTGTCTTTGGACATGTTACGGGATACTCACCTGCTGTGCTACAGCCCTTGCTTAATTCTCCTGAAGATTACAGGTACTCTTTCCTTTATCCAAGCTTAGTTCTTCTCAGCTCAGCTTTTTCGTGCAGATTAGAACACTTGTCAGTTTTTATTGCTGTCTGTGCCTAGGGTTGCCACCTGTCCAGGATTTATCCGGACAGTTCGGGTTTGGAATCATGCATCCAGGTTTCAGACTGTCTGAGACCCGGCCACATTATTTAGACTGGACTATGGCTTCCCAGCAGGGTTCCTGGCTGCAGTTGTCTAAGCTGAGAGTGTATTTTACACTCTTTCACACTGCCCAAAGCCAGCACTAACAACCTCCCCAAAAACACACAGACGGGAGAGGAGAGAGGGCTCGATCTGCTCCTCTTCCATCCCTGCCCTACCCTTATTTGTCTGCCCACACTTCAATCCCTGGCACTGGGATCAGAAAAGGAAAGTTGGGGCTGGAAATTTGAAGTCGAGAAGCCTCAGATACATCTGGATGAGAGGTGCTGACTGCCAAGGGGTAGGTGAGCTCACCATCCATCCCTGTCTGTGACTGAAGTCTCCCCCTTCTCTCTCCTGTCTCTGAGTGAGTACACTAAGGCAAATCAGGGTTCTCAGAACACCCCTTACATCAGAGTTCCCCTTTACACCAGAGGCCACAGTGTTTCCCCTTACATCAGAGTCTTCTTTGTACATCAGAGTTCTCAGTGTTCCCCTTTAAATCAGGGTTTCCAGAGCATCCCTTATGTTAGAGGTCCTAGAGTTCTCCCTTACATGAGAGTCTGCAGAGTCCCCCCTTACAGTGAAAGGGAACTCTGCGAGTTCAGATGTAAAAGGGGAACTCTGTGGACTCGGATGTTAAGGGGGACTCTGATTATTAACTTCATATGATTAGAAATGTTATTTAATAGCAAAATATATGTATAGTTTATACTATTAAAAAAAATATTGCTGTGCGCCGCTAAAGTGTTCGGGTTTGACTTAACTAAAAGGTGGCACCCGCAGTGGTTCCCAGAGAGCAGTGTGAACTGCATCGCACCAGTGTGAACCCATCCTTAAAGTGTAATTAAAGGCTATGTATGTCTTGCTTAAAAACATTACCTCCCCCTCCTCCTACCTATGCTGCATACCATTTATAAATACAAGGAGTATTAATAACTTTTCCTTAAAGTGATTGTATTGTTCACTTGGTGATTTTTACCTGTAGGTAAATATAATATCTCCTAAACCTGTAAGGTTTAGGAGATATTGACCCTGAATGCCGCCGCTGACATCAGCGGCACATGGGCTCTGCCGGAACGAAGGGCTCCCGCACGAATGCGCCGGAGCCAGCGATCCCGGAAGAAACGCTGATGGAACATGTCGGCCCCCTTAGCGGTGACCGGGGGCGCTTCGAGAGCTTCATTCTAAGGTAAGTATTTCATAACGTGCTAGTGTGCGATGCATACTAGCACATTATGCTGTTGTCTTGCAGGTTTTTTTTTTTCTTTCTTCGGTTTACTACGGCTTTAATCTGCTTCAGTGCAGTCAATGATCTAGAAGAAATAACGCCCATTTTTTAGGTTGACTTGCTGAAACACTGGGGCATTACGGAAGTAATTTGAATAGCTACTATACCTTTTCTTTGTTTCTCTTGCAAAGTGCAAATATCGTATATTTGGGGTATATTTGAGGGACCTTTTATCAATCCTGTTGCAAGGCAAGGCACAGCTAAACGGATATAGTGAGAAGCATCATGAGACAGATTTATTGCAAAGTTACAGCCTTAATCATAAATGCCACTTCTCTCCAGGAAAAACATCAGGGACAGAATGATATTCTGCAAAAGGTACAGGGATTGGACTGCTGGGGATTGGTCATTTTCTCTGATGAATCCCTTTTCTGATTGTTTGGGACATCTGGAAAAAACCTTGTCTGGAGAAGAAAAGGTGAGCGCTACCATCAGTCCTGTGTCATGCCAACAGTAAAGCATCCTGAGACCATTCATGTGTTGGGTTGCTTCCAGGGGTCAAGTCCTGGGGAAAAAAGTGTGGGAACTCCCACCCAAGATCCACTTCCTCACCAAAAAATAAAAATGATACGCTCATATGCACAAATGCTTCAAAAGTGGTATTTTTCATCCAATTTTCGGATTGTGTGTATGAAGCTTAACTGTTAGTACATAAAAAAAAAAAAAACAATCCGCAATAAACATAAATACGGTAATTCTCTGAATAATCAGCATTCATTCAATTGTGCTTCCATGCGAATATGAACATCATGTTCTGATCTTTATTGGGGAATTTTATTTTGTATATAGAGTGTTTATGTGGTGAGTTTACACTTTTCATCGAACAGAGTTTGGATAACACAGGGTTAAACGGAAAGGTCATAAATGAACTGCACATTATCTGGACAGAATGCTTGGGGACATAGTGATGTGTTCCTGCTTAGGAGATGTATGTTAGCTTGGGGGGCTGCAAACTCTGCAGGGCTCCAACACACACTCGCTGCTATTCCAACCCTTCACATATTTCCACATAAACTTCCCTCCTGGCATTAAACTTTGCCAGGTATTGTGCTCAGCTCACCACCCCAAACTGATGTTCCTCCCTCAGCTCACCTCTCTCCCTGCATGTCCTGTCAGCAGAATAGCTATGCTACTCCTCTGGGTTCTCTCATCATATGGCACTGAAGATAGAGGAGGGGGGGATTCAGTGGGACACACAGAGCAAGTATGCAGGAGAATGGGGGGGGGGGGGGGGAGGAGACAGAAAATCAGGAGGGGCCGGCGGGGAGGAGCGCATCATGAGAGGTCTGACTAAACACAATCTCTTAGCAGCAGGGACCTGATCTACCCGTCAGCTAGCTGTGATTGGCAGGTAGATCGAAGCGGAAGCTGTCATGGGGCCCCCTACTGGCAATGCCTGAATGGTCAGTCCACCCCTGGTGTGCGTCACTTACTATTGTGAGCTGTGTCGGCGGCTGCTGGTGTAGAACCTGCCACACAGCTTGCATACTTCAAAGTCTTGCAGGACACGGCTGCTAACGGGAACTGAGTTCCTGTTGTGGAAAAATTACAGGAACTCAGTTCCCTTGAGTTCCCACAGGACTTGAGCCCTGGTTGCTCCTCAGCCAAGGGAGTGGGCTCACTCACAATTTTGCCTAAGAACACAGCCATGAATAAAGAATGGTACAAAAACATCCTCTGAGTTCCACTTCTCCCAACCATCCAAGAACAGTTTGGTGATGAACAATGCCTTTTTTATCATGATGGAGCACCTTGCTATAAGGCAAAAATGATAACTAAGTGACTTGGGGAGCAAAACATCAAAATGTTGTGCCTTTGGCCAGGAAACTCCCCAGACCTTAATCCCATTGAGAACTTGTGTTCAATCCTCAAGAGGCAGGCGAACAAAAAGCCCCACAAATTCTGACAAACTCCAAGCATTAATTATGCAAGCATGGGCTGCCATCAGTCAGGATGTGGCCCAGAAGTTGATTGACAGCATCCCAGGGTGAATTGCAGAGGTCTTGAAAAAGAAGGGTCAACACGGCAAATATTGACTCTTTGCACAAACTTATAGTGCCTTGTCATGTTACAGACAAAAACATACGTGTATTTTATTGGAATTTTATGTGATAGACCAACACAAAGTGGCACATAATAGTGAAGTGGCAGATAAATGGTTTTCAATTTTTTTTACAATTAAATATGTGAAAAGTGTGGCGTGCATTTGTATTCAGCCGCCCGGAGTCAACACTTTGTAGAACCACCTTTCGCTGAAATTACAGCTGCAAGTCTTTTTGGGATGTCTCTACCAGCTTTGCACATCTAGAGAGTGACATTTTTGCCCATTCTTCCTTGCAAAATAGCTCAAGCTCTGTCAGATTTAACGGAGAGAGTCTGTGAGCAGCAATTTTCAAGTCTTGCCACAGATTCTCAATTGGATTTAGGTCTGGACTTTGACTGGGCCATTCTAACACATGAATATGCTTTGAACTAAACCATTGCATTGTAGCTCTGGCTGTATGTTTAGGGTCGTTGTCTTGGTGGAAGGTGAACCTCTGCCCCAGTCTCAAGTCTTTTGCAGATTCTATCAGGTTTTCTTCTAAGATTGCCCTGTATTTGGCTCCATCCATCTTCGCATCAACTCTGACCAGCTTCCCTGTTCCTACTGAAGAAAAGCATCCCCACAGCATGATGCTGCCACTACCATGTTTCACAGTGGGGATGGTGTGTTCAGGGTGATGTGCAGTGTTAATTTTCCACCACAAATAGCGTTTTGCTTTTAGGCAAAAAGTTAAATTTTGGTCTAATCTGACCAGAGCCCCTTGTTCCACATGTTTGCTGTGTCCCCCTCATGGCTTCTTGCAAACTGTAAACAGGACTTCTTATGGTTTTCTTTCAACAATGTCTTTCTTCTTACCACTCTTCCATAAAGGTCAGATTTGTGGAGAGCACGACTAATAGTTGTCCTGTGGACAGATTCTCCCACCTGAGCTGTGGATTTCTGCAGCTCCTCCAGAGTTACCATGGACCTCTTGGCTGCTTCTCTGATTAATATTCTCCTTGCCCGGCCTGTCAGTTTAGGTGGACGGCCATGTCCTGGTAAGTTTGCAGTTGCGCCATATGCCGCGTACACACGTGCGGACTTTGTCCGCCGGACCTAGTCCAGCGGACAATCCGCCGGACTTTCCAGCGGGGCTTCGCCGGACTTTCCGAGGTGTGACTTGCCCACACACGCACGGACTTCTCCGGCGGACAATCCGCTGGCCAAAGTCCGCGGGACTTTTGAAAATGAACGGACTTGCCCACACACGGAGCAGTCCGTTCATTTAGAACGTAACTTCAGGTTACGTAGCTAGCGTAGGCAGTAAATGCCGGCGCGCTAGCTCCGTCACCTGGCATGGATTTAAAGGGACTTCCCCCAAATCCATCTCAGACCCTTATCCGAGCACGCAGCCCGGCCGGCCAGGAAAGGGGTGGGGACGAGTGAGCGCCCCCCCCTCCTGAGCCGTACCAGGCCGCGTGCCCTCAACATGGGGGTGCCCTGGGAAAGGGGGGCCGTGCGGCCCCCCCACCCCAAAGCACCTTGTCCCCATGTTGATGAGGACAAGGGCCTCTTCCCGACAACCCTGGCCGTTGGTTGTCGGGGTCTGCGGGCGGGGGCTTATCGGAATCTGGGAGCCCCCTTTTATAAGGGGGCCCTCAGATCCCGGCCCCCCACCCTATGTGAATGAGTATGGGGTACGATGTACCCCTACCCATTCACCTAAGGTGTAAAATGATAAGCCCCCGCCCGCAGACCCCCGACAACCAACGGCCAGGGTTGTCGGGAAGAGGCCCTTGTCCTCATCAAAATGGGGACAAGGTGCTTTGGGGTGGGGGGGGGGCGCACGGCCCCCCTTTCCCCAGGGCACCCCCCATGTTGAGGGCACGCGGCCTGGTACGGCTCAGGAGGGGGGGGCGCTCGCTCGTCCCCACCCCTTTTCTGGCCGGCCGGGCTGCGTGCTCGGATAAGGGTCTGAGATGGATTTGGGGGGAACCCCCACGCCGTTTTTTTCGGCGTGGGGAGTCCCTTTAAATCCATGCCAGGTGACGGAGCTAGCGCGCCGGCATTTACTGCCTACGCTAGCTACGTAACCTGAAGTCACGTGCTAAATGAACGAACTTGCCGATGAGCGCCAAGTCCGTTCATTTTCAAAAGTCCGGCGGACTAGCCTACTAACGGCGGGATTGTCCGCCGGACTGCCAAGTCCAGCAGATAATTTTAAAACAAAACTTAAAACTTTGGTCCGCCTGACTTTTGGGAAAAAAAGTCCGCCGACGCCCACACACAAGGTGATTGTCTGCTGGACTTGAGTCCAGAGGATAATCCCGCGGGATAGTCCCTTCGTGTGTACGCGGCAATACTCTTTCCATTTTCGGATGATGGATTGAACAGTGCTCCATGAGATGTTCAAAGCTTTGGATATTTTTCTATAACCTAATCCTGCTTTAAACTTCTACACAACTTTATCCCTGACCTGTCTGGTGTGTTCCTTGGCCTTCATGATGCTGTTAGTTCACTAAGGTTCTCTAACAAACCTCTGAGGCTTCACAGAACAGCTGTAAGTATACTGAGATTAAATTGCACAAAGGTGGTATCTATTTACTAATTGGGTGATTTCTGAAGGTAATTGGGTTCCACTAGATTTTAGTTAGGGGTATTGTAGTAAAGAGGGTCTGAATACAAATGTACCCCACACTTTTAAGATATTTATTTGTAAAAAATCTTTGAAAACCATTTATCGTTTTCCTTCCACTTCACAATTATGTGCCACTTTGTGTTGGTCTGTCACATAAAATCCATTTACGTTTTTTGGTTGTAACATGACAAAATGTGAAAAATGTCAAGGGGTATGAATACTTTTTCAAGGCACTGTAATGTAATTGTCAATAAAAAGCCTTTGATACTAATAAAATGTAATTATACTTCTGACAAAAAGATCTAAAAACACTTAGTGCTGGCTTTGGGCAGTGTAAAAGAGAGTGTAACAGACACTCTCAGCTTAGACAACTGCAGCCAGCAACCCTGCTGGGAAGCCATAGTCCAGTCTGAATAATTTGTCCGGGTTTCAGGCAGTTTGAAACCCGGACACATGATTCCAAACCCGAACTGTCCGGGTGAATTCCAGACAGGTGGCAACCCTGTACTCATACCAGATGAGACTTTGAAAAGGCAGGCTGGAGAAGTATCAGTTTAGTTAACCTGTAGCCTTCAGGAGGTCTCAGAATCTATATAGATGATCCAGAGTGCCTAGATGATAAGTTGGGTATTACTATCATGTATGTGGGTAAAACAATATATAAAACTTTTATAATCCCTTCCCGCCGAGCGTACGCAGATGTGCATACTCGGCTTTTGGGGGCTACACCGGGATTAAACCCGCAGCTGCAGGCATCATCCCGGTACCGTTGTTTAGAGCGGGCGATTGGCTATCCAGGTATAACAACTGATGTGGCTAAAGGCCGCTTGGCTGTTATACCGGAGGAGCGGGAGGGGACGCCCTCCCCTACCGCCGCCTCACGCCGCTTTTCCCGAGCCGTCACAACGTCACAACGTCACAACGTCACTTCCTGTTTACTCGGCTGCCAAATTTTTAAAAATATACAGTATTCAGAATCGCCGTTTTTGGTGATCTGAATACTTTGAAGTGTAAAGGATGGATTGGAGGTCTTTTAGACCCCCGATCCCTCCATAAAGAGTACCTGTCACCACTTATTACTGTCACAAGGGATGTTTGCATTCCTTGTGACAGCAATAAAAGTGATCAACATTTAAAAAAAACAAAAAAAACCCACAATTTAATAATATTAAAATAAATAAGAAAATAATATTTTTTTAAAGCGCCCCCGTCACCGTGAGCTTGCGCATGGAGTATGGAGATTTTTAGGTACCAAAGTTTGTCGCCATTCCATGGGTGCGTGCAATTATAAAGCGTGACATGTTTGGTATCTATTTACTCGGCGTAACATCATCTTAACATTATACAAAAAAAATTTGATAATTTATACTGTTTTTTTTTTTTTTTTATTCATGAAAGTGTCCCCTTTCCCAAAAAGTTGCATTTAAAACACCGCTGCACAAATATCGTGTGACATAAAATATTGCAACAATCGCCATTTTATTCTCTAGATTCTCTGCTAAAAAAAAATATATATATATATATATGTATATATGTTTATATATAATATATATATATATATATGGGGGGTTCTAAGTAATTTTCTAGCAAAAAATTGCGATTTTAACTTGTAAACACCAAATGTCAGAAATAGGCTTAGTCATGAAAGGGTTAATGTATGCTAGTTTGAAATATGCATTCCTTTAAAATCCCTGCATTCCCTTTTGAGTTCATCTTGTGCTAGCTAAAATCTCTCTTTATCCTGAACTGAGCATCATATACAAGCAAAGATTGTTTTTTCTTTATTTTCCTTACATGTGATTGAGTATTCTTTGCAAAGTGAAGCTTTATCTCATTTACTAAGCCCTGGAGCAAGTGCACTTGCAGTGCACAGTATATTTGCTTTTAGTAAATCAACCCCAAAGTCTGCAGTATTGCAAGTTCTAGCAAGTATGACGTCTCTCTGCCTTGTAGCCAAGTTTTTTTATATATTAGATATTTTATATATATCCATAAGTACAAAATATAACAAAAATATAATTATAACATAATTTCCACAGATATTGTGGTAACCAAAATACCTCTGGCAAATACAAAAAAAAAAGAAATAAAAAAAAGAAAAGAAGCAACTACAAATACATATCATATAGCAAGTAGAATCCAAAGGCAAAGCACATAAAAAAAAGGCCTTTTAACCTGTTTACTAGCAAAGCGAATAGCAGACTCCCTATATCTTCCAAAAGAAAATTACCGTATTTATCAGCATATAACACGCACTTTTTTCCCTTTTTATAATAGGGGGAATATCGCAGGTGCGCGTTAGACGCCGACAGCATACCTCGGAGGGGAAGGAAGGGGACGAGTGCCGCAGGAATTCACCAAGCCGTCATCTCCTCTCCACTCGGCTCTAACTTCGCTCGCATGTCACACACACAGTCCCGCCACCGGCATTGGGCCAGTGTTCTGTCTATCACAGGAGCTGGTCCAATGCCGATGGCGGAGGCGGGACTGTGTATGTGACTGCCGCCTTAGAGCCGAGGAAACAGATGACGGCTCAGTGATTTCCTGCGAGAGATGAGAGATGGTGAGCTGCATTGATGGGGGAGATGGGGCAGATCAGGCTGCAGATGGGCACAGATTAGGCTGCATTGATGCTCACTGACCATTATTTTGCTTCAAAGTGGTTAAAAAAAAAAAAAATAATAATAATTCATGAAACTTTCCTCTTAAATTGGGGTGCGTGTTATACGCCGATAAATACGGTACATACATCAACAAGATTCATTCAAACAGCTAGCCTTCTGCCTCAACAACTGAAAATTGGTTTCAAAGATACATCTCAAAATATCATACAGTACATATTGCATTCCAAATTAAAATATCAATCAGAATAGTCAAACAGAGTCCTCAGTACTGAATATTGAGTACATAAACTAACATTTACAAAAAAAATTATGTGAATACCCAAATCTATAGGTTCAAACAGATAAGTGCATCCAAATCGCATACAGTGAAAAACGCAAAAAAAACAATCAAACAGAGTCCTCAGTGTTCAGTAGCCTTTGACAGTCTCCTACACAGAGCGCTTCTGAGTGTAATAAGATTTTCTTAAAATTGACCTCGCAGTTCCCTTCAAGAGATATAAAGTAAGAAAAGGAGGCTTACCAGATGTCTGGTCTTTATCGCATATATCCCATCAAACGAGGTTCCAGGTACAGCGAATCAGCTGGGCTATTCCTCGCTCATCAGAGCGTGCATCAGGCTCCACCAAGTGCCTATATACCCCCTCTGGGGGGTCCGATCAGAGTCCCGCAGGGATACCAAAAATAAAACAAAAAAGGTCCGGATCGTGTAGTATGTTAAAACAAGGAATGCCTTTATTCTGGCTCAATGGGTCCAATGTACAGCACAGATAAGTAGCAATACAAAATAAAAACAGTTTCGCTACCTTGTAGCTAAGAAAGATAAAAACTCCTGGCCTGGGAGTGTAGAAGCGATCGCATATGCGCAGAGCGTGTGGGCGTGACTACCCACACGCCCACACGCTCTGCGCATATGCGATCGCTTCTACACTCCCAGGCCAGGAGTTTTTATCTTTCTTAGCTACAAGGTAGCGAAACTGTTTTTATTTTGTATTGCTACTTATCTGTGCTGTACATTGGACCCATTGAGCCAGAATAAAGGCATTCCTTGTTTTAACATACTACACGATCCGGACCTTTTTTGTTTTATTTTTGGTATCCCTGCGGGACTCTGATCGGACCCCCCAGAGGGGGTATATAGGCACTTGGTGGAGCCTGATGCACGCTCTGATGAGCGAGGAATAGCCCAGCTGATTCGCTGTACCTGGAACCTCGTTTGATGGGATATATGCGATAAAGACCAGACATCTGGTAAGCCTCCTTTTCTTACTTTATATCTCTTGAAGGGAACTGCGAGGTCAATTTTAAGAAAATCTTATTACACTCAGAAGCGCTCTGTGTAGGAGACTGTCAAAGGCTACTGAACACTGAGGACTCTGTTTGATTGTTTTTTTTGCGTTTTTCACTGTATGCGATTTGGATGCACTTATCTGTTTGAACCTATAGATTTGGGTATTCACATAATTTTTTTTGTAAATGTTAGTTTATGTACTCAATATTCAGTACTGAGGACTCTGTTTGACTATTCTGATTGATCTTTTTGCGTTTTTCACTGCATGCGATTTGGATGCACTTATGTGTTTGAACTTATAGATTTGGGTATTCACATATTTTTTTTGCAAATGTTAGTTTATGTATTTAACATATATCAACACATATTTGGTTTAGGTTTGCACTGTAATTAAGTTGTTTATAAGTTTATATGCACTCTAACTGTCGCAAGTACCAGTATCCATTCACATGGAATAGGACTTGATTCACTCACCTTTACCGTTATTGGTCAAGTTTTTTTATCTCATTTTTTATCTCATTTTTTTGAGCGCTGCACTTTTTCACATTTATTTCTATTTTTGGTTTAGTATCTAGAGCCATAGTGTTCAGCTGCTCTGGTTATTTCCTAATTTTTTCCGAGCGCAGATTTCTTCCACATTTTTTTTTTTTTTTTTTTTTTAAAATTAAAATATACCCATACATGAAAACTGCTTCATTCAAAAAAATTCTACAGGGCCCAAAGAGCCTTTCAGTTTCTCTAAATGATACCATAGAGAATATATAAACTACAAAATACGTTCTCTAAACTGGATAGAGTGTACCGGGCAGGTGCGGGGTCCCAGTATAAAAAAAACGTTTTCGTAAAGGGCTCTTGATGTTTAGCAGCTTCCATTTAATCAAGAAGCATAAACTTATACAATTTTTGTGAAAGATCTAATTGCGAGGGGAGATCCAAAGTGATCCAATTTGTTAATCATTTTTTTATTTTAGTTGTCATACATACAGAGAAACACAGTTTTTCATCAGATCTCACCCGATCCGATCCGGATGTAAGGCCATCCATCTGCTTTTGGCGGATCAATCCGGGTCGGATGTCAGCGGACATGTCACGATGACATCCGTTGCTCCATATACTAGCATGGAGCGCCCGTTCAGGTCCGCCATCAAAACTGACAGGCGAACCTGAACGGTCCGACAGTGTGAAAGGGGCCTTAGATCTGCTTCTCCTGTATGACAACATACTTTACCTTTTACTCCTCTACATATCTGAAGAGGCAAAAGGAGAAAGTAAGAAGCCCCACGAGGGAAAGAATTCCTAAAAAAAAAAGAGGAAAAAAGATAGAAAGAGAGAAGAAAAAAGAGAAGAAGAAAAAAAAACGCTGATAGGGGAGGGGGAGTCGGAGTTGGAGGGGAAATGTACCGAGGAAAAGGCAAGTTTACTATACCATCATCCAGGGAAGTGAGG